>CP045890.1:562172-596064 GCA_013387185.1 Caligus rogercresseyi | reverse complement strand
ATAGTGCTCCCATTCTTCTCAAACGGAGTTGTATCAGGGGCTGCCCCATGCTCCTCTCCTCTTTGTGCTGATTTAGAGGAGTTGACGAAGACGTTTCAAGCAATACTCAGGGTTTGGTGTTTCCTTCAACAATGAAAAACTCTATTGACTATACGCCGACATTACCTTGATGATTGAGGCAACTCAGAGATACAACTTATGAAGAGGATAATAATTTTATCATTTTTGTTAAATTTGAACTCAAAACTGGCCTTGCAATAAATAAAGAAAACTGCTATACATACTTCCATTGGGATCTTGGAATCCGTGCAGCTCTTTTTTGGGTCCAGAACTGCAGGGTTGTGAGTCTGTAAATATTCTTGGCTTGAATGGATGAGAGATGGAGTCTCAAAATTTAACTGGGTACAAATGAATACGAAGATATATGGACAAATTAGACTATGGCGAAACTTATCTCTACAACAAAAGAGTCGACCTTTATAATTCCTGCGTGGTTCCATTCGTTTTGTATAGGGCCACATCTATCCCATCTCTTGCTGATTAGCACTTAAAGAAGAATTGTTGGCTGGGACTCTTTTTTACAAAACATATCTCCCCTCGTTGAAGCGCCCAAAACCTGTGTAGGAGGTGGGCTTTGTCTTCTTATGAAATTGTGCCAAAATATATCTAAGAATCGTGCAGAAAATGGGTGTATTTTATAACAGGGATTGGAGAAAATATTTACGTCTTCGCAATTTAACAATTGGTTATACATGGGTACTCTTTTAACTAATCAGGACTTGGAAACTTTTTGCCATTTTTAGCTTCAATTCAGAGAATTTAATGGAAGTTGGAACCCTCAGTTCAATCTGACACGACAATAGATATTTTATACCAAAATAAAGACAAAAAACCTTTTATAAAAAGATTTGGTGATCCTGTCATTTAAGAGCGAACTGCCTTAACACAAGAGATTTTTACTGCCCACGATTTGGTTGTGAAGTCAAGTTTTAACGTGGCAAGTTTCAAGTTTCCTCTTAAACGTTCACTTAGGTTTATGTGCCCTTTCAAGCCATGGTTTTTAAAATATGAATGTGGTAGGAAGAGTTATGATTGAGCGAGATCTATATCAGAGTCCTACTTAAGTTTGCTTAACCTTCCCTCTTCAAGGAATAAAATAATTTTACAATCAACTAATGGGATTGCTGATGGTTCTAAATTTACAGCTCAAGTACAAATTTTAGGGATGCTCATTAAATTTTAGAATCCTTGTATGAATTGTGGATTTTTATTAAATATACCTTACATGCATTGCCGATTGTCCCATTCTTCAAATAATTAAAAGATTTTAAAACTAAACATGTGTCAAAACGGCGATATATCTCCAAATATTTTAAAAGCTCTCATTCTCTTCGGAAATAATATTTTTTTTAAATACCCCCCTAGTCACAAACAATTCAATGTACATTGCAAAACATAAAATCATTCTTAGCACTAAAATAAAGACAAATGCCTACGTAGTCGAAGAAGACCTAAGGCCCATCATGATTGGTGCCTCTGCTCGCTACTGCTCTCTCCATCAAAATCCCAGATTTAGGAGCACCAACGTGGAAATGGGCTGGCGATATAATTAATATGTGCCTGAAAGATCGAAGCTCTACATAAGCACTATCAAAAGGATTTTAAGAAGACATCGTACATTTTTTAAACCAATCCAATAAATAATTTGTCCATTTATATAAGGTTATTCTTCAGGGCAGTAAATACCTATGAACTACAATGTTCATATATGTATTTTCGCAACTGCCCTGAATAGTTTAACTCTGTTTCTGTATATAATTTGAGTGTATTTATTTTACACTGTATAAACTTTTGCAGTTACCGAATAGAATGTTTTTAACCGGAAAAAATGCAAAATAAAAGACAAATGATTGACCCTTAGTATCAAGAAGGATTTGACGAAAAAATGAAACGAGCAAGCACTTTCTCTGTGAGTGTAACACATTAAAAGAAATATGGGATATGGTTGTTCAAAAAAATTATATGAAGTTTGGCCATGTTTTAACCACGAAAGGAATTTGTTTTATTTACAATGCCCTGATAGCACGGAAATACATTTTATTGTAACTAAAATACAGATTTTACTTTATAAATTAAGAAGCACAAAATCCCCCCAATCGAAAAATGTTTTTAGATATGTAGATAGAATTGTTGATGATGTTTGATTTTGTTTTGTTTAATATTAGTTGTGTGAAATTTTATGTTTGTACGTGTAATGAATAAGTTTTTTTTAAATGTTTGGTAACATTCAAGAATAAATGTTGTACGAAGGTACAAAAAAAAAAAAAAAAAAGAAGGATTTGACTTTCAGGAAATCTTTCATAAACATGCCTCATTATTTTTACTTACTAAAGGAACAATACAATTATTTTAGATGTTTGAAGTCTACATTCAACTTTTTAACTTTAAAGAATCAAAGCAGGATATGTGTATATATATATATATATTATATATATATATATAATGGTATTTTCTGTTTGCATTTATGTAAACATCTATGACTTACAAGCATAGTTTTATCAATGCATACATGTAACATTTTTTATCACGTTCTATAGCCTATATTATCTTTATGCTCTGATATTTTGTCCATGTGTTCTCGTAATCTCATTTTTTACTCCTGTTTATTATAGTTATTCTTAACAGCAGTAGGGGTTAGGAGTATGAGGATATCATGGATCATACAAGAATTTGACAGAACAATTAGATAAAAGAACGAGGCATTGCGTATGTAAAAATCCATCTTTTAGGCCGGTATTGACATATTAACCATTTAGATCCATAATTAGGGATACCTAAATCGTTGTTCTTTCAATAATCATGATTTTATCATTTGGTATCACTGTTTTCTTTATGTTTCTTTGTCCGATAGTCTGAGTGATGATGTATTTATCAACATATCTTTGCAAAGAATATAAAGATTATTTAAATATTGAGTATGAGACCCTCTTTTATTCAATTAATAGATGATTTGGAGAAGTCAATTTACAGGATTATTAAAAACATGGATGTAGGCAATTATTTTTATCTCCAGTAGCAGCAGTTGCTTTATTCAATTAGTTCAAAGGTGGATTTGCCTATGACGTCATGGATATAGGCCCATGAAGAAGAGAATATTAGTATTAATAAGTCTGGCATTCTACTCTCTGAATTAATGTTGTCTCCTCAACAGCTGCTGGTAGTGAAGTGATACTTTGTAGCAGTATGCCAAGTGGCTTTTGTAAAATAACTATTCCCTCTTTTTTTTTTCTCAACACATGCCGTTAAAAAAAACCTCTGTTAGTGATATCTAGGGTGTGTTGATTTTTATGGCTTTACATCAGGGATGCCATGGTGGCGGCCCGCGGGCCGGAACCGGCCCGAATGGACATCTCATTTGGCCCGTTACGTTAGTGGTTGAGAAGTGTTTTATAAATAAATAATATTATGATACAATATCAACAAATTTAAATCTACTTTTGTTTAGTGTTTAGTGTTGCAAGGCCAAAAATGTACCGGTAATTTGGCCCCCCGAGGTCCCACTTGAAAACAGTCCGCCCCCTGACCGATTTCACCCTGGCATCCCTGCTTTACATCAAGGTTTAACAATCATTTTAGAGGCATATGTGATGAAATCCCCTAGTTTTGAACCGTCATACTAAAATAAAAACGTCCGCCTTCACATCTTATAATCAACAAGAGGGCCACGTAGGCTTTAAAAAATTATATTTTCATTTAAATAGTCCAGCACACATGCCTGAGAAGAAGTGAGAATAAAGTGAGTGTATGTCTGTGCGCGCACTGAGGATGGGCACAGGAAGCAAGCTAAGGAGGCAAGTTGGATGACGGTGGTAAAAAAAGAAGGAAGAATTGGTTGTAAAGCTGAAGGCGTGCGAACAACCCCTGGAATCCAGAGGAGTGCATATACACATACACAAACTTGGTTGGCAGTTGATTCTCTCCTACCCACCCCTTCCCTATCTATTCTTTCAGAGAGTCATTGGGGATACCCTCAAGCTTAGTCCCTCTTGAAACCTCAATATGTCATTTGTCTATCAGTGTTTTGTTGTTTAAGTGATCAGCTTTAAAAGAAAAGAAACGGTAATCAACATTTCACCGGTTGTTGTTCTTACAGCTACTCCTCGTATTGTTGATGATGAAGTTATCAGGATCTCTTTTATCCCTTCTTCTTCTCCTTCTACCTTCTCTCATCCTCTCTGAGAGTTATTACGACATCCTTGGAGTAGACAAAGATGCAGACAACAAAGCCATTCGAAAGGCCTTCAAAAAGCTTGCCCTCAAGCATCATCCTGACAAGAACCCAGACAGTGAGGACGCCAATGCCATATTTGTCAAGTTGAACAAGGCCTACGAGACTCTCAAGGACTCGGATAAGAGGAAGCGCTATGACATGTTTGGAGAGGACGATGAAGAGTCTTCGAGCAGCGGGAGTGGATCCTGGAAGTCCTACCAGTACTACGATGACTTTGGGCTCTATGACAATGATGAGCTCGTTATTACGCTAGACTTTAATGACTTTAGGAGAAGCGTCTCGGATACGTATGACTATTGGTTCATCAATTTCTATAGTCCGCAGTGTAGTCATTGTCGGGTGAGTAACGTTTTGATCTATTGTCTTCAAACACTCCCTCTGAATAACTTGTTATTCGGGGCTAGCCAAGGGGACATGAGTTAAAAGTCACACATAAATGAATAATAAGGTTGGGCATCCCCAATACCACATGCCATCAAGTTGAAGTACATTTTTAAGAATTTAAATGGATTGGAGCAAGGAACACTAAGGCAAGTGGAAGGGATACACAGTCAAACCTCTACCACATGGCCACTCAAGGGAACCCCATAAAGTGGCCGATAAAGAAAGAAGGTTTATAATAGTTTATAATCTTGGGCGGGGGAATTTCGATAGCCACTACAGACAAGTGGTCACTTATAAAGGTTTGATTATATTTAAAAATTGTGGATTGGAGGGTAGCATCAAATAAAACAAAGTTTAATCCATGACAACATAATTGTTATAAATAAAAGCAAATAAAAGTAAATGATTGAGAATTCAACTATTTCTTTTGCCAAGGGGCTCCTTTAATCATTCAAACTTTCCTCTCTTTGATATGCTCTAATGATAAATTCCGTCTCCTTTGTTGATCTTTTATATCTCCAGGTGCTCCAATATTCTTTGACTGAAGGCACAATGCTCATAGAAATGTGAACAACAAACAAGTACAACATACATTGACCTAAATACCTTTCATAATATATTTGTAGGAAATAGCTCCGGCTTGGAGACGGCTCTCCAAGAAACTGGATGGAGTGATTCGTATCGGAGCCGTCAATTGCCAGGATTCCCCTATGCTTTGCAACAATGAAGGCATTCGTGGCTTCCCAACTCTCAAGTTCTTTGATCCCCACGGCTCAAATAATCGGATCTATGACAATGGCCTTGTGGAAGATTCCATCATGGACTTGTCTTGGAGTCTCTGCCTTACAATGTGCTCCGGCTGCAGTCTTCGACTTGGTTAAAAAAGTACAGCGTCGCCCAAAGAACCAGCCTTGGGTTGTTATTCTTTGCCGGTCTTCCAGTGACTGTCCTCTTGAGAGGCCGGAGCGGATACTCCTAAATCATATGCTGGAAGACATTGCTAATATTGCCATCGTGGACTGCTCCAGTAAGAAAATGGAGATGTGTCAGTCCAAAGAGGATGGCGAGGAAATCAGTGTGCGCAGCGGAATATACAGTTTCAAAGACGGTGAAGGTGTCTTAGCCAATAAGGGCATTGAAATTCAGTCTATGGATTATCGAGAAATAGCCCACGCAGCTATTAAACAGCTCCCAAAGCCCAAGAAAGTGGATACTCAAAAGTTCAGAATGATTTTGAACGACTTAGAGGAGAGGTGAGCACCCATATGTTTGATGTATTATTATTGTTTTTTGATGTCCAGTGGACCATATAGATTTAATTAAATTACGTACTTGAAAGAATCTAATATCTATAATTCCATTTTTAAATAGGGCATCATCCCCCTGGCTCGTTCATTTCCTCCATGATGGTGATGACGAAGATAAATCCATCATGGATGAAGATAGAAAATCAACTCTCTTATTCGTAAGGCCAACATGGCCATTGTTGACTGCAGGTCCGAGTTTAGCGTCTGCTCTGATTACCAAATCCGCAAGTCTGTCTATGTCCTCCTAAACCCGGCAAAGATGGCCCCTACGAAATAAATTACGGTCGAGAAAAGGCTCCAGACGTGCTTAACTTTGTTCGTTCCGCAGCAAGTGCAAGGACCATGAGCACCATCACGGGCCAGAGGCTGGAAAGCTTTTTGAGGAAGAGCAATCCTCTCATCTTTGTGGACTTTTTCTCGCCGCATTGCTCCCCCTGTCTTAACTTCCTTCCAGAATTCCGGAAGGCCTCTGTTATTATTGGTGGCTCTGTGAAGTTCGTGTCCGTGGACTGCACAAAGAACCCTACTGTTTGCAATAAGTTCAATGTGCGAGCCTATCCCACGGGGATTTATTTCAATGGCTCCACGGGGAATCAGCATATGTTCCATGGTGGTCACAGAGATCAAGACATCGCAGACTTTGTCATGGATATTGTTCGGCCCAAGGTTGTAACCCTTGAGGAGAGGATGTTCACCAAAATCATCCACGGGAAAACTCCCATCAAGACACTAGTTGTTGACTTCTATGCAAACTGTGAGTACGGAAGACGAGATCAAGAGAATAGAAAATGATAAAAAGATAGTCAATTAATTTTGTGTTTTGTTTAAACATTTTCTTGGCTGCACCAGATATTTGTTGAGGTTTCTCATTTTCTCTTCTCCATACAACTTGTTAAATAAAAAATGGTCAACAAATTTATACATTTTACTACAGACTTTTATCTACCTGTTTTAAATTCTGTCTGACAAGTACAGGCATTTGTAATAAAAGAATGTCCATTGAAAGAGTGAATAACTATTTTACTCTGAAGCGAACAAGTCATCTTCTACAGGCGAGTGAAGTTAATTGATACAAAAAAGCTATGAAATATGCTAACATTACACACACCATTTTTTCTTTGTTTTTACAGAAAACTTTGTTTTAGTAAAAAAACATCAATAATACGTCTGGTAGTAAATTAGATTTCCTTTAAATTAATAATAATTATTGAAGTCTGTAACGCCCACCATTTTCAAGAAATTTGCGGAAAACTATATTTTTACTAAATTTTTAAAACTTTAACCTCGTTGAGCAACTCCGTAATGTTGACCGATTTTGTTCAAACTTTGTATGTCGTCTTCTTTTATCACCAAGAAACAGAAAATCCACAATGTTACTAACATTTCAAACATTTGAAAACTAGAACAACCCTAATATATATGTATATAGTTGGAGAAAATAATATTCCTTTATAGAAAACAGCTTTCCGATCTATAGAATCCTGTATATATTTCGGTCATTTTTACTCTATAGCCTTTTTCTATTCCATTAATAATATTAAATTTAATACCAACCATCGTTTATCTCTTTATGTCTCTACAGGGTGTGGACCATGCATGCAAATGGCTCCCGAGTGGAATAAACTAGGTCGGCTCTTTGCAGATAATCCCACCGTCATGATCGCCAAGGTAGACTGTGAGCAGCATCGAGACTTTTGTACCAAGCAAGCCATCCGAAGCTATCCTAGCATGCGTATCTACACGGACCCCAACAAGTATTTTATCTACACGGGCTTTCATCGAGAGGCCTATGCCTTCAAGGACTGGATATACAAGCACATGGTCACAACGGCCAAGGAACTAGATGACAGCTCCCTCCAGAGTCTTATCAATAAGTCCTATAAGCAACCCGTCGTGGTTGACTTCTATGCTCCATGTAAGAAATACGCTTATCACCGACTCATATTGTAATGAGGGAAGTGATTTTGGATGCATTTGGTTTAGTACCTCACGCAGAAAGAAAGAAACCTGTTGGTACCCTTGGAACTTATAGTTAGTGTTCTACTAAACGTTGATATAGAAACACGATCATTAAAGATTAAGGGCACGTTCGAATTTTGCAATCCATCTTGGTATACACATTTTAATACCTCAAATTGGTGTGAAACGTCCAAAAAAAAAAAAAAGTACCAGAGTGTTGAACTGCAGGCAAACTAAAATTGCAAGCAAAATAAAGCTATCTAAAGGAAGGAGTGAACTGAATTGTATTACTTACCTCTTTCCTTTTGGATCTAATCGGCTTCAGATGTGTTTGCTGACAATGGGTCCCAGTGCTGCAATTCATTTGCAAGTCTGAAACTAAACTTAAAAGTAAAAAAGTGATCTAATAGGATAATTAGGGATACCATAGGGGTCAATGTTTGGTGATTTGCCCCAACGGTTTCTAATATTATTGTTGCATATTATTGAACTAGATAATAAACACTTAAAATCAGGTAGACAAAAAAATCATCTTTTAAGAGCCTAACCAATGAGGCAAAATGCTTCTCTTGAATCCCTTTGCGAGGATAGCTATTCGTAAAATTTGGAACCCTTTTTGGTCATATTTCTTTAAAAATGTAGTTTGTTTAATGTCCACCTTTTCCATTTGAGAGATCTGCATGATAACTGGACAAATTGCATAATAAAACAGATAAAGACAATATATATAAGACTAGACTTTATGGCCTACCATCGAAGATATAGTTTTGTTAACGAGAGTGGCACCTATTCTTAAAAAGAAGATATGTGTTATGTAATTCCAAGTGACATATCAGACATCAGTTGTCAACTGAATATGTTTTCTCTTCCGATTATTATTCAGTTATTATATAGCTCAATTATTTAATGCGCAAGATATACTCATATAATTCCTTTTATAGGGTGCGGGCCATGCCAAAGGCTTGCTCCAAAGTTTGAGGAGGCCGCTCTGAGCCTTCAAGCCAAGGGAGTTATCTTTGGAAAAGTGAATTGTGATCACTTCCGTCATCTTTGCGGACGACATCACGTACAAGCCTATCCAACCCTCTTGCTCTATCGAAACGGATACCCGAGGAGCTTCAGGCAAGCTTCAACAAGGAGAGTATCATTGAGGCGATTCTCGCCATCATTGAGGACGCTACAGACTCTGGATATTATTCCAATCGTGATGAACTGTGATATAAAGATATTATACCTCTCTGGTTGACAATGTTTATTACAAGCAAGCCCTATATTGGAATAATTAAATAGGGATCAAAGTCACAAGACGTTTTAATTATGGGAGATAAGGCAAAGACAGAAAATAATAATTCTTCTATATATAACTTTTTACTATCTGCTTGATGTAGTATAGAAAATGGAAAATATTATGTGAAGAAGAGATTTATTTGGCTTAATATGATATTTTTTCTTATAATATTTTTCATTTTTTACTGCTAAGAAGTTATATACAGAAGAGACTATTTAGCGTCTGAAATTATTGCCCCCAATAATCGAAAGGTTTCGTGTTTACATTTGATCCCTATTTATTTATCACATGTCTATATAACAAGTTAATCTAGGGAATAGAGAAACCTAATCAATACAAAATAATGATATCTAAGTATTTTATTATTATTACAAATGTTTCTCCAACTCCTTGGAACTTGTAAAAACCTTCATTTGTTTCCTTGTTAATTATGATCATTGCCTTTTAAGTCATTCCTTAATATTTCATGTATATATTTACAAATGTTTCTATAGTTACTTTAATAAAAGTAAGTTTAATAATACAAAGATGCTTCAATGAAGGTTTCTCATCAACGTTTCATTTTCACAAATTATTATTTCTTTTTTTTTACGCCTTAGAAAGTGAGGGTTTGTTTATTTTCAATGATGAAAGAACATCAAGTTTTATTTTAGTCAATAGTATAATAGTGACATGAAAGATATAATTACAATGTATTTCGTAAATTGATTGAGACTTATGAGACTACTGAGTAGATGGTCACAACAGCCACGAGTAAAATAAGAACATATAGCTTTTACATGCTTTTGGGGCATTGCAACTAGTTTGTCTCAATGATTTACGTTCTAAAAGGGAATCTCAGGTCCTTAGTTATATCAGAGTGTATTGATTGCTTTAATCTATTCCAAAAGCCTCCAATGCAGGGATTCCCAATAATTTTATACATTTTTGAATGGTGTTGACTTTTCCTAAGAAAAAATTGAGACAATTCCGTACCTAAATTATAACATATTAGTTGATGAGGACCGATCAATTTTCGTTCTTTTACTGTTGACGGGACTATCAACGAATTGAATATATAAAAAAGGGATGAATGGTTGCAGAAATCATGGGTTTGGCTGTTATGAATAGAAACCTATATAATATTTCTTAATTCACATCATTAATTTAAAAATCATATAAGCATTAATAAGAGTTTTTTTACTATATGAATTGAATGGTTGTGTAACATTTGGACTATCATGAATATCAGCTAGCTAAGAAAGAACATATTTTTTGTCTTTTATATAGTCCCCTAAGATTCAACTTCCGGTTCCGATGATACTCATTACTAAACAAGACGTATGGCATTTAAAAAAAAAAAGATTAAACTTATTGTTGTATTTTTTTTTTTTTTTTTTTACCAAGGTAAAACTTTATTCACATTAGATTATATCTTATAATATTCATAAAATACATTAAAACGTCGTGTTATTAACAATATGATCAACCAGAGAAGTAATATTTTTAGGTAAAGGAACTCGAGTAGATCTCATTTTATACATAAAATATTGGGTTTTAGTGGTAATAAAATTAATTTCTTCTTGGTACGGTCCATTATAAAAGTAAATAAAATCCTACTCCGTAATTGTATATTAAAAAAATCATCAAATAACAATTTTAGATATCTAAAATTTCTACCACATATGCACTCTAATAAAAAATGTTTTGATGTCTCCAGCGAATCCCCGCAAAAAAGCATAATCTTTTGTATTGACATACACGCTAAACACCTGAAAATAAACTGAGTTCATGATCATAGAACATTTTTTTCTCTTCCCATAAACACTGGAGTTGAATTTAAGGTGATAAAGAGCCTTGATACTTATTGCTAAGTATCTTATTACACGTGTTGTTAAACAAGCTCATTGACGTTCCTCACGCGTTAACGGATCAAAAGGGCTACAGATGTCATAAGACACCTACTTGTGCCCGTCAAAGCTTACATGACTTCTTATAAGCATCATTTGTCATGAAATTCTTTATTTTCCTTGATTTTGACAAGGAATATCTGCAGGGGCAAATTAAGGTCTAGGCTATTTTTTCTCATGGATCCCATATGTCTATAAAAAATATGTATATATATACCCTACAGCCCATATTTGAATCTCTGTGACAGGTTTCTGCTCCAGAATGACGAGTTTGGTAGGATGTGAAAGTCACACCTGCCGTTCAGAGAGCGAGCGAAGTCGAGCTCTTCGAACAACTCAAGAAGTTCCAGGAACCCTGTCGCGACGTACTCACAGCCAGAGGGATTATATTTTCTTTTTTAGAAGTTAAAAAAATAATTTGATGTAAATCCTAGCTTTTTCATGGTAAGGCTAATACTTATTGGTCAAATCCCAATTAAATTATCAGCATTAAAATTTTATGTAAATGCGTAAAGCATGCAAATAACCATAATGTTGTATATTTGTAAATGATATTCATTTCTTTGCATCCATTTGTGCTATTTTCTTCACTCTTATCATATTAATCAGGCAAATAATTAAACCAACCTGCACTTTTCTTTTACAACTTTGCATGCAATTTATTGTTGTGGACAACCAAATAGAAAATACATTTACAGATATGGCCACTCATGCATCGATATCCCAGTATATGAGTTTAATAAAATCTAAGTTTGGTTGTATTAGGTTGAAAGAAATATAAAAACATTAAATGTTCCGATAGAATAAAGGACATTAACTAAGTTTTACTGTATTAATGTCCTATTTTATTAGTAGCGTATCTATACTTTTGTAATCTTGTTCCATCACTACATAAACACCTCTATTTAGAAACAGAAAAATAACAACACTAGCGCCACCGCTTTCAAAACTAAAAACCGCCAAATTCCCTGTTATTCTTCCTCTTTCTGAAGAAACGAGAAAAATTTATTTATGTAAAAGGGATGGTGGGAGGGACCAAACACAAATTATAGCTACGCTACTAATAAAATAGGACATAATACTGAAAAACTTAATTAATGTCTTCTATTTTACTGCATAGCGTAGCTATCCATTTGTAATCGTACAAAGTTGTTTTACTTAAATTGGAATTACCCAATAAGCTATAAATAACATTATTTCTTATACTTAATATTAAAAACTATATTTCTAAAACTATATCTATCTATATATATGAGGTAACAAATAAATATACTATTTTAATATATTATCGGGAGGATGAATATGTATACAGGTCCTAATAGCGACCGTAATGACAAAAGTAAATATGATTAACGAAGAGGTACATATAGAATCGGTGAAAAGCACTTGACTCCTCACTCCAAAAACCCTGTCGTACAATTTCTTGAAATATAACTCCCCATAGCTCTTCTAAGTGCAACTGATGCAGATTTTAAGCTATGTGGCTTAAAAGCGTCATATCTAGACCCGCAAGGACCATCATATCCTTAAGCCATCTACTCGCCGTCTGAGTAGAAATAGGCTTACAAATCCCTTTAATTATAACAAACAAATTGTTGACAGAGCCCCTCATTTCTTTAGTCTTACTAATATATATGATTACATGATCCACTGGATCTAGATAAGGATATTTTTTTTTGTTAAATTGACGCCGCTTCTTAAGTGAGAGCGACTTGAATTCTTTTTAAGTCCTAGAAGTGGAATAATAAAGATCTATCCCCATTAATTTTTATATTGTTTCCTAGTAGGACTAATGTGCTAGCTTTGGCGATACAAGCTAAGGCAACTAAAGCCAAAGTCGTTTTAGCCAACACATCACAATTAAGCTCCGAAGCCAAGCCTAATTCTCGAAGCTTATCTAAGAGTACTTTAACGTCCCATGTATCATGATACTTAGGAAGAGGGTAGTTCAATTAAAGCACCCTTCATGTACCTAGACAAAAGTCTACAAGAGGTTAAATTTTCAGGTTTAACCCTAACCAGGCCGGGGGGGGGGGGGGGTGGAATCCACCCCCCCCCTCCGGTTTTCTGGATATTTTCGTGAAAAAAAATATTACGCGCTAAAATTTTATGACTTTTAAGATTGAAGTATTGCACATCTTTTGATACCATTTTCGAAAAAATCGGACCTACCCCTACGGCGCGGCAGGTCATTTTGCGAACGTTTTCATTGATTGCATTAATTGGAAATATACATAAATACCGACTAGTTTGCATAATTAATTACTGTATGCAAATTAATTTTACCTGTTCTGTGACATGTATGATATCAGTATGATACTATGATGTAATAATGCTAAAGATTGATGCTAGTGGCATTAATTTCTGTTATGTGTATGAAAGATCACATTTTGATGCAAAATTTGCATATTTGAATAAATTAACATGCATAATTAAAAACCCTTTGTTCTATGGTGATGAAATTTCGTGTGGTTGTACATTAGTGGAAGACCTAGTTGTGTGCCAAATTTCACAATTTTCGTCGCTCCGTTGCCGAGATCTGAGGGGGGGGGTGGAATCCCCCCCCCCCCCCCCCCCGGCTATAGAGGAGCCAAATAACCCGGCCTGGTTAGGGTTAAGTTGATTTTTAATTATGGTAGCTTTCGACGTTGAAATTAAACTGAAAGAAGTTTTCGGGAGAGAGGCAAATAAATCAAAACAAATTCCAAGGGAGCTTCAAACGGAGACACATCAAATTTTCTACAATGAATAATAAAACTCTTAAACGCAGAGTTATATGATTTCTGAGTTGAAGGACGAATATCTGACATAAAAGTATCTATGGCTTCTTTTGATATGTTTAAATTTGTAAGTGAGCTCCTAAATTAACCACGCTATCAGTTCTCCCAGTTCCGGGAGCGAGGGAGGGTCCAGGCGTAGGAGAACTCTCCTTGCTGTCCCCAGGAGAAAGAGTCCCTTGCCAACGTTTTGGCCTGCATATACCACCTTGCTCCGGTCCAATTCGGCGTTATAAGAATGGCTATAGAGCAATGAGAGTCTTTTATTCGTTGCAACACCTTGGGCATAATGGAACCAGGGGGGAAAAGAACCCTTTGGGACCCAATGAATAGAGAAGGCGTCTATTGCTAACGCTTTGGGATCCCTGATCCATGAAACGTATTTCGGACATACGTGAAACTTCTGAGGCAAAATAATTTATTTCCGATAGAACCACCGACACGTAATTCGATGAAGCTCTTTTTGGTTCAGACCGAACTCCCACGTCAATAGTGCTTCCCTCGAGAGGAAGTCTGCCAACGAATTCTCGTTTGACGGTATCCATACTAAGTTCGCCCAGATTCCTTTTTCTAGTAGAATCTTCCATATTCGGATGGCAATGTCGTTCAGAAGACGCACCCTTGTCCCTCCATCTTCAAAAGATAAAAAAGTGCAGTTGTATTATCTATGTGAAATAATACTTGTGAATTATGAAATTTTAACTTCTTAACCGCTATTTCTACGGCTAATATTTCTAATACGTTAATGTGAAGCTGAGCTTCGGAATTGGACCACGATCCTTGGTAAAAAGAACCATCCGAAATGAGATTCCATAGCCTTGTTTGGATGCGTCGGTGAAAATTTCTAAAGACGGATTGAAAATCCTTGTCATAGGAGATGAAGGGACTTTTAAGGATGCCCACCAATTTAAATCTTTTAAACTTCCTTCAGATAACTTGATACAAGGAATGAAGGGATCATTGACTTCACTGAACTCAAGTTGAACTGTAAGTTCCTCTGATATAACGGAGCCGAAAAAACTGCTGGTCTTATACTTTCTATAAACCTATAATGTGCTGTAAGTCTTTCACAGACAGCAGCTTCCTGGCAATATAGGACTCGGCCGTCGCACGAATCTGTAGTAGTTTTTCATCAGGAAGAGAAATGTCAAGTCGCTTTGAATTCCAGATTAGACTTAAATGTTTAAGCTCCTGTTGGGGCAACCCGGAGCTCTTTAGAATATTTACTTTAAGGCCCAAAAGCGTATAAAGTAGTGCGACTGTACAAGAAGCTAAGCGTGCCTGCTTCTTGCAAGATGACTGTAATATCAAGTCATCAGATAAATGCTACAACTAATATTCAATCTAGACCTGACAAACTGATTACCGGCTTCATTAATTTTGTAAAAATTCTGGGTGCTGATGTCAAACCAAGCAAAGGACCTTGAATTGGAACAATTTGCCTTTCCATTCAAATCTAAAGAAACGTTTATGATCTTCTGTAATCCTAAATGAGTGATATGCATCGGCCAGATCTAAAGAGCAAAGATCCAAAACCGAAGAGAGTCAGCTATCTCCAGTTTGAAATTTGAAATAACAACAAATTTATTAAACTTCTAAGATTATTAATTATTCTCCATTTTTGGCTGTCTTTCTTCTGTACCGCAAAGATTCGAGAAACAAAATTTGATTTGACGGAGTTAATTCAGATACAATTCAATAGCACCTTAAAGTAATAATTATGACAACTGAGACGAAATAGTCTCTTCACCTCCTTACTTAAGAAGGATTTGATCCTTTCTTAGAAAAAACCGGCTCTTTAGAAATAAATTGTACTTTGTATCCAAACTCAACGATATTACGGATAAACAAACTATCAGTAATAATGGACCAATTATATGTGCAGAATCTAGTCCTTCCCGCGGACGGGAGGCTTAAAAAGTTACCAGTTGGGAATAAAAACCAGAGAGAAGAGAGAGTGCCAAGGAAGTGTTTTTATTAAAAAATATTTGTCCTTTACAGGTAGTTTGGAGGTTGCGTAGAATGGTGGGGTAAAAAGTTCCATTGAATAAAAAAGGAATGAAATCTTAATACATAGTTATATTATCATTATTATCGTTTACAATAAATTAAATAGCAATGTTGAATACTAGATTAATTAAATAAGTTTAATATTGATACATTATACATTTAAATAAGATCTAGTAACAAAATATAAGAAATTAACATATACATAAGAGATCTTGTATTAAAAAAACACTTATTTCAAATTGGACCTAAAGGGCACGAAAAATTCTTTGACGATGGATAAAGTTTCCAGCGAAAATTCCCCTCCTATTGTGATCATCTTTTAGGAGTTTTTTTAGTCGCAATGACAAGTATTTTTTCAATACAAGACGAATTAAACAATTGAAGTGATTTTCTGTTCCAATTGCAGTGTTGGAGCAATGTTCAACATTTACAGAACTAAAAATATTACTTTTTAACTTAAGTAGGCAAATGTAAGTTAACTTTTCTATAGCTTTTTTATCATAAAAAGAAATAGTTTTAGATCGTAGAACTTCTTCGGTATGATAAAGGAGCTCAAAAGTGATCCAGAGGGATGAAGTAATCCCTTTTTTTCATCTTCAGAATAGTTTTTCATTAAAATAAGTGAACGATTAGGACAAGGATCTATTTCAGAATGCTTCAAAGCACTTCTGCATTCATGCATTTTAAAGCACTATGAAGCACTTTACAATAGAACCCGGCAATATATGCTATTGTAGCAGAGCAAACTTTACAATCTCGAACTGTACAAAAATGATTTTCGACGTCGTTTTCCTTTCCTGACTCATAGCTACAGCTAAACTCCATAATATCGAACTGCTGTTAAAATTCGAGTCCGGAGAAATAAGCTGATGAAAGAGAGAGGACCACAGTTTCGTCTTGAGCAATACAATTTGCTGCTACACTGCCCAATACATTTTTTCTCATATTGCTCTGGTGCAGTATTGAAACCCTTGATTTAAGCTCCTCGCACTTTTTACGGATAAGGTCTTATCATCTGGGTACGCATACCCATGTTCATAAAAATTTGCTTTGCATCGTCCTCATCCCCCTTCTCTTCCTCCACCTCGTCTTCAATCCGGCTTGGTCCTGCAGAGAAATTTATACTTTGACATTTTGGATAACAATATCTAATGATACCAATGAGAAGGAGCTGATTGATAGAATAGATTTCTTAAAATACTTTCACACACCCCCAAAGTACAATTGAAAGCATTCGTTTACTATGGAAGAGACTTACATAACTTCAAACGAAATATTTATATCATATGTATAACTATATTGGTAATTCAAATTCGAAAATACTGCAAGTTCATAGAAAACTATGTTTTATTTAAGGTTTATTGGAGCTTTTTAGAATAATTAGTCTCACCCTTACTGTCTACAGATTATTTTCTTTTTATAACTAAATACATTTGTATACAAATTTACATTGTCAATCGTTCAATTTATGTGCATACCTGCAGTGGGCTCATTAATTTGCCTTATCAATTCCCTCCTCTCCTTTTTGAGCACTGATTGGTAATAACGAGGAAAGGTAGGAAAAACGCTTGGAATAGCTCCTCTTTTCAAATACCTCCTATCTCCAGGAATGTCTTTATAGTCTGATGGCAAAAAATATTCTGAACAAACTCGATAATCGACGTTATCCTCAGGTTCCAGTTCTTTCTTCGCAGAGCACGTATCCATTTCTGCCTTGAATGTGAATCAGAAGGTAATCTATGGAATGACACTCCATTGAGTAGAATTCCTGCAATCCACAGCTACACATCCATTCACCATATTGATCAATAAGTTATAATACAACTTATAGCTTAGTTAACTAACACAAAAATATTTTAATAGATAGAAGAGTTTGATATTTTTGATTGCCCACCATAGACACGCAACCTCATTGTTTACACGATAGACACATTTTATCCTTAGTTTGGCACTCTCTTCTTCTCTCTGATAAAACCCGAACTGGACCAAATTTGAGCTGAATAGTGAAAGACTCATACTCGAAAATATTACATAAGGACGTAAAAGAGTGGCCGAAGAAGAGAGATCATTCAATTCAGTAAAAAATATATGCTCACCTCTTTTAGCAGTTATCGTCCTCTTTTATTAGAAACTCAGGCTGAGACCTGCTGGTCTCTTAAAGGACGATGACAGTGGATTTGACGCACGAAACGGTCTCCTCCGATAAGTCGTATTCCTGGCACGATTGGGCTTCGCTTTTTCCTCGAAGAATCTGTGATGAGCTTTGAGAACTCCGCATTCACAATCCTGTTGTTTGTGTCCCCGATAGCTTTCGTGGACAGTAGATGGATCTTAGGGGCTCCTCAACCCCAGAAAAGAGGCTCCCTTTTCTATTGAGCAGGGCTAGAGATTCCACTCTACGAAAAGCCTGGACAGAATGAAAGAAGTTTTTCGAGGTGTCCCGGAAGGCTTCCTCCACGCGAGACTTTTCATCTATTAGCTTCTTGAGGAACTTCAGAAAGACGGACTTAATTCCAGGTTTTCGGCCTCTTTAAGAATAACTTCTGCGTTGAGTGGGAGCTCTCGTAAATCCTTTGAGGACTCAACGGCCTGCCAAGTAGCCATCAAGGGTCTTGTCACTAATCGGACAGTCTTGTGCATGGTGTCCAGGAACGCCATGGAGCTGCCCGAATCCAAACCCTTGAGCTCCGGATTCACCTCTTGGATTTTTAGAAGGTCCTCTGCTTCCTTGGAGACGCGGTATTCCTTCTCCAGGAATTCTTTGAGGTCCCTGTCTGTCATTCCCCTTTCCTCATGAAGAATCTCCTCCTTGAAGAAGGATAGGGTTTCCTGGGAGAAAGGGTAGACGTTCGACCGGACGTCGATCGGTCGGAAACCCAGAGGAACGGAAGATCGGTCCCATCTCCTCCTTCGGGAGAGTAATGGGACTTCGTCTGTGAGGTCTACCAAGGAGACCTCCGAAGGCGTCGGAGTAGTGGCTTCCGAAAGACAAGACGGGTTGGGTGCCTGAGCAGCAAGCACATGGAGCTTTGCGTGCTCGAAGAGCCCGTCTACCGTCTCAAATCTTCCTTCGCACTTCGGGCAGGGTAGAGATAGGGGGACAGCGTCCCCGAGATCCTCCAAATTCTCAAGGTGCTCCAGGTTTTCCATTTTAAATTATCTTTCAAAATATTTAACACTGATAAAAAAATAGGTGTTCACTCCTCGAGTGATAGAAACAGAAAGAGGAAGAATACAGGGAATTTGGCGGTTTTTAGTTTGAAAGCGGTGGCGCTAGTGTTTTATTTTTCTGTTTCTAAATAGAGGTGTTTATGTAGTGATGGAACAGGATTACAAATGGATAGCTAAGCTATGCATTAAAATTAATATCTTAGATTTTTATTTCATCAACAAAATATATCTACATAAATATGAAATAACACGACATATTTCTTATATTGTAATACACTATATAAGCAATATTGACCCATATAAGCATTATTTATTTGAAGTTTAATAAACCTTATAAATTTCTCATTTTTTATATTTCCTTTCAAATATACATAGTAACAAATACAATTATATTTACAAATTATTCCGGTCGCTATTGACACACAAGGCTTAGCAAGTTATTGTATAAATTGTACATTAGAACCATAGAGATATAAAGATATAGAGAGCGGATTCCCTTCAATGGCAGAGAAACAGCGTTCTAATGTTTCTGTGTGTGCAAAAAACAAAGTATTTATACGACGTCATCGTAAGCTGATCTTAGAGATAGAATCTATGAATGATGAAGAGAATAAACTCTCTACAGTAAACCCTCGATATAACGCCCCTCTGTATAACGAACTTCGGATACAACGAACCTCCTGGAGCTAGCCGAACAAGCCTCAGATATAACGAACTTAAGTTCGTTATATCTGAGGATACCGAACTTCCTGAGCTGGCCGAACAAGCCTCATATATAACGAACTTAAGTTCGTTATATCTGAGGCTACCGAACCTTTTGTGTTCATGACCGAACAAGCATCAGTTATAACGAACCTAAGTTCGTTATATTTGAGGCTATCGAACCTTTTTGTCCATGACCGAACAAGCCCCAAATATAACGAACCTAAGTTCGTTATATTTAAGGCTACCGAACCCGAATTATGAGCTGCTGCGGATCATGCGGTTTGAACTCAAGCGTGAGGTGCAGCAGAGAAGATCTCTGACTTCTTCAAGGCTGGCCCCTCCCCAGCCGAGAAGAGGTCTAGGACAGAGTCTGAGACCATAGTGTGTCTGTGACTTCGACCTCCTCCACTAATCTGCCAAATGTGTCCAGCGGCAGTTCGTCGTCACTCCTGCAGGATATACCTTACACTCCAGAGCCCCCCTTTAACGAACTTCGGATTTAACGAACTTTCGGATATACGACCCTGCCCCCCCCATATAGTTCGTTATATCGAGGATTTACTGTATATCTTTTTAAAAGTTTTTTACGGTCACAATGACGTATTTCTCTGAAGGATCCAATCAGCTCTCTATATCTTTATATCTCTATGATTAGAACATGTATATTATTATATTTGGTGAAAAAAAATCCAGAAGTTAAACTTCTAATGCAGATTACTAAAAAGACAAAACTTTTATGACGAAAGTTTAAACGTATTTTATATAGATAACGTAGAGCATAAGTGTTGACGCAACAAACATTTTTTAATAACAACTCCTACTAGGGTTCTTTGATGGTTTAAAGAAGGGAAAAAAATAAGAGAATTTCAACTCATGTGGATGTTTTTAAGTTATATTATTTAATTACCTTTATTTTTCACATTTTTATTTCCATAAGTAAATGTATCTTTGAATTGTCATATAGAATTAAATTATATTCTTTCATTGTCTTTATGTATTATTGACTCCCATAATGATAAATTATTCTATATCTATCCATATATTATATATATATATATATATATATATATATATATATATATATATATATATATATACATATATATACAAGGTGGCTGATAAGTCCCGAGACTAACACATAGATGGCGCCAGTGGATTTGATTTCATATGACTGTCAGCTAGTACCAACCTTCAAAACATACATGCATAAATATAACAGCTGTCTGACAACTAGTTTGTGGATATTGCGTTTTAAGTGAAGCTACTTTTGTTATTGTGAAAAAATGGAAAAAGACGAATTTCGTGTGTTAATAAAACATTATTTTTTGATGGGAAAAAATACCGTCGAAACTAAAACTTGGCTTGAAGAATGTTATCCGGACTCTGCTCCATCGAAAGCAACCATATGTCGATGGTTTGCTGAATTCAAACGTGGTCGTGTGAGCACGAATGATGATAAACGCAGTGGACGCCAAAAAAGGTGGTACACCAGAAAACATAAAAATAATCCACAAAATGATTTTAAATGACCGTAAAGTGAAGTTGATCCACATAGCTGAGACTCTGAAGATATAGAAAGAGCGTTGGACATATCGTGCATGAATATTTGGACATGCAAAGCTCTGTGCAAAGTGGGTGCCGGAGAGCTCACAATCGACCAAAAACAACAACGAATTGATGATTCTGAGTAGTGTTTAAGCTGTTCAATGTAATCAATCCGAATTTTTGCGTCGATATGTGACAATGGATGAAACATGGCTCCATCACTTCACTCCCGAGTCCAATCGACAGTAAGCTGAGTGGACTGCATATGATGAACCGTATCCAAAGCGAGGAAAAACGCAACAGTCAGCTGGGAAGGTTATGGCGTCTGTATTTTGGGATGCACCGGTATAATATTCATTGACTATCTTGAAAAGGGGAAAACAATCAACAGCGATTATTATATAGCCTTATTGGAGCGTTTGAATGATGAAATTGTTGAAAAACGCCCCATTTGAAGAAGTAAAAAAGTGTTGTTTCACCAAGACAATGCACCGTGTCACAGTCAATGAAAACAATGGCTAAATTAAATAAATTGGGCTACGAATTGCTTCCCCATCCACCGTACTCTCCAGATCTGGCCCCAGCGACTATTTCCTGTTTGCAGACCTGAAGAGAATGCTCGCTGGCAAGAAATTTAAGGACAATGATGGAGTATCGCCGAGACAGAAGCCTATTTTTCGGATAAAACGAAAGATTACTATAAAAGCGGAATCGAAAAATTGAAAGATCGCTATAATCGCTGTATCGCCCTCGAAGGCAACTATGTTGAATAATAAAATCGAACTTTGTGAAGAAAATGTATTCTTCTTAGTTAGTCTCGGGACTTATCAGCCGACTGTTATATATATATATATATATATATATATATATATATTATATATATATATATATTATATATATATACATAAAACTTACGAGTCATTTTCTACATGCCTCAGATGTGATAACCCATGTCATTGCATAGACATCTCAATAGGATGAGAAAAATTCAGATGAATGTTTCACAGGGGGTGCACAAGAGTCGTATCCTTAATTAGAGTACTTACATTTTCTTTAAACTATGGGAACAAATAGTCAAGGCTATATTCGATTTAATTACTTATTTGACAGTGATACCTCTACCGTAAAAAGTATGGTTCCCCCTATCGCCCAAGATAAACTGCGACAACAACATACAGTCAAAGTAGTTTTGTTTTATATTGTGCATTCGATATAGCCTTGGAACTCGACGAAATTAGATTTATCAACTCTTAAGAATAATGTTTATTTGTGAGTTTGGAGAGTAGATTTTTTCTTCATATCTTTAATATATGTCGAAGCAAGAAAATGAAGAAGGTGTCTCTGTTTTTTTCTATAGGCAATGGTGTTTATAGTTTCTCTGATCCCCTTTTTATATGTGGGTATAGAGGGAATGATTCACATAAGTTGGTTTTGCCTCCTATGAACAAACAAAGAATATAATAAAAGAAGACGTTAGTTCCTTAAGTAAATTCAGAACTCTTTTATCGCTTATCGAAAGTACGTTTTCATATCCTCTTTCCTTCATATTCATCATCAAAAGAAAAAACCAAAAGTATACATCCAAGTCCCATTGTGCTTCTTGTGTATTATTTATTTTCTTCATTCATACTAAAAACTCTTTCCTTCTTTATCTGTACAAGAGCAGGAGAACAAACAAGGAAAAGAAAACCCTTTTTTGCTCTTCACGTCCAAGGGACGTGTATCATCATCAGCTGTCTATTTCTTTTAATAGCATTAGGGATTATGGAATAGTATACTTAAGTTTAAAGGGAAGGAAGGAGGGGGGGGGGGATGACAGTCCTACTCCATTACGCTGCTTACCTCAAGGGCTGAGATACGGAGAAACCCCCTCCTTTGGTTCCTTTCACTTACAATGCTTTAAAAGTAGTAAATCCTATCAAATAATATTTATTTTTATTATTTATTTTACTCTCCAAATAATTTCAAAGGATGTATAAACAAGATGCGTATGTGCTAAAAATGATTAAATATGAACCAGAGTTAGATTAATACATAGGCTTTTCTATTCTGTAGTCGGTCTGATAATTTTCCAGAGAAGTAAATATACGAACAATGTAAAAATCTAAGTAGCGCGTCACCGTTAGTTTTCTCAAGGCTTCCTATCAAATAAACTTGATTCCTTCAGCATTTTGTGGTCCTAGAGATCGATATCAATCGACAGCTAGTTATTTATATATCTATTTTTGTATCCCATGTTGAACCACCAACGATAAGCCATACCCTAACATCGTGAGCCGATGCAAAATACATGCAGCATGGCGATGAATAGCGTTACATGCATAATTACAAAAAACTAACTCAAGAGTGATACTTTATTTAATATTATTTACTCCTTTATCTTGAAAAAAAATGTAGTTCTATTTTTTTCACAAATGGAGTTTGAGTTTTTTTTGCCTATATGGTTCGATAGAATTGCAGTATCCGATAGGATATAAATAAGCATTATAGCATTAAAACTAGTCTATCGAACTTAGGATCTTATCAATGAGGTAGACCAAAAATGACTATCCTCTCTTGGGATTCGAACCTGCGCCCCCAACATTGAGAGTTGAACACGCCTTAACGCACACGGCTATATTTTTTTTTTGCTGTCTCTAGAGTATTTTATTATTTGAAGGATGCTCGTTTTTGATAATATTGAACACCGAATATTAACAAACTAGAACTATCGTTCTATCGTCCAAGTAAATTATATATGATTATGTAAAAACTGAAAAAACACGTTGGTGGACTCAACTCATCCGCTCAATTCCATAAGACCCAATGTGATCATTTTAACAACATCACGAGTAAGTATTATAGTAGATTGAAATAATGAATTAAATAATGTGGCCATTTTGACAGGGGTTGAAACAAATTAAATTTGCAAGGAGTATTAAGCAACTAAGTTTACTCAAGATATATAAAGTATGTGATTTTCAAGTTTGCACGAAGAGTGAAACGTCAGGTATCTCAGTTTAATTTTCACCTCATATAAAAATAAACGGTAATGTTTATATTCTTACTGCCTCCCAATGGTTTTTAATGAGGATAGTCCGGCAACTCAACTAGCAATATGGACATACCTTGGATTGCTTCATACCTTAAACTTCCTATAATAAATATCATACTTACTTGTACATTGCTATATTTCTTACTAAATACAAATCGATAACCGCAAAATCAATAAAAATGTATAGATGATAAATACCCTTAAAGCTGATGGGGAATTGTACAAAAATGTTATAACTCAGACAATAAGGATAATGATCATAAAAATGTATCAAATTGTATCTTCAAAAATATGAGTAAAAAAGGCAAAAATATCCAAAGAATGATTGTGCATATTTACAAAATGGTTTTGGGTATGATTTATCGTGTCTTACCGACCTGAGATTATCAAAAAGTAAAAACAGCTATCGATTGATCCATGTTAATCGGGATAGATATAATATATATATATATATATATATATATATATATATTAATTATATATATATTCCAAGTTTGAATTCGATTTCGAATAGTATCCAAAAAGCGAATTCGAATGTTAAAAAACACTCCCGCGGTACAAGCGCCTCCATCTGCTTTGTGAATGAGCCTCTGACTGTTCGCGATGTCTCTCGCTTTAAGCTCATACCGTCTCTGCAGTAATCTGATACTGTAGGACTACAGCGTAATCTGATTGGCTACTGTACTACTGTACGTGCATATGCGCGGGAAATTTCAACAAAACACTGCAGCGCAAACACAGAAATAGCTACAGTGATCGGAAGTAAGCTTTTTCATGATTATATGTGTGCTTTATTGAATTGTAATATTATATAGGCTATGTATGATGATTTAATGATCTGATTTTAACTAAGTTTTTGCCGCATTATTGCCGTATATGGGCTACACGGCAAATGCGTAAAATGGGCAACCAGATATTCGAATAGTTCGATTCATGATTTTTTTTCAAAAGAATATTCGAATATCATTTTGATATTTTTGACAGCCCTATAATATATATATATATATATATATTCACAATGCTAAAGGAAAGTTATTTGAGAAGAAGCCTTGAGAAATAGGGGACTAGAAGAATTAATCAATCTTGAGGGAGGAGGGAGTTATTCTAGTCCATGGGTCCTGTCGAATAGGTTACTCCGGAATGAAAAGGGTACATAGGCCCCAAGGTTCTTTCTCCATAACAAAATATTATCCTTTGAGGTCTTTCACGACATGCCAGGATATTTTTTATAAATAATTAATACATCTGTCTTGTGATGGCCAAAGATGTCCCTAGTGACTGCTGGCTAAGATAATAATAGTATTCGATAAAAAAGTGTTTTTAGTGAATAGAATGATGCGCATGAGAGCAGACATTTATACTGATTGATCAAATAAATTTAGTTCAAAATATTGAAATCAGTAAAAGAATCGAAGTCGATAAAGGGATGATAATAGTTAAGAGAATTGAATAAGGGAATCGAAACAGTAAGGAGAGAGTTGGAATCAATAATGGAATAAAATCGTTTAAAGAATTATTATAATCGATGTCAGAGTTCATAAAGGGAATTGCAATAGTTAAGGTAATCGGAATTGAGTAGGAAGTTCGATGATTCCTCTAAGGAATCGGAATTGATATGCTAAGGCAGGGAATACTAGATACATGGAATACTCTCTCTCTCTCTCTTCTTTCCTCCTTTTTTCATACGTAGGTAGGGAAACGTTTATGTATATAAAATGGTGTTTGTTACCATAAAAATACTTTTATCTTAATAATAATGTACTTGTTTAAATAAAAAACATTTTTTTAAATACACTTTATTCGGAGCATATTTTTTTAATTTTTGTTAGACTAGTAATGCAAGACATTCAAGAAAAAGTAATATTATATTTACATGGGGCTTTATATTATTCTCTTCCTTTCTTTTTGGTGGTGGAACTACATTTCTATAGAGGGGGGGGGGGTAAGCTTTGGAGCCATCACAAACACTCCTTCCCATCCCTAAGTATGTACATAGATGGGAAGAAAGAGAAAGAGAGAAAGCATTTTGAAAAATGATAGGACGAAATACTCTCGTCGTATTTAAGATGTTTCTATTATGTACAAAAGGAATGGGAAGGGGGGGGATTAATTTGGTGAAATGGGTAGAAATACATTCCTGTGTGTGTGTATATATACATATAACAGGGAGGGGAACTGAGAATAAGAGGGGGACTCGCTGTGAAAAGCGTCAGGTGCCCCTTACTCACTCCCTGCTTTCTCCCTCCTAAATTATTTTTCACATCATCCACCTTAAGAATATACAGAGTAAAAAAAGGATTCTATTTATCTTATATGGAACCTCTTGAATCCTCAAATATATATTATATAAATAATGATAACAAAGATACTTTTATGTTCCTTAAAAAAAAAATCTGAAAAAAGAATTGCAGTTTTGAATGCAACTGAGTTTTTCATTTCTTACCTAAATTACTTCAAAGGCTTCAGTTCCCTTTTGCAAACGTAATTTATTAAGAAACTCTTCCCCATTCCTCTTCATGAAAAATATTTTATTTGTCCGTGTCTCATCTATTTGAATTCAATACTCAAATACATAAATATCATTTTGCAGACAATTGATGGCTATTTTCTTGCCATTCAATTACATGAATATGATGCAGTAAGTTATTAATGCAGAAATCTTCCTTCTCATAATAATATAGTACCTACATATAATTCGTGGGTTTTTATCCTCTACTGAAGACAAGGTGGGTTGATGATGTAAAGTGGAAAATCAGAATACATTTGCATATTTCTTTGCACCGTATGAAATTAGATGAAATAATCCCTGAGGCTAAAAACCAGGGTTGTTTTTTTTTGATTTAAATCAGATTTTTTTGATTTAAATCAGATTTTTTATTTTAATTGTTAACCATATTTTATGAACAAAAATCTTTTTTTTCAATGTGTAAACTTTGTCCATACTTTAAATTGTAACTTTTTAAAACATGCCCAATATACATAGGCCTACCTATTACTCAGGACTTTAATGCTGTCTTTGATTAAATTCTAGTTGCTTACTTATGATTTCATTTAATAAAGAATGCAAAGGAGTACACAATAAAATTACAGAACTCAAAGGCCTTGTAATGAGTCATACTCGCTAATCACGTGACAGTTCGAATCCAAGCGAGGATCGAAGACTCATGACAATTTTCTACCTTAAAAAATTATGGGTGGAGCTGCCAACGGCTGATCAAAGATGACTACAAGATGGGTCACTCTCGAATCTTGAACTGCGTTAACTTTTCGATTTACATTGTACTAAAAAAACAATTTATTTGATAAAACAGACTGATTTTAATCATGATTATAAAAGTCTTTGGAAAAAAACTTAATTTAGATCGCAATCCAAATTGCTTGATTTAAATCAAATATCCTAACTCAAAGCTTAATATGAAAATTATATGATATAGGCCTATAGTCTGAGGCTATAGATATAATGAAAAAGGCCACTGCTCTACTATTAAGAAGACGGACATGAATGTTTTGTTCTGTCATTGAGAATTAGAAGCATAAATTAAATATCAATTTAATTTATTGAAAAAAGCATGAATTGATTTAAATCAATGATTTTATTGGAAATCCACTGATTTAAATCGCGATTTAAATCAATGATTTAAATCAGCCTGATTTAAATCAACAACCCTGCTAAAACTCGATGAATATTGTTTTGTACCATTGGAACTTCGGAAACAGCGCTTCGGGTTTAGTTTTTCAAAAGCATTCCATTTTTTAGATTTTCCTTTTTTAGTCCACCACTTTGTCAAAAAATTGTTACGTTATATCCTCTAGAACAGACATGGCAAACTAAGGCCCGCGGGCCGTAACTGCCCGTTAGACAATTTAATCCGGCCCACCGAGCTTGTCCAGTAAATAATATAATAATGCTTCACAAATCGTTCATTACGTCTTGTCCATACAATACCGCGTTCACTAATAGATGGCGTGCTGACATTTAGGCCCGCAAGTCAAAAAGTTGGCCCATCCCTGCTCTAATACTAAAGTCAGTACAATTCATTAACTTTTCTCCAGGATTCTGTGAAAGAATCACAAACTATACAAACCTTTCCCTTATCTTCCACATTTATTGGGAAATAATAAGACGCTCATCTTTTATTCAATAACTACATTATTATTACCAGGATTGAAATCAAAATAAAGTTTTTTAATCCTTTTCTTCAAAAATTCATATAAGAGCCAGTTACTCACATTTTTGCTCTTTCGTCAAATCATTTTTTCAAAATGTGACTACTGGAATGAAATATGTTCTTTAAGAACTTAGTTCTAAAAATACAGTTCATTCGTTATTGTACTTTCCATTCTAGCAAGAAAGAGAAGAAGCATATTTTCATCCAAATCATACAATTTATCTCATTAAACATTCTTCGCCCCAAGATTTTATTATAGATATTTTTTTTCAATGTGAAAGTAAAAAAAATAATGCCAAAAAACAATTGATATTATTTTATCCTAATGCAAAATGATTGTACAAAGGTATAACTAGATACTCTTTTTAAGGGATTACATTTTGTAGAAACATAGCATGGGGGTGACAATTAGTGTTGTGTCGGTTCTTTATCAAGGACCGAGGACTGCTGTCCGGTTCGGTCCAGTCCTGTCCTGTCCTTTTTGTCGGTCCTTAGAAAGGAAAAATGTATTGTTTTACGTCATAACCTACGTCATGTTGTCAACATCTCTTAATGCTATGAAAAGGAAAAATCCTTTATATGAAAAAAGTAACATCTTCAATGAGCTGATGACAAATATAACATTTTTTACTTAGTTATTAATAAGCATTAAATATTGGTTGTTCTTACAACATAAATATTCGATGTTTATGCCAATATAACTGGACAATATCCGCAGACTTCTTCAATGTTTCATCACCAGGTGGAGCAGCCATTTGTTTCCTGTTTTTATTGAAATATCTACTTAAGGTGAAGGAATTTTTCCATTTTTTATATTACATGTCTTTACAATACTTTATTTCGTGAGAATACTATCATGGATATCATTCTGGTATTATTGACAACAGCAATCATATATAAAATATTTAAAAAATATATTTATACTACACTCGATGAGTCACCACCTCAATGGAAAGGGGATTTGGTTGTATTTCATGTCTTCATTATGTATAATTCAGAGAAAAAGGTTCTATGGACACTTATGCATAAGAGAACGTTAAGCTGTGGGATCGCATGTGAGGAAATGTCGAGGGTTTTCGTTTTGTAAAATTGACAGGATAATGATAGCACTTTGATGAGAGTAGAATGATAATTGGAAATTTAAACGGCCTTCAAGTGTCGGAAAAGAGTTTGAGAGTTCAAGAAGTTATGTAGAGTCTTTGATGATAATCACTAGGAATGGAAATCTGGAGCTTATCCTTGGTGCTCAGAATACACTGACTGTTTTTGGCCGTGAAAAAGAGAGAGGGGTAAAGAGAGAGATAGAGAGAGAGAAAAGTTTCTCTCTCACTTTTTCTTTCTCTTTCTATCCCTCTCTCTTTCTCTCTATCCCTCTCTTTACCCCTCTCTCTTTTTCACGGCCAAAAACAGTGATATAATCTGTAGGCACCAAGACTAAGCTCCAGATTTCCATTCCTAATAATGACATAAGTATTATTATAGTCAACATATATAATCAAACCTGTTTGGGAGGTCATCTGCCTAAAGCGATCACTTGCCCATACCGGCCACCCAAAATTTCCCTTTTTTGGGTTCTCTTGAGTGGCCACCACTATAGTATGGTTTGACTAAGCTTAGAATTGTTAATAAGTGTCCATTCCAATAATATGAATAAATCTATGAATGTATTTATGGCTATAATGACTACTTTGGGGAGCATGAAGAAGACACACCTGCCCGTGGAGCGTGCGATGAAGAGATTGAAAGAAGACAAAATGTTCGACCAACTGGAGAAGCTCCAGAAACAATTCACGATGTTTCGCAGGGGATTATATTTTCAAATTTAGATGTGTTTTGATTTGATATAACACCTGAATTTTCATTCTTATTGGTACACACTAATATTATTATATATGTATATAAATTGCGTTAAAATGGATACTTATGTCTATTGAATTGTTATTTTAATTTATAAATACATTTATGTATATCCAAATATCACTGTTTTTCTTTGGTAAGTATTTTTTAAGCTCTGCAACTAAGGATTATAATATATATATCCTCTTATCCAAATCCTTGAAATAGGTAACAAAGGAATAGTTGCATACTCTATGTGATACAATAAATATTTTTATCATAATAATACTATAATTTCACGTGGATAATTATGACATTCTCAAAAATATATATTTATATGAATATTTTGAAGAACTATAAATAAGTTTTTATATTGTATAAAAGTTTTTATTACATAACTGTACTTTTAATGGTTGATATGTGAAAAAAATATTTGTCAATGGAACTAAGATTTTGATCAAGCATTAATAGGGATAATAGCTTTGAAAAAAATATGAATTTGGGGTTTAACCCCATTGACATTACACCAATCATAACTTTCCTTCGTCGATAAGACGTTCAAAGAAAAAAATAAGAGTTTCAGTCATAAATATTATTTATAGCTTATTTGTAAGTTTGCAAGATCTTTTTAAAACTTCTTTATCCTTTATTTTAAGGATTATTTCATCTGTAACTTTGCTTAACAACAGCAGTTTTCTCTAATATTCCATGTTCTCATAGTTTATCTCCTATTTGTTGATATATATATTGAATCCATAGACCTAATTTGTTTTCTTCCTTCATTATTTCTTTAAAAAACAACTTTCTCAGCATTACTATATGAGAAATAAGAATGATGATAATTGTCTATTCCGTTATGAACCCGAGTAATCAGTCTTCATGCTATGTAGGATTGTAATTGTACGAACGCCAAGACAAACGGGAAATTCAGACCTTATTTCTAGGTGCCCTTCAATAAGACAATCATTCCCCCCAGATATACGTTATGCTTGTGTTTTCAATGACTAATAAGAATTTAAAGAAAAGAGTATATATATATATACATATAAATATACACTTAAAAGAGTCATTGACAAACAGTAAAATATTTCGGAAAATAACAATTACGAAATTAAAGCTTAAATTTACAATTCTGAGAATTCTTATAGACTAAAATGAAGAACTTTTTTGAAGGTAAATACTAGTAAATTCCTCGTTTGTCGACTTAAATATTTACTAGGAAAAAGCTACTTTATAAATTTAAAGATGATTTAAACACTTTTAAACAATGTAATTATATTTTTTATAATCTTTTCGTAGGATCCTTTAAGTGATCCCTGGGTGCTCGCATAAATTCATATAGTTTAATCGTGAGAAAAAATAACAGACACAAAACTTCTTATTTGAGATGTCCTTATAATTAATTTACCGATTACATAGTACTTATTCTTATTTTATATATATAATAATACAAAATATGCTTTCAAAGCTGATAATTTGCTATAAAGCCTTCAAAATGGCTTTGTATATAAGAACAATGAATCTGTTTTTCAATCCTTATGACTGTCATTCAAGAGGGATGATAATTCCTCCTGAACTTACCACCATTTCAAAATGGGCCTCCTTACAAACTAATTTGAAATGGAGACACCCACAACGGATAATTAAGGTCGTTTATTGATAATAATCATGTACTTCTTTTAGCTCCTTTTTCAAGGCAGTCATCCTACTTCTTAGGCTCCTGAAAGCTTTTTAAATGAACACAAAGTCATTTTGAAGATCTGTGAATGCAAAGTGTACAAAACATAAAAATACAATTAATAAAAAATTCGCGAAAATACATAAATATGAATTATTAATTTAATACCTCAAAAACTAAGCTAATCAATGACCAAATTCAATAAAAACAAAATTACAGTTGGTCTGCATATCGAGCCGCGGTATTCTAACGTAGAATAGGGTGCACTCTTGCATTGTCAGCGGTTCCCCCTTCAAAAGTTTTGATCCAAAGAGGACCTTAGATGGAGAGAAAATCACTTGATGAAACATTTTTTTAAATATCCATGAGTAGAGACAATGATAAAGTTTTTTTGTTTTTTTCACAAGTCAATATTAAACAGATGGCAAAACATAACATACGATTAATAAAAATAGGTAGAATTGCGTAAACGTGAAATGTATAAACATTATAGTTTTGAAATACATCTATCCTATAAAACAAAAATTCATAAATTAAACAATATCCATTAAAACAAATCAATAATAAAACATTTTAAAGAGGTTATGAAAACAATATGAGTAATTATCTTCTTCAAGAGGTGATGTGGCGACTCGAAGAAGGTACCTTGTTGGACGCCAAGTCGAAGGCAAACTTTCCCATGAGTCCGGCTTTACACTAGGGACCCTAAGTTCCCTAAAGACTACATTTCGCTGTAGATATTAAGTATTTTAGTGTAAGTATGTAGGTAAGGTAAACGGTTTATTTTGACTGAGAAGTATGTGTTTCCTTTGGTTGTACTTTTGGTATGTCAGACCATAGTGTGCCAGTGTTGAAGATAGATGTGAAGAGGAGGAGGGGGAAGGGCTAACACTCCTTGAATTGTGTCAAGGTTGATTAAACTTGCTCATTCAGGCAGGTATTATATATAATATATTACTTTTCAGGCACCTATTTACAAAATAACATAAGAGAAGCTTTGTGTTAAAACCAATTTAAAGAAGGTCGAGTCCTAAATCCCGAGAGCAATTGAAAGTATGGTCACCATGTCAGCTGACTCGGATACAATTGTAGAGATATAACGATATAGAGAGCTTATTCCCTTCGATAGCAGAGAAACATTCATCAGCTTTATTTTTGTGTCAATATAAACGAAGTAATTGATCTACGTCATCGTAAGTTTGATATAGAGATAGAAAGATTTTTTATATTGGGCAATGCGACGTATTCCTTTGAATACAATAAGCCCTCCATGTCTTTATATTTCTATGGGATATTTCATAGATATATAAAGACATACAGAGCTTATTGGATTCTTCAGAGGAATACGTCAAATGCCCAATATAAACAAATCTTTCTATCTCTGTGATCAACTTATGATACGTAGTACCATAGAGATAAAAGATATAGAGAGTTTATTCCCTCCAATTAGCTGTATTCGGGACAAAATGCGTATTCTCGCAGAAATCCAATAAGCTCTCTATGTCTTTATATCTCTATGGATACAATACATAAAAATGAAACAAAGTCATTAGCTTTTCTGTGACGTCATGATTAGTTTTCCATCTCGTGAATAATTGGCAATTAGTTATGGAGTTTATTCAAAGGGATTTTATGTACTTCATAGTGATTAAATTAATTTCATGAGAGGAATAGAGGTAACAGATATATGTAGATTCCGAGTGGAAGAGGGATTTAAGATCTCTAGGAATGACAGGCGGCAGAAAATAAATTGGGTTAAAAAGTGTTCGGATCTTTGTAAAGAGAGCCTGCAATAATTACCTTTTGTGAGCTCTTAAGAGAGAGAAAGGTCAACTTAGAGATAAGGTTT
>CP045890.1:512750-562072 GCA_013387185.1 Caligus rogercresseyi | reverse complement strand
ATTTATGATGACTTATACAGCATCAATTTGACTATATTTTTTTACAAATTCGAATCTTAAATAATAGGGATCGTCGTCAACATTCAGCTTAGTAGTGCTATTTGTATTGGTTTCCAAAATATAGTATAAAACTGCCTATACATATAAAATATTAATATTTTTTACTTTTGTGATTTTTAAAAAATATTATCAAGATGATGGTCAATGTCAATTTTAACTTTCCCCCTTATTAAATTATATTGGAGCTTTATTTAATATAGGCCATAACCCAATACAAAAATCCAACGAGCTATATATAGCATTACCTAATATATTTTCTAGGTTAAGATGTTTATTTATTAGCTACAAATCCATACAGTTGTAAAAAAATAACAATACACTAGAAAGTAGGAATATTAAAAACACAATCTGCAGACGTTAAAAACAAAACATAAATGAACATTATAATTCAAAATTACTGGCTAAAGAATAAACCATATATAAATGACTTCTAAAAAATATTTCTTATTTAATCCCTAATTTGAAGTTTGCGTATTCAATCAAGACATGTGTATTAATGTATTTAAAGCCTACTGTATCAAAAATACTAATTTCCTTGGCACCTAATTTGACATTAAAGGTATCATATGCATTTGAGGCTTCCCAAACGTATCTTGTCCTCAGATTTCTTAAGATTGATAAAAACGAACAGTGGTGGTTACCTTTAAGATTTTCGGATCGGAAGTCCACGCATCCATCGCAGGAGCAGTGATCCGCACCGGGTCCACAGTATCCGAATGCGGAGCAACATGGTTTTGCGCTCTTGGGCTCACATTCTGAGGGGCTCCCATCCTCCAAGGGGAAGAGTGTCCCACAGCGTCGGTCAGATCGAATCTTGCCCTCCAGCTTAAGGGGCCTGTAGTTGACACAAGTATCGCAGTAGCAGTGGTCTGAGTTGATCCACAAAAGTTGTTCTCTGAGCAGCAGTAGTACTCAGAGTTGGGGTCGCATTCCGCGGGTGTGACACCGTCTTCTAGGGTGAAGCCCTGGCCGCAGCGTCCATCGGATCGAATGTTGGTGTTGGGAGGGTAGGTGACCTTCTTTGGAGGAGGAGGAGGTGGAGGGGGCAATGAACCACCCAAGTCCGAGGGGACTGCATGTAAAACAAAGTTATAAAAATGTTTCATTCTTGAAGAAATAATTTTAAGGATAAGATGGGAATATTTTCCAGAGCTCTTTCCATAAATGAATCCCAATAAACTTAAGGTCATACTCAAACTTAAGAGTCTCTTACAGGACGCCTGAGATCGAAGTTTTGTTGAGTTAATTGTGCAAAAATCATTGTTTGTATTGAATGAAAACTGTTCCGCTCTCTTCAAAAGAAGTTAGAAATAAAGTTAACATTGATAGAGTTGGGATCCAACACACTAATACTGGTTAATCTTTAAAAATCCTGATAACGTGTCGGCCATTTTACAATCAAGTTATTTTTACGCCCTCCAACGCCTTAGTTTCAAGCTTTTTATTCGTTAGTTTATAATTTATTTTTAAATTTAAATTCATGAACCAATTGTTACCATACTTATTTAGTTCCAAATAAAACTAATTGTTGCAGAGGCAATTGGATGTGCTTTTTATATATTTATTCAAATAATCTGCTAGAATGATTTAGCGTTCATACTTAAATATTCTTATCTGAAAAAGGTGCATGGGCACTCTTATATCATGCCGGGCACTCTTGGCTCCAAACTTACATCCTCCAATGTGATCACAATCCCATCCGCAGTGTCCCATTCAACTGACAGCAGGTAGGGAAGGGTGGAATGTCTTGGCAGAGAGCAGGCTTCCCATTTGGAGCCCGGTTATCCTCTCCACATTGCCCATCCTCTCGGAAACTGCTTATTTGCCCAGCAACAAATGCCGGAAGAAGAAAAAGAAGTACTCCCAGGAAGGAGCTCTGCATTACTCCTCTCTGAAATACAACTAAAAGATTCCCCCATTGTGAAAGTGATATTGTCTCTTCTATGAAGTCAAAGGCAACCAGTGCATACATAGGTGGCGGTGGTAGAAGAAGACCTTCAATGCGGGCAATCACCGCCGCAAACAGTGTGCACCACGGAATACTAATGCACCTGGAAAGGAACAAGAACCAAGAGTGGATCATATAAAGCATAAAATGTTTTGGCTGTAGCGCGAAGGAGGAGGAGAAATGACCACTCAGTGATGAAGTGAAAGAGTGTGTTTAATAAGCTCTTGCATGCAGCTTATATAGCTGCAGACAAGAGTACTTAAGATTAAGAACCTGCTGAGGTGTGAGATAAGAAGGTAGGTTGACCTGCTGTTAATAAGCAGGTCAATTCGCTACATGGCCAATAATGCACCTTGAACAAATTACAAAATGAGTATATGTGACGCCAAGGGATCTGCGAGTCATATCAGCTGCAGTCAGATGTCGTTCTCTAAAGATGTCGTCTTCACAACGATTCGTGAGCCCTTGCTGCCGAAGAGGTCATCTATTTCCTATCAAGTTTCCTATCACTTTAAAAATCACGTTGGCTATTAAAAAACCTTCCAAATAATTTATTTTTAAACAATTGAGAACTGTTTTATACATATTGTATATTGACTTTGTATCACTCTCTGTTTATTGTTGGATGGTTTTCGTTGTTTCTTTTAATCATTTTTTTAAGTAATAGTTTTCGAAAGAAATGTATATTTCTGTTTTTAACTCAATGACCGGAGAATATTTTAGTACTGAAATAATAGAAAATATACTTCGTTTTTTTTGTAGGCACCCTTCTGATTTGCAGTCTTCCTCATTTATTTCCTTCTTATATTTCTTTGTATCTAAATAAGGAACCCAGACGTAATTACATAGATCCCAAACAAAAATTTGTCAACTCGATATTGGAAGACTTTTTAAGGAGTAAGGAAAAAATATTATTTTGGTGCCTTATAAAGGACATCAAATACTGCAAGTGGATTATCATTTAATTGGTTACTATTTTATTTATTACAACAACAAAAAGTATACAATAAAATATAAAATGTGGTTTTTTAATCAAAGTTGATGATTAAATTGAGTTTCCATTTATTTAATAATTTATGGTCAATTAAGTCGGAGGATGAAATAAAGACACATTAGAATCAATTAATAGAGTTTTGATATCAATTTAATCTTAGTGACTTTTTTTGCTATCCTCTGAAGTCAGCCCCTTTTAAGGGTCCGTTATCATTCCAGGTGCTCAAGTATTCCTTGGTGTTTACTCCCAGGCACAGACACTCGCCTGCCCAATGAAGAAGTTAATAAATTGATGATGGGTCTTTATACTATTGTTTAAAACACGAAGCAAAACAGTAGCAACTCAGGTGTATACCTATAGGTATATTGAAATCAATTTCTTGAATGTTGACTTATTCCTATAAAGAAAAGAACCAGTTTGAGACACACAAAGGAAAACCATAGAAGGAAAAGGTGGATTTCGAGAAGGATCTTCATAAATAGTTACTGAGCAAAATCGATGATTTATTTATTTGACTTCCTTATGTAAAAGTCTCATAGATAATATGACATTATCATTTACAAGTTGTATTGTTTTGTAGTTAACAAATAAATGATAAATATTTTATTATAAATCTTAGAATGAAAATTCGTTAAATCAACAGTTTAAACAATGCGGGAACAAAAAAAGGAAAGGCTATAAATATCCTATAGTTTTATATATTTTCATAGGAACCTCTTACAGGAGACCATGAACATAATAAAATGACAACAATTGGTAAAACGGTTATTATGAATAAAAATAGCATTGAAAATTAGCAATGGAATGCGCAATGAACAATACTAAGGATAGCTAAATCATGGAGTGTTTTAATATGTTTAAAAGCGAGAGGATGTTTTCTTCTTTCTAGAAATAGAAAATAAAATATGTACATTCCAACATAGTTTTAATCAATCAAAATAGTGGGTTTTTAATATATAATTTACCATGACGTTTATTTTTGGTGATCAATAAAAATACCATTATTTTTCAACCATTTATACTACAAATAATAAGAAGGACAATTTCGTATTATTCTGCTCCCTAAAACATTATCAAGATGTGTCAGTTGGCGACATTGTCATATAAATCACAACTATTTAAAATTATTACATTGATATTGAGACAATAGAAATTAGTGCAGGGATGGGCAAACTTTTTTGACTTGCGGGCCTAAATGTCAGCGCGCCATCTATTGGTGAAACGCGGTATTGTAGGACAAGACTTAATGAACGATTTGTGAAGCATTATTATATTACCTACTGGACAAGCTCGGCGGGCCGGATAAAATTGTCAAACGGGCCGCATACGGCCATGTCTGAATTAGTGTATAGTATCTATAAATTTAAATTCAAGTTCATTATATCCTAAATGGAATTGTATACATTATAGGAGTTACTATATTCAAAAATATGAAATACGTCTTCTGTCAATACTTTGGGATGACATCAGTTTAGAAGGGGGGGGAAATGCCTCTTCATGTTAAATTTATATTATTCATCCTCAGAAGATCAAAACATTGGTGTCTTTGTATTCTTAAGAATTTTTAATATTGACGCTTCTCATGAAAGATTACAAACAAACTAATAGGCAATAAATTTGGAACACGTTAGCTCAGTGGGTGTTCAACTACCAAATGACGAGGGTCCTGGTTCGCCTCTCTAGAGCAAAGGTGTATATGGATTGATCTTAATGAAGCGACCTTTGATTCAAGTGAATAATTGAAATGCATTCATGTTTATTCATATCCTCACAAATGGAATTCAATCAATCAATAAAGACAAAAATAATAATAATATTAATAAAAAAAAGTATATACATACTGCCATCAGAAGGGCGTCTCTGAAGGAATGGCGGACTTCGTGGCTGGCGATGAATAATTGCCGCCAGACAAAACTATTCATAGCTGAGCCCTATTTTGGAAACAAAATCTTCCAGTATAAACGGCATCAAATTTCCGACATCGTGGCAATGGCCAGTGGTCATATACGTTTAAATCGACATCTTTGTAAAATGGAAAAAACTGAGAGTCCTTTAGTCGTCTTTGCAAAGAAGGAGAAGAGCCCCCCTATCATCTTGATTATGACTGCCCTCGAACAATACCTAGAATGAGGGAAATAGCCGACGGGAATGATGGAAAAACGTATTCTGCAAGAATTTAACTCCATTCGTAAAATTAACATTATACTAAATAATAAACGTTTAGCTCCTAAAGGGTCTTATTACCGGCTGATACTGGATTACGTTCCGGTGAGGTGGGGATGATCTAGGAGCTAAACTAACAAACAAACAAGTATCTACATATATTGTATATCTCAATGGCAAGTTATTTGAAGAATACTGATATATTTTTTGTTTTTGTGTAGATTGATATATCCATTGATACTTAAGTGTGACATAATTTCCTTTGACATTTTTGTCTGGTTTCTTCTTTGCTGCAGGCATAACTTTGATCTGTATTTCGACTTCTTGAGGAGGATTTGGCCAGAAGTGCATTGGTATGTTATATTTAAAATTCTATTGATTTGTTACATTTGTCAATTACGATTTTTTATTTCATTTTGCCAGAATATCATGGCGTGCACATTTTATGTTTTTCATCTCAATAATGAAACTACTGATTTTTATGGGCATGTTATTTTTCATTGATAACTTTTTGAATAATTAGAAACAACTTTTTTTTTCTGTTTAAGATTAATCTGAATAAGAAGTTGATAAGTATTTTAAGAAAAACCTTACTTTTCTATTGGTTTGTCTTAATACCAAAATAGCTATCTCTTCCATTTCTTATCCATTGTTGTGATTAGAACACATTGGAAAAATAAAATGTGTTGAACTGAAGGATTCAGCTGAATGGAAACACATTGTTTCACTAGACTGCGTCGACTACAAATATATCATTTTAACCCTGCAGCTCGGCTTTGATATTGCTACATGTAAAATAAATATTCTCGAACTTGCGGACTACCTTGCAGAGAAGGATACGAAAAGTAAAAATCGTTTTGGAGCACCATTAAGCTACATTCAAGATACATGGTTTCTTTTATGAAGTTTGGTGCTACCGATACAAAGAGATCCATCTTGACACACTCGGAGGGCCAGGCTCGATATCAACCAAATCTTGTTCATCTTCTTGAATTTTAATGTACATCCGATCACTGTAATTTGATATAATGTTGAGTATATTAGATTTGATATCAAACGATTGCTGATTTCTTTACTAATTAAGACAAAAAGAATTATAATAAAAATATAATAACTAACATTATGTAATAATGCCACATTTTGATAAATATCATAGCTATACATTTGTAAGTCTGCCTCTCATTATTTTTTTATATCATGCTTAATATTTTTTATTTTTGTACATACATTTTAAAGAGTGGTAATAATTAAAACCAAGCATCATGATTAGTATTTGGTTACATATAAAAGTGAAAAAATTTACAAAATATGTTCAATGCCTCAGCTCAAGTATCCCAGCCACTCCCCGAAGAATCCAATGTTCCTTTTTCACGGTAGTTGGCAGATGGATGTCAAAAACGTAGTTAGTTGAGTGCCCCGTAGCTAGTATGTCTCCCTTCCGAGCCTCGTTGCGATAAACAGGGCACTCATAGAAGCCTTTCTTCAGCTTATGAGGACTAATTCTTCGGGGTCTTAACAGAAGTGGAGGGAGTCCTGAGTGGTGGATCTGGGAGACGGCTCAACCAAAAGGCCCTTCTCCTCATCCCATGATGCACCCTCTAAATATATTCCCTCGATAATTATCCCCTCTCTGGGATCTATACCCTCCGGATCTCTCAAGACAAGGTACTCGAACTCCACTTGATTCAAGGCTATTTGTTTTTTACGGGCGTAGTTCTGAAGGACAGAGGTGAGGAGTGACTGTGGGAAATAGAAGCCAGAGATCCAGTACAACTTAGGACGAATTTTTCCCTCAGACCACACCCGAAAGAATTCGATTCTCTTTCGTAGATTTAGCAGATAATGTTCCAGGGTCTGAAGGGAACTATAGGAAATTATTTTCCATGAGGATAGTACTTCATTTGAGTTGACTTCTCGGTAGGCTGTCTCTATTTCTGGAATGAGAGCAATCTTCCCCGAATAGCCAAGGATAGTTTTTCCAAGCTATCTCGTATCACTCTAAGGAGTGCATTGTATCGGGTTATCTCTAGGCGAAGCGTTGTGTTGAGTGAGTCCTCGTACATAATAGGAAACGTATTGAATACGTATCCTAAATCAAATAAATCCGGAAGGGAATCCATAAGTTGTTGACTCTTGCTTCCATTTCAGGAAGATTCCAGTTTGAGAGATCGGTGAACTCTCCATATCTTGTGGCCAAATATGTCCAATTGAGTATCTTACGACCATCCTCCTCATTTCGAATCAAGACTGAATTGAAATGAAGACCAACAGCATCAGGGTCCGGTGTCTCCGATAATCGAGCAATAATCTCAAGAACATTGACGCGATGCAGTTCACCAGGGATACAATAATTGTTGCTTATCTTCGTTTTTGGGATAGAGGCCACGGGTTGACTGAAGCAGGTTCCAAGTAGTGTGGAGAGAAGCCTTCTATCAAAGACCTCTCTCACACGTCCTCCATAGTTGCACTCACCCACTAAGTACTGAAGAGCAGGAATGGATTTCTCTATGGCAAAACCCATCCTCTTCGCTCATTTCTCCTCCTCTATCTGTAAGGAGCATGTCCTTCAGCTGCATGAGAGAAATGTTTAAATCACTCCAGGTGAACTCATAACTGGGATCATTCCAGCCAACGCCGTTGTAGTTTAGACGTTCAAGAACAGCTCCATGGAAAAAGGCGAGGCCGTAAACCAAACGACGAAACGGAGCTCGAAGAGGCATTGCCTCGTTTGCATCATAGAAATCTGGATTGACGATGGGTGTGGTTGAGTAAGCCACGGAGAGATTGGCCTTGAGGCCATTAGGAGGCTGAAGGCTTACTTTGACGCTTAACTGGAGCATATGTGGCGGAAAGGAATCTGATGGGTAGGATGTGAGCCAGAGCCGAAATCGAGGATCCACTCCCAGGATTATTTCTTCCTCCCAGAGACTTTGGAGGCGATCCCTCATCCAGTTTGTGCAGAGATGACAGTTTTGAAGAATGACCCAACCCCCTTCACGGGCAGCTGAAACGAGAAGCGACTCCGCCTTGGGCCCTTGGCCTTGACCTAAACTAATACTCTTAATGAAGGCTGGAGACTTATCCGAGGGAAGTTCGATTGAGTCGATGCATGCCAGAGGGTTTGCTCCTGGACTAAGTATGAGGATGATAGGAGTGTTGGAGTCGGAGTCCTCGTACGCATTTTGAATGTTTAATATTTGTGGGTAAACAAATTCTTTGCCAAGCATGTCCCCAATAAATGATCGAATCGCCGAAATAACCCAATCTGGGCGAATTATGCGAAGAAGGAATATATAGTCCAAGTCCCTAAAACAGAATTAATGATAACTTTTACTATTGGAATATATTACATCGGAATGTTTAAATTATATGTCATACAAATTAATTTGTATTTCAAAAAACAATCTTAAGCACTCACCTTATTTCCTTCCATCGTACTGGTAGACAGTCCTTTGATGGATTAGGTGCCTCGTAAAAGGCTCTCCAATCTTTTAAATCGTCTCTTAAGCTCTGCATTAGACCCTGGAAAGTTTTCATCTTGGATATAGAAACAATAGAGTTCCACATTTTGCCTGTCATCCATTTGTCATCCGGGATGGGTTGATTATGATCAATGGATTGAATGTCCTTGAGCACATACTGCCAGTTCTCCACTCCAGAGAGTCTAAGACTCAAAATGAAAGAGAATACAAGAACATGCTCCCGTAAAAGGGATCGAGATATCTTATGATATATTATTTCCGTAAAGTTTGAATTCAAATTTGAAATTCGGCGGGAAACGTCTCCAGAGGATTCTTTCGATCCTTTCTTTGCCGAAGGGGTCTCCTTAATAGCCTTTATGTAAATCTGTATGAACCAGGGAAGAGAGAATTGATACATGGGATCGATTTGTGAAAGCTCAGAGACACAGAAAAAAAGGATGGAGGCATGAGTTGCAACTGGGCTATAGCCGTCTCGGGTTTTATCGATTTCCTCCTCAGTCTTTGAGGCTACTTCCTGCTTTGCCTCTATTTCTTCACTCAGTACCTTAGAGGAAGACAGAATCTGTATGGCCGTCTCATCTTCTAGGATATTACCTTGAGAGGTTGAGAGAACCTTAAGGATTTTATCTTCAATGTCTTTCAACTGTTTTTTATTCTTGGCTCCATCCACTATCAACTTGTTTTTCATTTCCTCAAGCTCAGGCTTCTCAGCTGCTGCCAAAATCCCAAGAAGCTGATCCTGGAGGCCTTCAGGAGTTATCATAAAGTTGAGAAGCGTGACTTGATGGCAACCTCTGGTGGAAAGTGAGGGTTGCGGAGGGAAGTGAGGATATAGAGACGAAACTTTGGATCATATTCCACGACTTGACTCCCCACGCTGATGCATTCACTCCCTTTATTCTTGAAGGTTCGCTTAAGCAGAACGGATTCCAGACCAGGGTCCAAGTTATCTCCTACTCCCTCAAGGAGAGCAGGTACTCCAGACTGAATCGCATTGGCAAGGGATAATAGGTATTCAGGGTCGCTATATTTGACTACAATAATGTCATTGTCCTTTTCCATGTTTTTTATCCATTTGCATGCTTGACCCTGAAAGAAAAAATAATAATTGAATAGTGGATAAAGCACATGGCAAAGGCTTTGAATACCTGTGGATCTATCATGAGAGGCCAGCGGTTGGAGTTTTTAACAATTATCCCATTTTCCACTGAAAAGGAGTCCTTCGGAAGTCCTGCGATTTGCCATTGTCGGACTTGAACAGGCTCACCTAGAATGTTGATGAGAGAAAGTTCTCCGAGCAGGGTATTTTTTGAGCTGCGCAGTTGTTTTGCCAGTCCTGTATAATGGACTTCCTGTAACAATAATATATGAAAGAGTATGAAATAATTAAAATATAATAATTTCAATAACAAACCTAAATGTAACATTGAAGGCTCCGAGATAAGCTACAGCTCCTGCAGCTAATAGAACGTCTCCAGTAATGTTCTTTAGTTTAGATCCGAGGCTCTCCGCCATAGCACTCCAGCGATCTCTCTCACCCCCTAAGCCTTGATGAGTTTCTCTGCTCTGTCCAGTTTCTCAGAGCAAAGTCTGATATTGTCCTCCAAGTCCTTTTTCTTTTTTGTCATGGCAGCAAACTCATCATTGAGTGCCTGGAGTTTATCCGTGACAGCCTGCAGCTGCGCTCGTTTATCATTTAGCTTATCCATCTGTCTAGCCAACTCTGTTTCAGCCTCAGCAGCTTGGCCTTTTTGGGGCTTACAATTTTTATAACTCGGTCATACACTTCAATAGCCCGAACCCACTTACAAAGGCCTTCACAGGCCGTGCTCACTTTCTTGACTAGATTGGGATCAAAATAGGGGTTGTCACATATTTTTCTCGAATTTTCTTCATGATTGAAGGAGATATATTGTCCTTGTCGTAGCTCGCAGTGTGTCCAGAAACTTGATATCTCCCATCATCTTCTGTCCAGGAGACCAGTAGTCGTCCAGGAGCCGCCCCTTATTTCAAGATCTGGTCGTCTGTCTGGTGGAACGCCCTTCATTACGCAGACAGCCTCCACTACAAATTTAACAATCGGTGCAGGGTTTTTCATGGTTTTTACCACTGTGATGTCGTTTGGATTAAGGGTGTCAAGAGCATTTACCGCGGATTGGAGGGCGGGTATGGCTTCGGCGAGGTCGTTTTCGCAGTCGTCACGAATGGCTTGTGCCGCAGCGGCGGCCTCGTTGGCAAGGGCTTCGTCGCACGCAACGATTTCCTTTTTGGCTTCTACCTGTATGGTGTCTTGCTCTATTTTAATCATGAGCTTTTCCGTCTCATCCGAAGTGTCAAGGAGTTGTGGACGAAGAGCAGTGAGCTCCTTTTGCATGGCTGCGACTTGTGCTGAGGCGTACTCCAATTTGCCCAGACCCATTTCATATCGCGTCTTCGTGTTGAGGATCTCATCCCGCTTCCCCTTGAGTAGACTTTTGAACGTGAGTATGAGGGAGAGGTATGAGGTTGGAGTCACGTAGTTGTGCCGTTGAAATTCCTCGTAGAACTTGATGGATGCCTTACGGACGGTCTCGTGGAAATGTCCACACATGATCACGCAGGAGGTCCTTACTTCCTCGGTTTCCATTTGCATATCCTCCAAAAACTTGGTAGCCACTCGAACGAGGGCATCTTGAGGCCACTCAGAGAACCAATTCAGGGTACAGCAATTCAGCAGAGACGGGAACATCCTTTCAAGAATCAATTAGATTGCAATTATTTTCATTTTTAAATAAATGTCTGTCCATCAAGCAAAAAAAAAAACAAGATATTATAATTAAACCATTTGGATCTCTAAAAATCAACTAGTATTGTTATTAGCAACTTTTAGAATATGAAACCTAACTCTAAATCATAATGTTTTTTCATTGTTTGAGGGATTTTGTTTCCCGAATAACAACTTTTTTTAAATCAAAGTAACTTGTTACAAAATTATTTCAATACCAATTGAAATATATTGAGTTTTAAGTTTTTGATTCCTGAAATGGAGTTGATGAATCTATTTAAAAATACATTTGAGTGCAAATCTAAATAAATGTTAGGAAACAATAATTAGAAATAAAAATACATCATTCAAGATTTAAATGCAACTATACCTCAGCCTCATTCGGAACCCAGGCCCAATGGGTGACATACAGAGAACAATATGTAGGTTCTTCTTGATGTTCTGGAGAAATAAGTTATACAGATTAACAAAGGAGGCCTCACTGGCTCCACCAACATCCTGTCCAGAGCCATACGACTTTGAGTTCATCTGAACTCGATCCAAAATCTCAGCTTTTTCCTCAGAGTTGAACAAATTGGGCACTTCGCCCGTGTTGAGGATCATGCTGATGTCCTCAAGGAAGAATTCCTCCTGGATTTGTTGATCCGTGAGAAGGAAAACGACTTTCTTTCCCTCGGCACCGGCTCGCTTCAAAACCCTTTTCAAATCGTTTCTCCAAGAGGTTAATCCTATGAAAAATGGATTCATTAGTTAGTGTTGGTGTAATTGATCTCTTGAAATGTCTTCAAGATATATTTGTCTGTGTAATAGTGTGTATACTTTTAAAGTATAGTTTTTTTTGACATTAAAAAACCCTAAAGTTGTTGCTTTTTATAACATTTTTGAAGAATGAAAAGAATGACAATGTTGCTTGTATTTCTTAAGCTTATCAAATAAAATCAAAAATTGGTGCCCTACAACAAAAAAAAAACTATGAGTAAATTCAATTTTAGCATTATGACTATTCCATCTTGAATGGACAATTAATTTATTACAGCAGCATGATAAATACCATAGGTTCGATTGATTTCAATTTGGAAGAGCTCATAATTGGCAATGAATGCTGCGAGTTTTGCAAGGGACTGCCGCCCTGTTCCTCCGATCCCTATGAGCATGGCGTGGCCGTTTTTAATAATTCGATTGATCCTCGAGGTATGCTCTACAGCAAATCGGAACATAACTAGGGACATGGAGGCCCGAGAGGCGGATCCGTTGTATTCCTGAAGGTAGTGTTCCAGGGCCTTGGTGAGAAGGGACACATCCGGGATTTCGTCGTATATTTTATCATCCACCTCTGGATGCATGTAGTCCCCAAAGGAGAGGGAGCGCAAATGCTCATCTGCAACAATGGATGCCCCGCTCAGAGTATGAGGAAATAAAATCTTGCTCAGGTCCACCTTGAACTCAACTTGGACGTTGTGCTTCACTATCTCGAAAAGTAAATTACGATCCTCTTCGTTAACAAGACGGTCATAAAAGACACGATATGTTTCATGGCACCAAAGGCGAATGAGTTTATTGGGATCCCGCAAATGACTATTGGGCACCATTTTGATCCCTTGAACGACCCTACAAATAAAATTTAGCTGTTAAAAAGAATTATTGTAATGCAATAATCATTTGCATGCTGATATCAAGATATGTACTGATTGGCAGGATTTATGGTATAGTCTAAACTAGAGGTCGACTGATATTCCTTTTTAAGGGCTGATATTTTACCAATAGTTTTCTGATAAAAAGCCAACAGCCGATTAATCGACCGATAGTTTTTTCTTTTGTTAATATATATAAGAATGAAAATATAAAATATATAACTCTATATATTCCAAAAACTTATTATTTTTTGTTGCGAGAAAAAATGAACGTTAATTTCTAGACGTGTACTGTTTTTGAAGGAAAATGTACTACCTACTTTGTCTATAATGACACCCGAAAAAAGGAGCCCATTTTTGTCTATTTGAGGAATATATACTTTATATAAAAACCTATATTTGAAGGCACTGAAATGTTGAATTTTTATAAATCAAATCTGTAATTATCAGAGCCAAAATTTACCGATGATTTGACAAATATACTATCAGTGACGATTAATCGGCAAGCCGATATAACGGCAACCTCTAATATATGGTATATATTCACATGAAAATCAAGGAATCTTACTTTTAAATCTAACAAAAATTGCAGCGAAGTTGTCATATATATTTCTATTTTCCTCGTGATTTTTTGCTTACCTCGAAAAATCTCTCAAATTATACACATAATGGCATTTCGCTGGAGTGGGTAAGAAATTTTTCAGGACCTCCTTGTAGACAGAGAGACTCGCCTCGATCAGTGGTGTAGATAAATTTGCAATGGCAAGCTCATAGTTATTTTTCTTAAGTGTAAACTGATGTCTGTTGAGAAAATCCTTCTGAGTGTATCATCTTCAAAGTTATCGATACCAAAAATATTCAGATGCCTCATGAAACGTGAGCTAATGTTATTTCCTGTTGGAGGAATCATAGCTGTGAGGAGGTGAACGTCCAGAAGCTCGAGCTTAGAAGAATCCTTTTTATCGTACCAGTAGCCGTGATCAATCCACTGTAAAATAGGAACATTAAATTTGTATTAAAAAATCAAGGATGTATTGTAGGAAATACCTGTCGCAATAGTTCCAGGGGAGGAACGGATCCATACTCATCTCCCTGCGGTAGATTCAAATCATCGATGAATACCACGCATTTCTTGCCCATCGCAGGTCCAAACACTCCTTTTCGTCGACGATCAAGCTTGGACATGATCACTTCCTGGTGTAGTTTACAGTGGTTTGGGCGGAAAAGTTTATCACATTTGTGATAAATTTTTCTGAAGAGAGATTACGAACCAGACTACCAAATATATTTCAATAAAATGGGATAATAAATCTTTTTTTTTTTTTGCTTTCAAAGACTTACCCGTTGGTAATGAAAGACTTTCCTGTCCCAGAGGGACCCCGATACCCATGGGGTATTCATTGGTAAGGGCCAAATTCAGAAAATAAGATTGCTTATTGTTTCCGTCGTGGATACAATTATGATATCTGAATCACATGAGCTACTTCCAGGGCTCTCCACCAGCGTAGACCACTTTATCCAGTTCCCGACCTTATTTGGATCGATTGTGTATTCAAAGATGGACCCTGTCTCAGGTATTAAATTGGCTCGCACTAATTTGAAGGACGGGGGTTTGCTGTGGCCCTTAATTAAACCATCCACCAAATTGCGAAAAAACGAATCAAACTTTCCGCTATCTGATTTTGTAATTGTTGAACATAGACCCCAAATTATCGCAAACAAGAAGTTTGTCTGTACCTCGATTATGTCTATAATGTGAGGGGTAGTATTGGAGGCAGTTTGGGCCTCTTTAACTTTCAGGACAGCCTTTAAGACGCGAAGAAAGCTTTGAAATAAGTGGAGCTCAGAAAAGGAACAAAGAGGCGATACGTTGCTAATTGCTTGAGACATGGGGCAATCAGCCACTCAAACAAATCATTCAAACTGCTGGAAATATCCTTTGTAAAGCAACCAGGGAGAGACTCTGAAAATATTTAATATTTTTTTATTAATTTAGAATATATGTATTTTAACAATATGGGTTTTTATCACCTAAGAAAGAAACCTTGAGCGGCTTCCAACCAAGAATCCTCCTGCTCTCCATGTATATCATTCCACAGCGTCCAACAGTAGCTGGACTCGCATTTTGTAGATTGCCCACCTCAAAAATCAGCGTCATGGAAGGCGTCATATGAATGATTTCCCCATTCATGAGACAGAGCTTCTTGCTGTCATCCAGTACAGTATTTAGATTCTCAATCCAAACTGAGTCCACGGGCCCATCAAAAACGATCCATTTCCTCTCTCCAGTATTTGTCACAGCCATTTCCCGAAAAGTCTTTCCCAGGACTCCATCCGACCATTCCCGAGAGACTGGATCAAAAGTCCATATAGTTGATTCATAGTGATGCTTTTCGGGTTGATGATTTTGTAGACGACCCTGCTCTCGGACTTGAATTCGTTCGCATAGAGACCAAGTGCTTTAGCAAGTATTTGGTAGGAAGTCGTTTTACAACTCATGGTGTCGCCAATTATCATAATCCCATGGCTTATAAGCATGGAGGAGTAAAGCTGATAGGTTTTGCTCAGAAATTCAGGCGTGGGCTGAAGCTGGCTCGAAACGCAGGCCTTCTTAATGAAATCCATGAGCTTTGACTTGACAGAGTATTTATCTGTGAGACTATCTTTGAACTCTTGCGGAAATAAATCTCGAAGGATACCCTTGAACAGATCCACATCTTCGTGAATGAACTTTGCAAGATTAACCTCAATGAGCCCTTGAAGAACGAGAAGATCTTCATTGTCCTCAGGGTTTGAGGTTCTTAGCTTTCGCGAGGCGATGAGTGTGGATTTGACGGCTCGCATTCCAAAGTCATAATGAGGCTGATAGCTGAGCTGCTCTGAACATAGTTTGTAGGCGTCAATAACCTTTTTGGCCAGAGAGCGTGCCTCCTGAAACCCCATTGCATAGAGGGTCACCTCGGCTATCATGGAGATGTCGGGTAGCATCATGGCCACGGGACGAAATAGAAGCTTTAAATTGTCCGGAATAGTCTTCCTCGTTCCATAGCTGGGATTCATTGTTATAAATCTAATTTGAAAAATAAATGAAATAATCAATATATTCCGAATATTAAAATAATTATCTTATCTTTTAATTAATTTCTATAGGTAAATATATCTTTTAATAATCATTGTTGAATTACTGGACAGTCATCCCTCATATATACACCCCATAGGGTGTTGTTAAATCGGTTATAAATATAGATAATACTGATTAAGTGCCATTATTACAACACACAACTTATGATTTCCGCAAATCTTGTATTTGATTGCATGAACTTTATCAAGTTCTATAATTAATAACTTTTATGTTAATATATAGAATCATGTTTATTTAGAACTCACATTGAACAACTCTTGTTGAGCGTCAAATCAGCTCCTTCGAAATTAAAAGTGGTTAAATTGGAGGAAATGGCGTTTTGAATTGTGTGTATTTGCTGAGCCACCACGGAGAGGACATCTAAATCAATACGGTTAAATTCGTCGAAGCAAGCCCAGGCTCCAGATTGTGCCAAGCCCTTCAGAAATTTGCCCATCCCTGAATAGGAAAGAGATATTATAAATAATACATAAAATTATATATATATATATATATATATATATATATTATATATATATAATCTAAAGAGATATACGCAGTCAAGCCGTTATTGATGTAGTTGTTTCTCATAATATTTGGGAATTGTTTCTATTGATTTCAAACAAAAGATGACATTGCGATGTCTTTTGTATAAAAAAGTAATTTGTTATTTTTCTAAACAATTGATGATAAAAGGTTTGTTGTAAGGCATCTTTTTACCCCCAAAATCCATTTATCTACAACTACTTCTTTTTCCAAGACGCAACTTTGCTGTGCTTCCTCATTTGATATCTTAAACTTTCTTGTCTATTATATCCATTAAACATGTTATTTGTTATACTGATGAACTTGTCTTTATTATCCCCAATATGCAGGAAAATCGAATATTACTTAAACATATTTGATAGGCATTATTTGTTCAAATGAGATCAAAAAAATTGGACAAAATTTAATCTCCCATTAAAAATGGTTGCAAAATCGATTATAAAAAACAATTATAAACCCTTTCATATAATCTCACCATGATAATCAATGCCATCTGAGCAATTAAAAACAACGCATTGCTTCGCAACGGCTTTTGCCAAATCCTTGCAAGTCTCAGTTTTCCCAGATCCCGCTGGACCTTCAGGGGCTCCGCCCAAGTGAATTTTAAGGGCTCCCATGAGAGTTCTGTAGCATCGCTCCGTCAGAGGTGTCATGACAAGCCGCGGGGAGTTACCAATGTATTCATATCCGTACTGGATCCGTGTCGTCACCATTTCCACAAAGACATTCCCGTCCCCATGATAGTATCGAAGCTGGGACTTCCAATTAAAGTCCTTGATCGAGAAGACACCGCTGCTGAGTAGACGCTCGATCACGTTGCGTGCATGAACGCTGAGGATGATGAGGTTCCGAGTGTTGAGCTCGGCCCTTGCGGAGAGACCTCCTTGCATAAGAGACACGATCTGAGCTAACTGCTCATTGCATTTCCCCATAAAGGACTTCAGGCTTTGTTTCTCGATTGCCTCTGAAGCTTCGGAGGTCCAGTTCATAATTGAAGAAACTGAAACAACTTGTCCTGGCCATTTGAGGATCCATTTTAAGAGATCGGACTCGTAGTAGTCAACCAATGACTCGTTAATTATATCCTTCAAGGACAGTATCATTTGTTTCTCTAGTTGGAGCAACCATTTCTCAACCTAAAATATATATATACATAAATTATAAGCTAGATCTTTTAAGAGTGATTTCAACTACAACAAAAATTTGAATAACTTATTTTTATAGCTTTTAATAATTGTGGATTGCCAAAAAGGGAGCTATACCAAAAGAAGAAAATGCTTTTAATCGACAGTCCTTCCTGCCAAATGTTTGTTCCTATATTTATTATTATCATTTTAAGAGGATTTCTTTCTTTCAAGAGCATCTTCCCTCCTCCTCTTAAAAAACCATGATGAGAAAACCCCTTACCATTCCCTTGGCATCTGCTGTGAATATCATGTTTGTGAAGGAGACCTCTTCCTCTTCAGCAGACTTCATACCAACGATATCTTGATTCCCAAATGTATCTCCTTGAAAAATGAGACTATCGATTCCCTCAAAGCATTTTTAATGTGCGGCTGTACTCTAAGTGGGTCCTTTGTCTCGGATAAAATCTCCAAGAGCTCGTCATTGGAAAGGAAAAAGAACCTTGGGAAAAATAGTCTTTTCTTTTCCAAGTAGTCGTTTAGGCCCTTCATGATTTCGTCAAGGAGATCGTTTGCCTCTTGGAGATTGACCAACATGTTGGACTGGCTCGTGGCCTGAAGGACTCGAGGGTCAGCCACAGTCTTTGCCATGATGTTCCGCCATATGCGATCGACTTTGTTAAACTTCCTCCCTTCGTTTGGCATTTGCTTCATTATGTCCTCAGAGTTGAATATTGGCTCAAGATACAGCCAGGACTCCTGACAACGCAGCCAAGCATCAAGTATGTCCTGCATGGATATCAATTTGTTCTCCCAAGCTGTCATTTCCGCCTCGAAGGGCTTGATGTAGGCTGAGCTATGCATGGTTTGAGCCTTAAGGATGTGATCATCCAGCATTTGCTGAATCTCTTCCACTCCGCTAAGGATGGATACCCCAGACTCCCGATAGGGAATGCATTCAAACTGCACGGATTGCCACTCCTCCTTCATTTTGCCCATGGCCAACTCGAGGGCAAACTCTTTGGAGGCTGAAGAGCCGATTTCCTCTAGCTGGGGGATAATTTTATGAAGGCCAGCATCAATCATATCTCCGAGACTCGTATCATCCCCTCTGGGAATAGGAGAGCCGTTTGCCGACGAAATTTGATCCCAGTGCCTATCCCTCATCCCTGAGTTGCAAAGCGTATGAAGAACAGGAAGGTAGGCGCGGAATTTTTCAATCTTGGATCGCATGGTCTCAGCAATTCGTCGAGCAGAAGGAGTGTCGGAGAAGACCTTTGACAGCTTTGTTGCTCCCTCGTGCATGTTTTCAACCATTTTTTGAATTTCGACAGGATCTAATCCTTTCAATGGGCCATTGTACCATCGCTCATATTTTTCATGAAAGTCCAGTGCCATGTGCCAGAGACTACTGAATAGGCGGATTGTACGTGACATTTCTTGGAGAAGTGAATACTCAGAGGGATCCCAGTCCAAATACAACTCCTCTTGGTTAATCGCTTGAAGCTTCACAAGGGATTCCTCTGAGCGCTTCTGAAGTCGATCCACAAGGCTAACAGACGTCTTCATTTCCTCCATAGTGAGAACAGGAGGATCTTTTTTAACAAATACCTCGAGCTCTTTGCTCATCTGTTTCAAATTTGCTTCAAACTTATCGATTTCATCGCGAAGTATCTCTTCGATCTGGTCTCTCTTGTGTCCTGTGCGCGTTTTAGCAAGTTCAAACACGGCTGCCATATCCTGCGGCCACTGAAATACTCGTGTGTTGAGTTGAATATCCTCTGTGGGGAATATCGTATACTCAAGAAGAAAAATGACTCTTTTGGATGCCATGGATATTTTCTTCATGAGTTCGGGTGTTGTTTCAGTTATAGATATTTTAAGGTACCGTTGAAGCTGAACAAGATCCCTGGTTTCCTCAGGGATTTCTCCAAGTTTGCTCGCCATTTCGTCGAACTTATCGCATATGGATCGATTCCAAGAGCGGTTGAGCTCCACCAAATGTTGAATCAAAGTATTTCTTATCTCAGAGCTTTTTTTAATCATCTCTGCGTTGAGAGATGAACAGTCCAAGCTGAAGAAACCAAGATTTAGAGATACAGGGATTTTTTGTATCTTATGATTAAGGCCCAAATATTCCTTGAGTTTATTTCCGAAGGTAGCTAAGGGAGGATCTTTGTCAAGGAATTCCTTGTTTTCTTTGAAGGCGCTTCCGTCCAAAAGGTTGTTATAGGGATCATATTCCTTAATGTATTCTTTGGGTCCAATGATGTTGGCATCAAATACTGAAGCCACCTCTGCGACACAGCGTTGAATACTGTCTTCCTCCCATTTACAGGGGAAGAGATAAAAGGGCTTTGACTTCATTTCAGGGAATATTTCGACCTCGATGCGGGGAAACTCTGTTGTGCTAAGCACGATCTCACGCATGCACTCGATAATAATGTTCCGGGCTTCTGCAAGAGAGGGACTAAAGCTGACGCATTGACCTCGAGAAGTGGATGTCATCAGTCTGAAATGAAAGAAAATAAATTGCTTTGTTTTATAAAAAACAATCCAATATTACATGGAAAATAGCGGATAATTAACTAATATAAAAAATTACTCAATCCAAATTATTCTGGTTATTTGAAATTTCTTACGAATTAACATTCATAACACTTAAGTAATTATTTAATTAAGGCTCTTCATGATAACTTTTAAGTTTGTTGTTTTTCACAAAATAAGCCAGAAATAACGTTATCCATTATTTTCCTCAATTATTCCACTTTATCCGAAGAAAAAATCAAGTAGTTATTTGTAGAATTAATTTACTTTTTGCGAGTAATTTACTTCAATATATGTACTTCATAATATTTGTAGTAATTTGGTCCATTTCTTCTGAGCACCGTATTATGTATATGTAAGTCATGATATCGTTCATCTGGACTGCATATTCTGAAATTGCTATGGTACAATTCAAGGAACTGTCTTGGCTTCAGCAGAACGTAGTGTGTTGAACTCTGTTAGAGAGGCCCTTTCACTCTTTCTATAAGGATATTTTAGAGACTAAGGAGAGAGAAACTCACAAAGTTTCTACAGATTTAAAAAAACCTTATTTGACTATGTATCATTCATTGGGCTAAGGTTTCATCATATAAACTCATTATTTTATTTGAACATATTCCTCATTGGGAGATACTCAATATTTATGTTGCATCACTCTGTCTTACTCCATCTTAAGTGCAGGATCGATGTGAAAGGACTCCTGAAGAATATTTTCCCGGGTCACATGAGGTGAGAGAGAGTACTTTTTCAGATGTTGAGTAAAATCTTGAAGGGACTGAATGGCCAAGGATCGGAGCTGTTGGGACATGAGAGCTGCAACACAGTTGAAAAACTTTTGAACTTGCTTTAGGGATTCCCTTTTGCCCCGGGGAACCAGGCTCCGCCAGTCCTTCCGCATCATTACAAAGATCATTCCGATTTCGGGGAGCCATCGCTAAAGGGAAGAGAAAAATGAAAGTTTATGAGAAGGGTTTATTCAATAAATTAACATCAAAACATCTCTGTGAGTCGTAAACATGTCTTATTTCCAAGATATTAGCTTGAGTCATAAAGAATGAGCCTGACCAAGTAAAACTCGGAATTTTCAATGAAATCATAAAAATATTTCAAAATCAGCTAACACCCTCCGACTGCAATGACGTCGTGGCAGTAGTCCTGGAACTTTCGGAGATGGTCGAACAGCTCGTCTTTGCTGACCCTCTTCGTCAATACATCAAGGCAAACAACCCAGAGGACCTTTTTATCGAAAGTAATCTGTTGAAGGGAAAGAAGTCTTAATATTTAATAATAAAAACGGTTGGCAATATGCGATAAGACATCACCTGCGGCTGTTGAGGTGACAAAGTCAGCTCCTAACTAAGAATTTCATTTTTATAAACACTAATTGTCTTTTCTAATGATACTCAATCCATACCATTGACGGATCCGAAACTCCTCTAATATATATATTTTGAATTAAAGTATCATTTCACGCTCCGAGAAAGAAATAAGGTTTATTTTGTTCATTCATATATGACTATATATGGTTCATCCATATGAGTATAATAATAATAAATACAGGAAATTGATTTGCTAACTGAAAAATAGGCTTATTGGTGAGATTACGAGAACAATCGTAATTCCATCTTTAATCATATGCCACGAACAATCATTGTTTAATAATGTTGACTTTTGTTTAACATTTGGTGGGTTTTTTAATATGGATTGAGGCCGACTCTTTAAATGAATGGGAACCCTAATTTTCACTCATTAAACACACAAATCTTCTTCAGAAAACGAATGATTTATATTTTTTTAACTCAAAGATTACACAAGTTGGATTATTCAGAGAAATACGTCATAGGGCCCAATATAAACAATTATTTATATCTCTATGATCAACTTACGTTGACGTAGGTCAAATTACTTTGTTTAGTTTGGGCACAGGCAACTCTGCTATTGAAGGGAATAAGCTATCTCTATGGTTAATTATGACAACTATGTAGCGAATAGATTATTAGCTACTATAAAACACATTACTTAATTCATATACATGAAGAGAGATAGTTTGATAAAGTACTTCATAATATAAGTTTCAACAACTTTTAAAAATAAATAGTTGAATATATTTATCAAATGATTTTAAGGAAGCAATTGCGTATGAAAGATAAAAAATAAACAATCTAGTTGAAATTCATTGGAACATATTGGCCAAACATTAGTCGAGGTTTCATTAAAAATGTATTTTGTACCAAAATGACCTCACAGAGTACAATGCATAAGCCTTAGACCAAGGTGGTGTTGTTTTTTTTAAGGAGAGGGTAATATAAAAAAGCAGTTGGCAATATGCAATAAAGTATCACTTCACTACCGGCTGCTGTTGAGGAGGCAACATCAGCAATTCAGGGAGAAGAAATTCATCCTTAAAAATACAAATTTCGGGGATATTTTCTCAAATCACCTATGTTTACAAATTTAGGTTGTTGTGATGACGTCTCACACAGGCTGCCAACTGCATTCCTGGAAGAGTATTAATATAGCCAACCTATTAAAGAAAAGGAAGAGAAAGAAGAGGAAAGAGTGATTGACGTCACAAATCAATTATCGAACGTTATCCCTATTGTTGTTCATTTCTCCGAGCCCTTTTTAACTTTGAGCATTGTTCTTATTTTCATTAACTTATACATCAATAAATGTTATGTATATTTAAATAAATCTCATAATAGGAATATTTTAATATAGGAATAATCAGTTTATTCATAGGTAACTTTATAAAAAACTTAATACAGAGGATAAATATAGAGTTTGTAACAGCATGAGGATGGCGGCGAAAGGAAAAGATGAAGCTTGAGGATAAAAATAAGGTTAGATTTTGTTGAAACTAAGTATTAATTATTAGGGATAACGTTCGATAGTTGATTTGTGACGTCAATCACTCTTTCAGCTTCTTTCTCTCTTTCTTTTCCTTTTCTTTAGTAGGTTGGCTATATTAATACTCTTCCAGGAATGCAGTTGGCAGCCTGTGTGAGACGTCATCACAACAACCTAAATTTGTAAACATAGGTGATTTGAGAACAATCCCCCAAATTTATCTTCTTCAGAGACTTACATTCATGACTTCATTGTCGAATTCTTCAAGTGGACTCCTCCTATTAATATTAAATGAATAAAGCAACTGTGCATACTAAAGGAAAAATAACATTTCTTTTGTTTTTAATCCGTAACAGGACTAGCACCCCCAAACAATCACCCCCCCCCCCCGGACAAGCACCCCCGTTACTAATATTTCTTATCCCTTAAAGTCCACTATGAAGTTAATATGTTTTCTTTAGCATTAGTGTTTGTAAACTATGTTCCTAATATCGGAGATATAAAAAATATGACCGTTATTAGGAACATAGGGTTTTAAACACTAATGCAAACGAAAACAAAGTTAACTTCATAAATGGACTTCAAGAAATGAAAATATTAGTAACGGGTGGTAAATAGCACGGAGGGTAAATGTCACGGGGGGTGGTAGTCCTATACTCTGTTTACTCATATCTACCGATAAATGAAGCATCACTCTCAGATGTAGAAAATTAAGAAACTGTGTTATCAAATGAAAAATAAATGCGGGAACACCGTTTTGTTATCCTAACGATGCAGGCCCGGCAGCAGCCTAGGCTTTTGGGGGCCCTACAGTTGTTATGGGGGGGGCACAGTTGGCACATTCATAAAAATCGGGCCCACGTCACTCGGTGGGCGGGCCTGAGGGGGGCCACGCAAACTTTTTTGTTTTTACATCTCTGGGATCAATCATCAAAATAGGTTTCTCGTAATACTTTACCCAGAATAAAAGCAACAAATGATCGTTCCGGAGTCCAATCAGTTTAAAGAGTAGAATGAAACTATTGGCAGTAGCCTCATTCTACTCTTGAATTGTGCGATATACGATAGGGTTGCCTTTAGACATAAGTTTTCTCCAATGGCAGTATGTGGGATGCTTCCAATGTGTTTTTGGACTCCGGAACGACCATTTGATGCTTATATCGTTAGTAAAGTATTACAAGAAGCTTATTTTGTTGATTGATCCTATAGATATAAAAACAAAAAGGTTTCGTGATTGACGAAGGGCTGCCCATATTACGAATAGAATTAGAAATGCAATCATATTGTTATTTAACATATAAATCCTATTTCTGCTCAAAATAGTAGCAAAATCATAAAAATAATGCAATTTATAGCAAATTCAACTCAATTGCCATCTTTTTACATTAAATATATCCCCTTTCATTTATAAAAATAACATTAAATTTGCTATTAAATCCAAACACCTATTAATTTATGATATGAAATTTGTTTGTTATGGGTTTTTGTCAGCTTTATGTTATGACTCATCAGTCTTTCGTCCATACTCTCCTACTCAAAGGCACTGGGTATAGAGATATAAAGATATAGAGAGCTGATTCCCTTCAATAGTAGAGAAACATCGTTCAGCTACATTATGTGTGTTCAAAATAAACGAAATAATTGTACTACGTCATCGTAAGCTGATATAAGAGTTAGATTCTATCTCTATGATCAGCTTACATTGACGTAGCACATATTACTTTGTTTATATTGGACACAAAATACAGATGAAGGGAATAAGCTCTCTATATCTTTTTATATCTATGAGCAAGGAGTACTAAAGAGATGGAGGGAACACTCCTAATGTAAACAATAATATTTGTACCTATGTAGTCACACTTTACACAGTTTTATACTACTAAAAGAGATGAATTAAGTTTCTCAACGACGATTCCAAAAGATTATAGACTCCACGGACTGATTAGTCACCGGCACAAATCCTCAACTTCATCCTTAGAGGGTTGTAAGTAGACGTGGAGTCCTCTTCCTCTTTATTGGACTCGAATGTCGTCGTTGAGAAACTTAATTTCATCTCTTTTAGTAGTATAAAACTGTGTAAAGTGTGACTACATAGGTACAAATATTATTGTTTACATTAGGAGTGTTCCCTCCATCTCTTTAGTACTCCTTGCTATGAGTAAGGGCTACACAGGAAATATTTTTTTAGTAGATGGCAGCACTTTGGTTTTTAGTTTTCTGATTTAAAAAAAGGATGGTACATAATAGCGAATATATAGCTTTTGCTACTAATAGTGCATTGCATTCATATATTTTAGTCATGACTTACTTTTCATCTCTTTATTCCCCAAATGAAATAAAAAGAACAAGAATTTTAGCTCATGCCTTTTTACGTCACATCAGATGATGATCATGTGAAAAGTTAAAAGTTATAAACTAGAATGTTTATTTATGTTTTATTGTAAAAAGCACAATTTTCCTATTTACTATTTATTTCAGTATGTTACTTTTTGTCACTTAGATAAATAAAGGCCTTGCTGATGAGGAAAAAAAAAGTTAAATGCGACGTTATATTGAGACTACCTTATGAGCACATCCCTAGCAGAGTCACACTGATCCAGGATTTTTTCCTCGAGTTCCTTGGGACTTAGAGGCTCTTGCGTCTTCATATTTTTCAGCTGATATATTTGCACAAAGCGGATCCCCTCATAACGAAGCTTCCAAATTGCGTTTATCCTCTGCAAAATGGGGTTCGTGATAAAGAGATTATGGTGACAGTATTGCTTGGCTATAAGGAAGTTTTGATGCCAGGGAATGGGTGCACGGATCACAAAGCGATGGGGAGACTCTAGAATATGAGGAATCCCCTCTATCCGCACTCTTTCTCGCTCTCCCTTATCCATTAAAATATAATTCACAATGGCGACCCTCTCAGCAAAATCATAGTCCCTGTCCACTTCTCGAAAGAGCTGAACCACGTGTTTCTTCATCATAAGGTCGCATAGCCAGGACTCACGAAGTTTACACCGAATATTCTGCCCTTGAGATGGCGGAAGGAACGAGCTTTGGCTCTGGATCTCTCCGTTATTGACATAGTCCAAATAATGTTTGAGCCTCTCTGGATCATCCACCTTTCCTCCTCTTCAAGGGAGTGCAACAAATCTAATTGTTTTGTGGGGCTATTGGGAAGACTGGCCTCATTAAAATACACGGGCTTAGTCCTTTTGATAGACTTTTTAACCCCCAAATAAGGATCAATGGCTCTTAGCCTCTGACAGGATTTATAAGGGAACAACATGGTTCCCTGCCGCTTAAGCCCAATTGGGGGAAGAAGCCCTTCTTGTTCTCTTCTTTTGAGCATGCTGGACCAAACGGAATCCGCTTCCTTTGAGGCCTGTCGACTCAGGGCTGAAGACGTTGGAAGCGAGGATTTTCGTGAGGGTGTCATACTTAAGGAGCGAGGACGACGAAGAGATACCTTTCTTCGTGTCTTTCTGAGTTGGGCGATTTTAAGTCCCTTGACTTTTGGTGAGTAGTTGGAGGCGATTCTATCCGAGGGTGAGTCTCGGATTCTACTTGCGTGTGGGACGCCCTTGGTTCGCCCCTTGTTGTGGATGAGGGGAGGCCGGGATCCATGGGAGAGGATTTGTTCCCGGCCTCCCTTTGAGACAAAAGGCCAACGATTGAGAGGCTCGTGGTAATCACTGAATTGGAAAAGCAGTTTAAAGGGATCCTCATATTTTGGCTTTTCGAGACTCATGATCAAGCAATGAGTTATCGATCCCTATTCACTGAATCGTAAATATTGCTTGAACAAATCCTCATATTTGAGCTGTTCGCAGCTCAATGCATCTTTAATCACAGTATTTGATATATAATTTGAATGGATCCATTGGTTTTTCGAAACTCATTGATCAAACAATCCGCCCCGTACCTGCTGTCCCTCATTCATTGTTAGGATTCTTCATAAAATAAAAAATCCTTTTCCAACCATGGAAGGGAATCTTAAAGGAATGGAAAATTCCTCTCAGAAAATGCGGAAAGTTTGAAATACCGCAAAAAAAACCTCTCACTCTCTGCATAAGCATGGTAGAATTGAAAATTTGATAATAACCTACCTTGGATAATAATATAAGTCATCCTAAAATGACAGAGCATGGTTGAAGGAGTAGAAAATGTAAAAATATTCAGTGATGACATCATTGGCTTAAGCGTCTGTTGGCCTGATTCAGATGGACTCAATGAATGGATACAACTTTTATGAAATTATATTATTTGACTTAAATTAGTTGATATAAAATCAAAATAAATATAATTTAAAGTTTCTAGAGATTCCTCAAAGCGAGCATCAAGGCATTATATCTTAATCCTGTGACGTCACTTGTTGTGTATATATTTTTAATACTCCTTATACCTTGTTCAATTGACCACTTGTGGTGATTAATTTTAACAAAGAGACCATTAAGTCTATAAAGAGTTAAAAGACTTCCTTTTCAAACCCATCATGTATATGGCCATCATATCCAACAAAAATGCGATTCAAGTTAGCCTACATTACACAGTATTGACATCAAATGTTTTTAAGTGAGTGAGGTATCATGGAGAAAAGGTACCATCACGGGTGACATCCATAGTGGCTACAATAATCAAATAAGCATGGAAACTCTAGATGGAAAATATGGTGTGAGGCAATCACTTGCGTCGTCATCTGTCTTTTTTCCACCTGACTCCTGTACAATCCCGGCCTGCTTAATAGAAATGATGTTTTTTATGGCAGGCCGGTGTGACTTCAAAAGGCATGGAGAAGAATGATTCGAATGACGTTTTAAGTGAGGGTCCCAAGTTTTCTTTTGCATCTTCTGTGTTATTCTTCAGATTTATTTAGGAAAGAGACGTTGTTTCTACTATTCTTTCGGATTCATCTTTCTACGTGTGTGTGTGTGTGTATTTGTTCGATCTCGAGAGTCGAGTCGTGTTGGTTTGATAGTGAGGCAGGAGTGTCAGATGAGGATTCCCGTCAGCTGATCCAGGACTGCTTCCTTTCTGCGAGCCTGCGTTTCTCTCTGTTTCTATTTGGTGCTGTGTTCATTGGTGGGGACCCGCTGTCAGGTATCTCTCAAGAAGCTCTCGTGTCCCTCCTTCCCTTCCTCCCTTCCTCCCTTCCTTCCTTCCTCCTTCCTTCCTTCCTTATGGCTAGTCTTCACAAGTCTTGATGGATGTGGAGGATCTCTTGTCTGGCCTGGTCCTGGGGCGTGGAGAGCGCCTACAGGAGGGCAAGCAGTTGATCTACGACACCCTTGCGGAGGTGCGTGAGCCATGGCTCGTCGTGGGTCTCTTCGAGCAGTACGTGCGGACTTCCTCGGGCTCTTCCTGGGGTCGCTCGCCCATCCTGGAGGTCCTTCTGGGTGTGCGGGAGCCCCACGAGCGCTTCCTCATGGAGCACCTCTCCGAGCTTCTGTCCAAGGGCTCCTCTTCCGACAAGAGTCATGCCCTTTGGCTCCTGGGTCATTTGATCCGTAAGAGCCCCGCCTGGCTGCATCGCATCACGTCTTGGCCCTCGAGCCCACTCTTGAAGGAGCTCCTCCGACTCCTTCGCTCCCCCCAAGGGGAGGAGATCCCGGTGGTCCTCTCCGCACTCCTGGACCTCATCACCCTCCTACCCGCCATTCCCTCCTACATGACCCCTATCTACAAGAGCTATTTGAGCTCTTCAGCAGCCTCTTGGCCTGGAAGCCCCTCCTGAACCCCGTCCACCGACTCCATCTCCAGTCCATCCTCCTCTCCTACTTCCATCGCCTCTACGGCCTCTTCCCCTGCAACTTCCTCCACTACCTCCGCTCCACCTACGCCGCACAGGAGCTCCTCTTCAAGGCAGCCATCCAACCCATGCTCCTCACCGTCCGCCTCCACCCACTACTCATCTCACACTCCAGGGAGCAAGAGAGGTCCAATGCAAGATGGAAGAAAATGGAGCTCCATGACGTCCTATCCGAGTCCTCGCGATACTCACTCCTACCCCAGGAGTTTAATAATGAGGATATTTACGAGGAAGAGCCCTCAGCCCTCATGCTGCTTCCGGAGCAGGCGGCATCCTCGGGGGGGAGTGCGGCGGTTCCGGTGCCGCTGGATGAGGCATGGACCACGGAGACGGCCATTGAGGCCACACCCGAGACGACGCCCTTTGTCACGCCCATTAAGGTACGTTGGGGAGGAGTTTTGAGAAAAAAAACGCACTTGCACCATTGCATGCCTAGTCTTGTATATATATTATTGTTGTAGGGCTCTTATTTTTTCGGGGATTTCTTTGTGTAGAATCCATTATTTTGGAAGGGAAATATAATAATATTGAATGGATGTCATTTTATTTTGAGTACCCCAAATCTATTGAATCATGTGACATTCCTTGTATGTGTAACTGCGTTTATTATAAATTAGAGCTCCATGAGAGATAATAGGACAACTTAAAGCATGCTTTTTATTCAAATGTATCTCATAATATTTATGTCTAAATGTTTGCAACAAAACACAGATGCTGCTCTATCTTCCTGGGCAACTCAGATATGTTTGACTTAATTGGAGATCATTCTGACCATGAAGGAATATCATGCTTTTTAAAGCTAATATCTTTTTAACAACAGATTTTTATGCGTTTTTATTGTCATTCTAAAACAACTAGTTTCCATATTACTATGCCATTATGACTTCGTGCGTTATGAGAAGGAGACATGGCGTTTAACTCTTTGAAAACATTAAATAAAAATCCAGCCAGACCTTCAAAGACAAATATGTTCAAAAGCATCGAATTAAATGAATATAGGAGATCTTTTTTGTTTGATATTCTGTCCTTTGAATAAGGGATACTAAGATAAAAATTGTATAAAAGATAAATTGTTGGGAAAATATGCAAAGTATTGAGCTTAGAGACTAGATATTTTGTAATAGCATTTTAAAAGGCAGTTGATGGCTGCTTGAGTAGTAGATCTTCTGGTATGAAAAAGGTGTTTGGAAGAAATGGAGGAGGATAATATTAGGAAATATATAATAATAATGGGAATATTTTTTTATATTAAAAAATTATAAATGTTGTTAAAAATCATAATTTTTAAATATTTCTGAGATCTATATGAAGTATATATATTTATTTTAATTTATCTAGCACAAGTAATTGATTAGAAAAATGATTTAGACTTATTCTATAAATTTAATTCATTATTGTAAATAGTAGAACCCATAATATTTTTTGTAGACCATAATGCTAGATGATGTCAAATTTATCCTTTTTTAATACTTTGCCGTGTTTCTATTTTTACCATTTTGTCTTTACTATTTGGCATGATATACAAGTACAAAAAATATCATTTTTTACATAAAAAATATTCATTTCTTAATGTATGTCGTGTTGGGGTATTTGTTCCATGACGAGTTTATTTATCTGTCAGTCTCTCATGAGTCCTCACTGGGTATGTTGTGTGTTTCTCGTCAGCCCACCCCACGCTTTCTATCTTGTTATCAATTAGGATGAATGCATGCTCCGTGCCAATCGATCCAATCGGCCCCTCCGACTGGATTTGAGCAACATTAGATCCCCGGGCTCTCTCCTTACGTCCCCCAAGTCCGCCCCTCTGGCCCCCAGCTCCCCATATACGCCCTCCTCAGCTACTACTGAGGCGGCAACCTGGACGGAGGACGAAGGGATTCTATTTTTGATAGGCCCCCCGGGGAACTAAGTTCACTTGCGAAGCTCAATAAGGTAAACGCGGAAAGAAAGTCGCTAATGGCATCAGCGGAGAAGGAAAGGGTAAGTCGGGAGGGAATCCTTGGAAAGAAACGGAACAGAAAAAATGGTCAAACTAATGAATTTCATTGGAGTCTCAAAGCTTTGAAAGGAGATACATAATATTTTTTCATACGACTTTATTTTAAAAAAAAACCCGCAAGTCTTCAATTTACATATAATAAACAATATCTGTATTTATTTTTTTATACACTCACATTTAATTTAAAATAAATCAAACCAAATATTAAAAAACATTACATCTTTAGCAAGATTTATATTTATTAATTAAAAAACAACTTGAGTAAATATTAATTCTATTTTTGAATGCTAAATGCTAAACTAAGTTACAAATGACTACATTTTAATAATGGATATTAACTAAGTTTATTTATTTATGTCATATTTTATTAATTGTGGGCCCCTTCATTTAATTAATAACATTAATGATACAAACTTATTTAAAGTAATCTTGTGACTCATTTTGACAGCCTCGAAAAATAGTCGACATTAACCAAGTCCACATTCTTTCATGTTATTTTTTATTAATGGGCGTAGCTATATATTTGTATTCCTTAATAGTTGGGATAATTTCATCCATTGTAAATAATGGATTAGGAACCTTTTTTAGAAATTTACTTTAAATACAAGGTATAAATATGATATTCACGCATTTAATGTCGTGATTAATTGTTGAGTCAACAATATTTATGGTATATAAGTATAATTTCTCTAAATAGCAGAAAAGATAACAATAATATTAGAATTACGTCAAATTTATTCTTTTTGGCAACATTTGTCACTTTTCTTTTTATATTTGACCATTTTTCCAGCATCATTTCTTCATAATATAAATTGTGGGTGGTCGTCCTGTTATTTCTTTCTTTTAGTATAGTCTTGCACATAGAACCTCCTCTTAATATTATCACCATACAGAATGGTTATGATATGACCTTTTTAACTATTCCCCTGCAGATCCCGGACGACCAAATCCTCGTCATTGAAGACCCTTCCAACCAAGGCTTCCTTCCAGCAGTAAGGCTTGTGTTTTTTCTTCTTTTTCGCCCGGTCAAGACCCAATAGTTTTATAAGTCATAGTTTAAAAAACATAAAAAATATGTTATGGAATTAAAGCAAATACCTCAAAGACCGTTTTATTTATTTATTCTTTATTCTGTAATATATATATAATTACATTAAATGTATTTAAATTGAGGCAAAAAAAGATGCATTTGATGGCATAGTATTCATTTGGATATAAATAAGCATGGTCTTTAATATAGTTTACCTGAGAATCTTGCTTTAAACATTTGTTGTTGAAATATATATGACGTCATTGTGGCTCAAAGATTTATTATATATCCTTGCAGATTTTGTTGTTAATATGATTTTAAAATACTTTTTTATATATCCCCCCTACATTTTACTAATGGAATAGTAAAACTTACTAAGATTGTTTTGATATGGTACATTGAAACATGATTCACAGCTTTAGCTCTTAAAACTTAAATTTGGAGAGAGAGAACCATGAAGTTTTGTCAATTTTCTGTTTAAAACAGTTAATACTTACTTGGTGTCATGTTTGGATTTTTTTAAAGAAAGTAATTGGATATTGTGTTTTCCTACTGATGCAGTCAAACCTCTATATGCGGTCTATACCGGTCACTCAAATTTTCGCCTCAGAAGAAAAGCCCTTCTGTGACTAACGGACACTTTTGAGGGTAACTTTGAGTGGCCGCTAGTAAGAAGTTTGACTGTGTATTAATTAAAGCCAAGTCTGAAGTGTCTGATTAGCTCATTATCGATATCTGGACTACTAATGAATAGTTCTTTTTCTTCCTCGTTTTTTCCAGAGTGCCAATGAAGAGGTTATTTCCTCGCCGCCGCCCCTCGAGGAAGTAACGGCTTCGGAGCGCAACCGCACTATTTCCTTCTGTGATGAAAGCAATGGAGTCCTCGGTCTCTGCAGCCTCACCTCACAGGACTACGGGAGCTTTTCCCTGAGTGAGAAGCGTCGCAAGCGCTACCACTCCTGTCCAGACCCCTCCAAGCTAAATTCAATGCCCTCCGCGGATGTCTTCAATGTAAGTTCCCTGTCACCTCCCCAGGAGTCTGAAGCCTCCACGCAAACGGAGCTCAAGGGATCCTCTTTGGCTACGAGCATCTCCTTCCCCCCATAAGATCCCTCTCGCAGGAGGAGGAGGGATCCGCCCTGGAGAGAAGAGAGGTAGAGAACCCCCATGCACTCCTGGATAAGTACTTGGAGTCCATTTGCTCCAGTGCTTCACCGCCCAAGGATGGGGAGAGGAAGGAGGAGGTCCTTAGGAGCGTCATTGCCTCGCTCAAGAGTCAGCTACTCTATGAGAGGAACCGGAGGGAAATACTGGGAGAGCGGAATAGAAGACTTCTTGGGAAATCCAAATCCTCAAGGATTCTCAAAGAAGAAAACACGGCTCTGGTGAGTGGAATTAAAATACGAAGGACGACAAATATTTGCTTGAGAAGAACGAAATATTTGTCCAATGCTTATTTCTAAAAGGTTCAACAGCAAATTATTTACTATATATGTATGTATGATTTATGAACAGATAAGGGGTATTCATTTGGGAGAAAATCAAAAGGTGCACCTCAATAACTCAAAAATTTGAAAGAAATTATATTGCACCCGTCAACCTCCAACGGATATCTCAAAATTAACAAAAAGATTTTACAATTCTATATCATTGATATAATTATTTCAATGGTTGACTTTTCCTTCTGTTAAAGGTGAAATTTTATATTAAAAGTTAGTTTTATGTTCATACTCGCATCTATGTACTTTTTTTGGTATAAGAACGGAATTAAAGAAGATTTTTAAATCGCTAAAATATTTTAAGTATTCTCTAAAATAAATGACCTTTTAAAATAATAACTATGAGCAAGCAGGTTATGGGAATAACAGTTTAAAATATTTTGTATGGTACCAGATCTTTTTGATCATATTTGTTGTTGTCATATTATATGTCCAATCTATTGCATGCTGTGAGTGTGTATTTTATGGTTCAACCATAGAGTAGTTCCACCAATATCATACATGACTCTGACCATGTTTTTCCAAGGCATAGATACAATATTTACAATATTTTTTTGTATATTTCTTAGAGGGATCAACTCCAACTGGTCAAGTCAGAGATTGATGATCTTCATCGTCAAATAGAAGAAATCCGACGTGAGAAACACTTGGTGGAGGAAGAGCGCTCAACCACGGCCCGGAGTCGTGATCACGAAATTGAGAAGCGATCCGCAGAGATCCGAGCCCTCAAAATCGACGCACAAAAATCCGAGGAAGTCATCAATGAGCTTAGGGAGGGCAACGAGGAAAAGAGAGGTGAGCTGGACGTTTGCCGGGAGCAGTTCTTCTCCATCAAGGCTGAGGTAATGGAAAAACAAGAGAGAATTTCTTTAAGATAGAGAAATAATATTCTTGATTTTCAGTACGATGTCTTGGAGCAGAAGGAGAGCGAGAGATTAAAAACGGAGTTGGAGCTGATTCAACTACGGGAGAAAATTCATAAAATGGGCGAGCTTCGCCATAAGTACTTGGAACAACTGGAGCAACCAGGACATAACATGGAGTCTGAAAAGATGCATCTATTCAAACAAGCATATGAAAAAGATCTAAAAAGTAAGTACGCTCGTTCTTTGTGTTCTAATGCAAGGGTCCCTAATTGACGGTTATATTTATTTGAGATGGGGATTTCCAACTTTGGTGGGACGCTTCTAGATACTATTTTAACCGGCGTATTTGTTTTTACGAGACCAGTTTAGCTCATCAATTGCATACGAGTGAACACATTTGCCACCCAATCAATCAAATATTCCAGGCGCTTAGCATTGCAACTTATACATTATGATGTTCCTTTGTTGGTGGATTGTTTTTCTAACTAGACCTCTGAAGTTTTTGTTGAATAGAGTATGCTTATCATCCAAATTGAACCCCCTCTCCCATTCTCTGATGGTTTTTTAAATCAGGTTTGTGGGCCATTAGAAACATTACAATTTGACACAATCCGCGCAATTTGTTATGAGCAAAATGATCAATTGAATTATAAGCAACTATACTATTAATTAGTTTGTGTTAAATATATTAAATCGCATGTTTTGCGCATTTTTCACAGTCAATGATCGCCATATCAGCTATATGTGGATTAGCCGATCAAGAAAATATTCAAATGAAATGGTTAACTAAATGAACTAACGGTATTTTATTTGAAGCATCTTGACAAATTTCATATTTATTATTATCCTTTCATTCATATATACTGTTCTAAACTATTTTCCAGCCATGGCAAGGACCGTAGAAAACAAGACCTTTGAAATGGAGACTTTCAAGTCCCGCATTCTGGAGCTGGAGGCCCATTCCTCCAAGAAGGACTCCCAGATCGGGGATCTGAAGAAACTGATCAAACGCATGCAGGACGAGCAGGAGGAAGTTCGTCGGGAGTACAAGTCAACCTATGAGTCCATGGTACAATTACATCTCCAGACACAGAGCCATACTCTGGAGCTACGGGCCCAACTTGCACAAAACACACGGGTTCTAAGCAGCAATGCGGCTCCATCCGCGAATAATCCTTCCTCCTCGGCTTCATCAGCCTCATTAAACATTGCCAAAAAGCACATAGACCTACTGGAGGTCTCCTGGACTTTCATGCCACGAGAAACGTGGACATCGAGCAACCCATCGCACCATTCGGATCCACGACGGATAGGTAGGAATAATAATAATAATAATGATTATATAGACGACAATTGCTACCCTCAGATTTGATACTCTAGCGATACCGATGTATAAAATACAAAGTACGTTTATTTCATGTTTTCATGGATAGGTAAACGTCAGTTGTCTTATAATTACTATTTGTGACGTCATAAAAAATATTCTGGACGTACGTTGTTAGTCGAAAATGTTTTTTTTTTAATTACTTGCCTTTGCTCATTATCTTGATTCTCTCCTTAGATCCTTCGTTGTGGGAAGTCCTCCATTGTCCAGCGGGGGTAGCATAGGCTCTGACAAATCTGAAGTGATTAGGAGAGCCCTGGAGTCCAATCGCCCCATCAAGTTCGAAGAAGGAGAGTCTCCCCCACGCCCTGGGAAACCATCCCACTCAATGTGCAAAGAAGACTTCAAATCTAGTCTTAATGGTGGAAATATTTCCTAAAATAGAAGTGTTTATGTGCTGTGTGTGAGGAACAAAAGGGGGTAGTTATTTGCATCATCTTGCCCATGGTGCATTACCACCTTCTCCTCCCTCCCCCCTTCGAGGCCCGGAGGAATAATCTTATTGTCATAATTAATTCATATAGATATATTATATATATTTAGTTTCAACAGCTTTTTTTAATATAAACATTTATTGAATACAAGTATTTTAATATGCATCTTAGCTCAGACTTTTGTTCATTCATACTGCGCAGAGGATGTCATAAAAGTGGACATAATTAGTAATTTAACTATTGTATTTCACAAACAAATTATTTATATACGCGATAAGCCGAACTGTACACATGTGTTTCTCCATAAGCATTCAAGTGTCTGCCTCTCAAGTCATATTATAATTAGTATCTACTCTTACTAATTGAAATTGTTGTTTTATTTCAATGACTAATTAAGTGTGGAATCCTGAGATTAACCTTATTCCCTATATTTTTGGGCTACTAATTTATAATTGATTATCGGGATAAATATGTTGTACATAGGAAGTCCCATTTTCATGCTGGCTTAAAGCATAAGAGCGGGGGAATAAAGTGTAGTCAATTACCCAGTGAATTAATCATTAGGATTATTTATTCACATTTAAGCTGAATAGTTGTTTGCATATAAGCCTTTAAAAATCATAAAAAGGGTATTTTTTTACTTGTTGTCCGTGAAAATATCCATTTATTTAGAACTTGTCCGTTCCCTTAAAACTTAAAAAGTTTCTGCATTGATGAAGGACATAAATATATATGCTTGGGCTTATTTAGATAAAGGTCGGCTAAATTTTTATGTGGCAAAGCTAATGCAGGGATCTGAGTATTGACTGGTCACCCAATCAGAAGCATTTTTGATTTCTTTGATCCTATTTTTGTTCTTGACGGAGAGTTAAATTCATGTTGATGATCCCACTTCTCTCTGGAAAGATGTGTAACGACGAGGATGGTATTCCATTTGTAGAAATAACAAGGTCGTAAGGAAACGGTTTGAAAAATGGGACTAATGATTTTAGCATATTAGATTGCTCTCTGAAGATGGTTCCAAGCTCCAATGGTGTCAAGTAAATACGGATTAAATATATTATTTTACAAAATTAGAGATCATCATTTACTTGTTTCCAAATACAATTTGCTTAACCTCCCATACTACTTTTTAAATGATTATTTAACATGGACTAAGTATGCCCATACACCCAAGAGACCTGATTGCTCGCTTGCCGGTGGTTTTTAATGACGTCATGCAGGCAAGCGGGAAGAATAACAAGTAATATACTTTTTTATAGTAATAAGCTAACTGATGTAATCCATGAAAACATATTTTTCACGACAAATTTAAGTTAAGTGAAGAAGATGTTGCCATAGAACGCTTTTGTAATGCTTAAAAAGAGCTTTCCCTATACACAAGACGAATGTCAAGTGATTTCATTAAAATATAAATAAAACTAGAGGCATATATACACTCAGAGAGTGCAAACCTCCGCCGTCACGGGGTCTTTATGAGCCTTCCGAGGCGGATTTTTCACGACTGGGGCGGCGTAGAGGGACGGGGGAGGGTTCCCCTAGACGGAAATTCTGAGAGGAAGACGCTCCCGGCACCCGATTTACAGCACAGCGATATCTATTGGCAGAGTAGGCTAACTTGAAATATTTATTAGTATTTAGCTCGTTTTGCATCTTAATTCTGCACTCAGAGATGCCAAAATTTAATCAATTGTTCCTTTTGGTATTTCCAACAACTCCACAAAGTTTCATCCGAATCCGTTCCGTACTTTTTGAGTTATCTTGCTGACAAACAAACCAACGCCAGTGAAAACAATACCTCCTTCGGCGGAGGTAATGAATCAATAGGATTCATTTTAAGAAAGGTATAACGTGATTGTAATAATTCCAGTCATGTTTAAACCCAAAATAGCTTAGGCTATATACAATTTTTTTTTGTGTTTAAAAACACAACAAGAAAGTGGGATTGGAGACACATATGGTGGTTGCATCACTGGCATTCTTCCTTATTTCTTGATAAACATTCCTTTTCCACTGGATTCATTTTCAATGAATCCAGTTATGGTGCTACACTTGGTATATTGAAAGTCAAGTTATGTCCATATTGCTAAGAAAGCTGATGGAGCTTTAATGACATCAGCGCGGGAAGAAATACATTGTCAATTCTTCCAACTCCCTTCATCAAAAATATATTGTTACAATATAAGCGAAAAGTCACCCCTCAATAGTCCTTGCTCAATACTCGTTACTTAGTGTATGTACAGGGGGTTCTATTTTATCTTTACTACTTAGCACGAATGACTTTAACCCATATGAAGCTGCTTTTGTTGTTCGGAATATTCAATACACAGTCATTTGACACTACAGTCCTGATTGGAGATGACTTGCTTTGATGACTAAAGTTATTAATATGGATTCACATCATGAATGACAAGTATGAACTGTAAAACAACTTTAAAAACGTGTTTTATTAAAATGAATTAATATCATTAGAGATCTCACATCATACGAATGATATTATTATACTTTTAATTAAAATAAGTTACTACCTATCCAATAAACATATTTTAAGAAGATTGTTACCTAATCATGGAACTTTTAAACTGCGCATGTCACTCATAAAAAAACAATATGAAGGCATGGTTTAATAACAAAAATCAACAGGAAGCCTTATATTATTTAGTTTGTTGAATAATAATAAGTACACTCACACGTGAGAGGCTTAAGGAGTTAGGCAAAAGTCAATTAACTGAAAAGATTCAATTGATTTAAATCAGGACACCCCATCACTCTACGGGTGTAGGTAAAAGAGAAATAATGAAATAAGAATTTGTCAAACAATAAATACGAATTTGTTCATTATTATAACCCTTTGGAGTTATGAGCTTCAATGAACATTTTTAAAAAGGGGGCGTAAAAATATTTAATATACTTCCTACTCTCCAGATTATCAATGGGGATCCCTGAGAGAGAAAACAGTGTTCAGGTCACGGAGGGAATGAAGATAATATTATCATGATGAGTGAAGCATACCTACTTGGGTAGTTTTTTTATTATTAAATACCTTCTTAACCTGAATTGAAGGAGGGTAAAGAGAGGCCTTTTTCATTCTTATGATGATGAATAAAGAGAGACTCAGTTAGGTAAAAAAGAAGTTCAGAACTTGCCTCCGTGTAATACACATAATTGGAGAGAGAGAGGGGAGATGACTCAGCAATGAAATAAATATGATTCATAACAGCTGTTTGTACAGCATAGGTTGGGGGTGGGAGACAGGTGAGCGTGGATTCTTTGGCTGTGAGAGGTTTTGTGGTAGGTGTTTGGGCATGGCAGAGCCTGCCAATCTCATTGACAGTGACGGAATGAACACATAAGGGACTGCTGGTTCTTCGTTCAAAGTGTGACAGAAATCACAGTTTTTTAATCGATTCATACGTTCTTTGTGTCCATGGCAATATGTCTTCGGCTCCCTACAATTATTCCTTCATCTTCAAGTATATTATTATAGGGGACATGGGTGTTGGGAAGTCCTGTCTCCTACATCAGTTTACAGAAAAGAAGTGTAAGTAAGGATAGATGCCTGCAATCAGACCCTCTTATTTATTTCTCTTTCAGTTTTGTCGGATTGTCCTCATACGATTGGTGTGGAATTTGGGACTAGAATAATAGAAGTCTCGGGTCAGAAGATTAAGCTTCAAATATGGGACACAGCAGGGCAAGAGCGCTTTCGAGCCGTGACGCGATCCTACTATCGGGGTGCAGCGGGAGCCATACTCGTCTACGACGTCACGAGACGACATACTTACAATCATCTTAGTTCCTGGCTAACCGATGCCAGAAATCTTACCAATCCAAATACTGTGAGTAAAATATGTCACACGAAAGCTTGAACTTTATATTCAATGACCCTGCAGAGTAGGAGAGGAGAGACTAAGCACATAAGTAAATCAGGGAATATTTGCCATCATTTTACTCCTTTGAAGAACCTTAAAAAGATTCATACAGTTGGTGAATAGAACGAATTTTCATCCTTTACGAATAGCCATATACATAAAATACAATAAAATAGACATAGCCTTGCTATATAATTAAACTTTCAATAACAAAATAAATTTGTCAAAATATTTTTTTAATAATTATATTATAATGGCCATATATGTAATAGACGCCTGTAAGCGTTAAATATGTTATATTCCTATTTATGCAAATTATCACTTAATAATTAATTAATTAATGTCTTTAAAAAAATATTTCTTATGAAACTTTTTCTATAAAAATACTTTAATTCCTTTATGAATAGCTTTAGTGATCATCATTAATAATAGTCTTAATTGATTAAGATATTTATGCTTATAATTCATTGTTTTTTACGCATATTACGCTTTGTTCCTTGAGTAAAGACCTTGGGCTCAAACAAGTTCTTGAGGGATCCATAAGTTTTTTATATAAATGATTATAAGAGGAGGAGATCTGATGTTCACCACAAACAAAAAAACTAAGTAATATTTGGACTCATTAATATCTATTCAGCCTTGTATTCTATAAATATTATTAATTTTGGGAGGAGAGTCATTTTATGGAAAGAGTAGTTTTTAGTACGACAAAAATATGTAGAGGTTTGGGTCTGTAATTGTTTATTAGAGTATGTTTTCTCCCTATACAAACAAGGACTCTTTTTGATGAGATTGGTAAAACATTATACTTCCTTTTCCCCCTCAACATCAAGAGTCAACCCCACCTCGAAAGAGGTTTTTTACAATCAATCGAGGCTTTTTAAAGTGATGCATAATTACTTTTAAAACGTCGCTCAAAAAAAATAGCCATGGACATTTAATTGAATCAAATCTGCCTATTTGATCACTTCTTTTTACTACGTAATATCTGGCTGATTGAACTTAATATAGCTCTGTCTAAGTAACCTTTGTATGCCCTTACCCGAAAATACGAGTCCCATATGATTATAAAATCAAAGAAATGATGAAATAAGTCATGTACATACGCTAAATCATCACATCAATGCAATAAAATCTACATAGCCTAGCTATGTAATTAAATATTCAATAACAAAATAAGTTTGTCAAAATATTTTTTACAATTATATTCCTTCATAATTGCTGTGATATTTATATGAATTAACATGATTATTTATTATTTTATTTGTCTCATTACTAAAACTGACAGAATTCACAATCAAAGCAATAGGGGAAGACGTTTCAAACGATTGAGTGTGAGAGAGTAACATCATGTTAACAAATTTTTAAAAAAATGAAACTGACACTCAATATGGATGACATGTTTAATAAGTGACATTGACACTTTGTATCCATTTATTAATTAATTTCTTTATTATTATCTTAACCATACATTTTTTAAGTTGAAGTACTTGTCATAACAGGCGAGGGATGCTTTTTTGTCAACTTTAGTAGAGGAAGAGGAGATGATCCTTTTCACTTTCAGTAAGAGGGTTAAGAATCAGTGTCGAAGCAACAATTGATAGCTCTGAAATTTGGGGACTTTGGGTTATCTCCATCGTTGGGAAAAGATAGAAAGAACAACAGAGAGAGAGTGAGATTTTATCATGAAATAAGGAGTGTGTGACGATATCACACATCCATTTCATGATAGAAATATAAAGTCTTTCGTCAGGTCTATTTTTTGTCTTTTTATTTGTTATACGAACTTAATTGGTTGAAACCAAAACTTTCAGTAAGGTTAACATGCGTCTCCCTCTTCTTTTCTTGCCTTGGTTGTGAATTTGCCCAGTCGCACTTGTTAGATATGTTTATTTTCTAATCGATTGTTTATAATACTAGAGCAGCGGAAAATGTTATTTGGCAAAAAATTATCTCCAAAAGAGAGATAAGTGTGGAAGAACTATGGTTTTTATCCACTTTAAATGCAAATATATAGCTACGCTATTAATAAAACATGACAGACATATGAGGTGGTTCAGCAAAAGAGCAATTTTAAATGAAAATAGTGAAATGAAAAACGCATTTTTAAGTTTTTTACTTCATAAAATGACGACCAAATATTTTAAAAGCATTTTAAGACCAGTTGTGCACGTTTTTACCGATGAATGTCATTTTTATTTCGATTAGTTATAATAATTTTCTTTCTATTGGACTTATTTGAACTATAAGGTTCAATTCCACATAGCTCCGATATGATCCCTCAAAGATAGTCCCTTTTTTCATAGCCATAAGAGGTTCATTCCTTAGCAATTATCATATATATATTAGGAATTATCGGAGCTCTTATTATAATCGAAATATTTTACTAATACAAACGATGGATAATTTTACCAACTATATTATAGTGATGGTAGCTCATTTTCACAAAAATCCATTTAACCTTGAATTCTTGCTGGACCACCACATACATAAACTTTGTTGATGTCTATTCATTTGTGAATAATATTTTCTAAGTTTGGGGCAATGTTAAATTATAATATAAAAATATAAATAAAATGCTTTATTTCGCTGAGAGGCGGACTTACAAATGACCCGCTGCGCTATTAATGAAACATATTATTATGAAATTAACTTATTTTATAATGATTCTTTTACGCTCTATTAATATGAATGTTCATTCGCTTTTGACTTCATGACTACATTGCATTTTTCCAGGTAATATTTTTGATAGGCAACAAGTGTGATTTAGAGGCTCAGAGGGACGTTTCCCATGAGGAGGCCCGTCAATTTGCAGAGGAGAACGGCCTCATGTTTGTGGAGGCAAGTGCCAAAACGGGACAACACGTGGAGGACGCATTCCTGGAAACTGCAAAGAAGGTCTACCACAACGTTCAGGACGGAAGCCTTGACCTAAACGCCGCTGAGTCCGGAGTACAGCAAAAGGCTGGCTCACTCAACGGACGAATTTCATCTTCGGAAGGTTCAGAGTCCTCCAAAGCAAACTGCTTTTGTACATAAGCCAGAGCTCCCGATTTTTACCCCACCATCTTTAATTTTTCAGCATTTATGAACCCTATTTTTTAATTATTATAATTACTATTATTATTTAAGTAGAATTATTTATCTTGTTCATGAGCTCCTTATTACTCCTTGAATATTCATTTATCTTTATTGAAAACCTCCCTGCTTCCCCCCTCCTTTAAAAAATGATTTACATTTTATTATGCAAATTCAAGTATTGTTTTGAACACTTTAATTAAATAATTATATTCATAATAGACTAATCATCCTGGCTGGTTTCAACAAGAAAAGTAAATAAATTATATTTTGATATCTCAATCAGACTGAATCAATTATCTTCTTTTTTTTGTAGGGAGTTTTGTTTTTTAGAGGCTAAAGTTAAGTGAGGAGTCATGGAGACTGATTTCTGGATGAATTATTTGGGACTTTAGAACAAGTCCGCTTTGGTTTTGTAGCTCCCTCCAGTCGACGAAGCCATCTTGATTGGTGTCCAGAGTCTGAGAAGATTTGATGCTTCCTTTTCTGACCAGTGGGATGACTTTGGATCCAGATAAAGGAGGATCTCTCTTTTATCAGCAAAGCCATCTCCGTTGGTGTCGAGGATGTTGCTAAAGAGTTTTCGTCTCTCCTCCTTGGAGTCCCTGTTGGCGGCTTCCTCCACAACAAAGGGATTACAGAACTCGCTCAGGGATATTTTGCTATCTCCGTCCTCGTCGTACTTTCGAAGTGCCTCCTCAGAGCTCTGTGCTAAAACAGAGTGGCTGGACTCGGGATGAGTGAAGCCAAGGAACTCATCAATGTTGAGGCTCTCGGGATTCGAGCGTGCGGCCTCGCTCCAGGCTGCACGGGCCTCGGATATCATTTCCTTCACGCTTCGGTCGGAGGAGTCGAGTCCCTTGAATTTGTTGTCCGAGTACTCAGACCAGTCAACTTGTCCGTTTTTGTTGGAAGTGTCCATAAGAAAGAAGTTTTTAAAGTTGTTTCGAAGGGACTCTTGAATGTGTTTCATGACCTGGCGGTGAATGATCCAGGAGAGCTCCTTGAGGGAGAGTCGATTATCTGCAGTTGTATCTGCTCGCTTGAATATCTTGTAGAGGCTGGCCTCATTCTCGCTGCTCAGGGATTGAACGGGATTGGGAGCGTATTTGACGACGACATTTGGAGTTCTTCTGTGTCGAAAGAGGAGGGAGTAAGAGAGGAGTAGAGCATAGATGAAGACGGTGAGTAGCCCAGTAAATCGAATCTCTGCATTCCACCGACTCCATTTTAATTTGACGGGACGTAAAATAGCAGCGAGGAGTTGGAGTGACATAATTGATAGGCCTTAGGAAATGGTATGCCTTTTATTTTGATCTCTCACATAGGAGAACTCTGTTTCTCACATACCACAAGGTTAAAAGGTGGTGCAGGTATGATCATCAAAAGGGAAGGTAGACTGTATGGTGAAGGGACTATAAATATTTTTGACAGACATTATTTCAATGGAGAAGGGTATTTTCTATACATTAGAATATATATATATATATTGTGCTATACGTATAATTCTGTATAAAAAACACACAATATATAGCATAATTTGGAAGATAACGATTATATAGTAGGATTCAACATATTTTCATTTAGTTCCTGAAGAACATTCACGAGCTCTTTTTGTTCATTAACGTAGAACAAGGTCAAGGCTATTTTCATATCCAATTCCTTTCGTATGATCCTTGCAAATAGGGCTCGACCCTTTACGATCTTAAAAAAGCCAAGGGACCAGAGATCTTTCCTTTCCATGGAGGCAGGGGGGAGTTCCTCGATGGGGAATCCGGATTCAATTGCTTGAAAGGGTAAATGGAGGAATCTTGGGTCAAGGGGGCGAAGGGAAGTCCTCTCCACCACAATTTCTTCTCCGTAGTCCACAAAGAATACGCGAATGGGGTCCCTCCCGTTGTCCACTTCCATTATGCGAGCCCGAAGCCAGTAGGAGGCCTTGTCTCCTCCTGGATGAAGGGCAGCCACAACGTCGCTCAGGAAGAAAGGGTTGGAATTGGGGGCCTTGGATCCACGGCAGGACTTGCTCAACTCCTCGTTCAAGTCACGGAGCATTTGCTTCGGGGAGGGCTCTGAAGAGCTAAGAGACTCCACGTCTTCAGGTCCCCACGGGAGGAGGATATAGAAAAAAGTCAGAGATCGGATGGAGGATACTTGGACTACAACGAGGCTCTCCACTTCTGGTAGTCGAAGCTCCTCCATTTGTGTATAGGATACGTCCAGACCAGCAAAGGCATTGGGATCTGAAAATACATACAATATACATTTTAAAATTATATTAAATATTATGGCCAAATGGCCAATAGCTACGCTATCAATAAAATATGGCATTAAAATTGTCAATTATGTATTGTTTGTGCACAAATGTTCAAAGGGTTCTTTATTTTATGGTTATGTTATTTCATCTGTAGTTTAAATATATATATTTTTTAACACACTGCATTTGACAGACTTTTTAATAAAAACCATTATGATCCAAAAATAAGACATTAATACATAAACTTAATTTATTTCTTAACGGGCTGAGCTATCACACTCCCTTCTTTACCCATTTGGTTCGATAAAATTGAATCCGACTGAAAATAAATAAGCATACTGGCAACTAAATTCGTTGAACGAAATAAGGATCTTATCATTGAGGTGGACAAAAACTGACCTCTCCAGAGTCGAACCTGTGCCCTCAACAATGATATTTTATGTTTTTTCTTCTTCATAAAAATATTAATATTCATAGTTCAAGCAAACCCCTAAAAATCAAAACTTTTCATTAGTCTCGAAGGTGAAGAAAAGTGAGGGATTATTTTATTTAAATTTGGATATTACATACCTATATATATATATATATAGATAATATATATAGATAAATAAATAAATGAATAGCAGCTCTTTAAATAGAGTAACGCATTAATACATAAACTAAGTAAATATCTACCATTATGAAATGTATTTTTGATGATTTTTACTAATTACTAACCTTCAAGAGAGCTGTGTAGGAATTTGCATTTATCACCCCTCGGACATGATTTTTTTGCCCGATAGAACTTGCAAATCAAGGGTTTCTCGACCCCCCGAGGCCCAATGGCGTAGTCTTGATTAAGTACACAGTCCAGATTATCGGAACGATAGGTGAGAGTATTGTTGCCATGATTATAGTCCTCTTTAGCGGGATCCCAGGAGGAGAGTCCTTCTTCCACCCTCCTAGGTGGTGGCACCTCTTCTTGAATGAAGTCATGGCAGCCGAGTTCCTGGCCTTGAGAATGGATTGAAAGGGAATTTCTTCTTCTTTGCTGAGTGGCGAGAGAAGATGAAGGCCGCTCTCCTCATCCCTGCCCATGTAAAGGGCCTCATCAATCTCCTCAAAGAGTGACTCAAAGGTCTCTATGGCCTTCTTTGACCAGGACTCCGATGATTGATAGAGCCTACAGGCCTTGGCCAGTGGAGGCAGCTCCAAAAACTGTGGCTCCAGGAGACGAAGGCCAAATGGCTCCAAATCAATAGTCTCCCCGCTATCCACCAAGAGGCAAGCATCCCCACGGATCTCACCCCGGTGCCAGGAATCAAATGCATAGACGGCCACAGGGCTAAGGTCCTCAAGTAAAGGCTCTTGAACCTCATCCTGTTTCTCATAGAAGGACTGGAGCTCCTCATTGAACTCCGGGAACCCCCTGGACTCCTCCTCGTCCAGGAAAATGGAATAAAAATCATGCGGACCAGAGCCACCCGTATAATATATTTTGATTTTACTTCCCCGCGTCTTGAATTCCCCGAGGGGACATTTGTACTGCGAAGCTTTCTTGGAGTCATTGAGAGGATGATGGATTCTCTTTCCTGAGGCGTCAGAGAGTGAATCCCTCGGAGAGAGGTCCAGGGAAGACATATGTCAAGCTGGGGTAGAGCGGCTATTCTGTCCTCAGTGAGAAGCGAGGATGGATTAGACTTGACTTCGTGAGATATCCAATGGAGTACTTTATCCGAGGGCGCATAGAGAAGCTCATCAGTTGCCTTGTTTTGAGAGAAGAGATTGGGCTCAATGTAAACATAGAGATGAACACACATGATGTCGAGCTCCCTGTCCTCAGAATGTCCTGAAGGGAAGAACTCTGCGAGGAGTGGGGAGGAGACAGCTTGCTGTCGGAATGTATCCCTGAACTCTTGATAGACAGCGTTCTCACAAGGAAGACCCTGACAGCTCTCTAGCTCCTTGAGACAGCATCGAATGGAGAAAGGGGGAAGATCACTGAAGCTGGAGGGAATGCTCCTTATCTCAGGACCAAAGGCTGTATCAAACATACCGTAGTCTATGAAATGCACAACATAAAGCCCGTCTCCCATGTCTTGAAGGAGGCGAGCTCGGTAGTATCGTTGGTCGGATGTCCAGGGGACTCCATATATTCTCCTATCTGAAGAGGCCCTGAAGAGGTTTCCTTGAGGAATTGACGCATCTGGGCCTCAATGAGGCGTAGGGAACTTATGTCCGACTGCTTATGTAGGTAAAAGTCCCAGGGGACTCCCTCAAGAAGTTGACCCAATGGGTTTCAGATGGAGCGGCATGGCTAGCTGAGGCTTCACCTGACCACATGGTTTTTTAGGGAAATATGTGACAGATATATAAATAAGTGTGTGGAGTACTTTCCTTGCATGGCCATAAGACTATGTAAACATAAATAATAATTCATCACCCACTTCTTCTTCCATATTTTGAAGCCAGTTAATTTAAGACGAATATTTTGAATTACGACTTTTGGTACACGGAAAACCTTCTACAAATCCAAATGGCTTTCTGTGTAAGATAACATTATTTAATATTTTATCTGAGACTCAGAGAGAAGTAAATATTGGAATCCACAATTTCACCACCTCAAGTTCATGAATTCATTGGTGTTATGGGGTCAAAATTCAATCAACCTACTTTGAACAATGAATCATGTTCCAATTTAGACTTAGTGAATTGTTAATAATGATGCGTTGGAAGCGCTTTAAGCGTCGATCAACTTGCCTATCAATTGATATGGTTTATAAGAAATCTTGATCATAAAACATTAAGGAACTTCACACTAAATTACAGTTCATAGAGTAAAGTTCAACATAAAAATATTAGACGATCACTTATTTTATATATTCATGTCATATTTACTAATAGTGTATCTATACATTTGACGTCTCTTTTCCTCATTAAAAGCTGTGAGTTAGACATTACAAATGCATAGCCACACTATTAATAAAATAATAGACATTAACTAAGTTTATTCATTAATACCATACTTTATTCATACATAAATGTAATTGTTCATATTAATGTCCATTATTTTAAAGGTCGGTGAAAAACCCATTGAAGTAGTTAAGAAGATTAAAAATAGGCCCAACAGAATTGACCCAGAATAGTTTTTCTGTCATGAAACGTCGAATTAGAACCAGTTTGTATTTTATTCACCGACCCATATAATTATTATAATATGGGTCGATGATTTTATTCGTAGGGTGAGCAGTTTTTTCCATTAGTATAATGAATTGAAGAGAATCAAAGAGTTTTTGTAAAATAATTTACAAAATCTAGGGTTACACACCACTTGGTAGGCCTTGCTTGATTTTAAGTAATAAAACGAATCCTTAACCAGTTTTAAATCACTGTCCAAAATGAATAAATAATTTTGAAACGCCTCTTTCATTACCTCCGCCGAAGGAGTTATTGTTTTCACTGGCGTTTGTTGGTTTGTCAGCAGGATACCTCAAAAAGTACTGAACGGATTTGGATGAAATTTTGTGGAGTTGTTTGGAAGTGCCAAAAGGAAGAAGTGATTAAATTTTGGCATCTCTGAGTGCAGAATTAAGGCGCCAAAGAGCTAAATACTACTAATTTTTCAAGTTAGCCTACTCTGCCAATAGATGTCGCTGTGCTGTAAAATTGGGTGCCAGGAGCGTCTTCCTCTCGGAATTTCCGTCTAGGGGAACCTCCCCCGTCTCTCTACGCCTCCCCAGTCGTGAAAAATCCGCCTCGGAAGGCTCATGACGGCGGAGGTTTGCACTCTCTGAGTGTATTATGCCTCTAGTTAGTATTGTTTTTAATCATTAACTAAACTTATATCTGTGTTTAGCTATCTCCTCCAAAGAGATCAATCCCTTGTCCTTGTGTTAA
>CP045890.1:486879-512650 GCA_013387185.1 Caligus rogercresseyi | reverse complement strand
TATATATATATGCTTCTACATTTTCCCTACTCCCCAGACAAAATATCAGCATCAAAACTCTACAAAAGAGTTACCGCACATTGATACAATTAGGTTATGCAAATACAGTTTTTATGCCCATATTTTTCAGAAATCAGTAAATGTGAGTAAAAAAATTAATTAGTTATTGTGATACAATAATATAACTTTATTCATAATGAAGCTTCTTCATTTCTTCAAATGCATTCGAACAAAAGTCTCGGCCACGAGGAGTGGAAATACTAGGGATGCCTCTCCATATATCTGAAACATAGATTAAAATATTTAAGACTCTACATACATGTGAATACATAAAAATTGTATGGAATTAAAAAATGGTATTTTTATATACATAATTATTTTAAAATAAGGAAATGAGATCATTATAAGCCACAAGAGACTCTTCGAATTATAACAAACTGCTCTCTGATCTCGAATATTGACTATATACTGATGAATTTATTGCTTAATTATTAAGAGGAGTATAAATGTGGAATTCAAAAGGATGTCTTTCTCAGGCATGTTATCAATTGATATAAATTCAAAGAATAAAATGTTAACCAATGGCTAGGCAAATTAAAATTTGCTGTCAATTTTGAATACTTATCAAAAGTGAGATTATATTTCCCTTGTCCCAGCAAAGGATCAAATGAATTCCTTTTCCTCATCATAAGCAGTAATTTATGTCCATACTTTTACGGGTTTCGCATCTAGGCGGATCTTTCCCAGGAATAGCTTCATCCGGCCTTGCACCCGAGTCCGAACCATCAAACTCAGAGGCAACGTTAAGGAACACACTGAAATTGCACCGTTTCTCATAAGATTGGCATTACAGATGTGATGCTTGATGAGACCTCCTCCAACAATCATCATTCCGGTGTTCACTGCCTTGACGCTCATATCATTGATCGACCTTAGATCTGTAAAGTTATTATTTGTTTATAAGTGTTTTAATAGCCTTGGTAATAATAATAATTATTATTATAATTTTTAAGTCTTGAGAACCTGAAGAATATCCACCACAGATCCCAGGGTTCGTAATGGAATGAAAGTAGAGCATGTCGCCAATGGATCCATCTGTTAGTGCAGGACTGAAACTGGGATATTGTTTTGGCAGCCCAATAGTAAATTGAGTCTGGGTGATTTATTTCGAGACCCAGGCGATGAATGATGCGAGATGGTGTCCAGAGAATTCCCTTCTCCTTTTGTTCTATGAGCATTTGATCAAATATCGGCATTATCCAGTCCTCAAACTTGCAGTAATTATCATTGGGAACAAGAAGATTTCCGATTCGATTGATGCCTTTTTTTCGAAGCGTTTTGCCTATGATTGCATATTAATAAAAAGTGAAATATAATTATTAATTAACAAACCAGAAATAACTCACCATCCAAAGAAAAGTCCCGAGGTAAGTTGGGACAGGCATTTGATAAAGTCCTCTTCAACGCCCCCAGCACTTGCAACAATCACGTCCACCATGGAGTGCTCTGTGAGATAGCGAATAGACTCACGAACCCACAAGACGCCATGTTTGAAGTATAGCCAAGAAAAACCGTACAATTATTCCTTGGTCGAGGATCCCAACATATTGGGCATTTATCCTAGGCGTGGACTCCACTTCCTTAGCCTTATCCTCTGGCATGGGCTCACTCCGACAACGGATCTATAAAAATAGATTTAAAGTATTATACAAAAGTTATTATTCGAGGTATTTGAAAGTATTTATTATTTAAAGCATGTATATTCATTACAAAGTTCTAAGAAGTTTATAGAAGACATGGAATAAGGTTACTTTATTAATGTCTTATTTTATTAGTAGCGTAGCTATACGTATAGAGTTAGTGCACATCTGGGAATACATTTTAGAAATGCTTCCTCATTGTACAATCTTTAATGTTATGCACACGGTTTGGTCGTTATATCACACAAATATTTGTTTTTTATATCATTAAAACTATTTCCTATTTTAATGTTATAATTTTTTTTTTTTCTTCTATATGGATTACATCTTCTCCATGTGTGAAGATGAGCTAAAGTTTAAATGGATTAATATTGACAATGAATAGTTAAAATTTATTGTCATCGGGAAAAAATGATGATGCTTCCTTGAGATGCCTTGGTTCAGATGGAAATCCCAAATTCAACAAACAAGCTCAAAGGGACGGATTTCACCCAAGAACTTAGATTCAGAATCAAAAAATGAGTACGTTTCCTGTGTTTGTTTATGGGCGCCTCACCATCATCATGGCATCCACGGCGAGTCCAAAATTGGTAGCTTGAAGCCCGAGTGTTTGTAGGACTGAAGAAGTGCATGATAGTCCAGGCCATTGTTAAAGTCGTAGCCTTTTACTATTTGAGAGCCCTCCGGCATGGGCTGGCTCTTCAAGAGCACTATTTCCTCAGCTGTGCGTGGGTCACTACTCATTTTATCGGTAATTGATTAATGGAAAATGCTTGGTTCTCAAATTATTCTTATGAAAGATAACAAAAGCGGAAAAACACGCATGTTTTGATTGTGAAAAGATATATATTACAAGGATTAGAGAGTAGAGTAACGTAAAAACATATCCAGTGATGTCATCATGACTTCTTCGGGTCTACGAAAGATGTTTTTAATTTTGTTTTGATGACATCACTGGTGAGTTTAATAGTTTCTTCATTTATCTACTCCCTAGTCAATGTAATATATACATAGCCTAAGACTTTTGGTAAACACTCTTGATTAAAAAAAACCCAAAAAAACCCTGAGTGGTATAAGTAAATAGGGATCAAACACAAAATCTTTCATTTATTGATGGGAATGTCCTGTAATTTCCCCTTACATTTTTGACCTACATGATGTACTGTAGAAAATGACAAATATTATAACAAAAATAAACATATTATGCTCAATAATATATTTTTGGAGACAATAAAGTCTCTTTTTGTTACCTTTTAGTTGTCATTTTCTATTATAAATCTAGCGGAAAAAAACAAGTTATATAAATAAAAGAGACTACTTAGTGTCTGAAGCGTATTCCTAATAATGGAATGGTTTAGTGATTTTTTTGCCATTGATTCCTATTTATCTCAGGCTCGACATTAGGAAAAATCGTAACAGGACTACCACCCCTCGTGCCATTTACCCCCCTTTACTAATATTTATTTCCCCTTAAAGTCCACATATGAAGTTCACTATGCTTTCTTTATGACAAAATTGCATTCGTATTTATAACATAGATGTAAAGATGTCTTTATATCTCTATGGTTTATAACCTATGTTCCTAATATCGGTCATTGGTTTTATATCACCGATACTAGGAACATAGTTTTCAAACACTAATGCAAAAGAACTAAATGGACTTTAAGGGATAAGAAATATTAGTAAAGGGTATTCAGGGGGTAAATGGCACGGGGGTGATTTTCGGGGAGTGGTAGTCCTATTATTTTTACATCATAATCGATCCTACATACAAGCTTTCCAAAATAAGCAGTTCTTTTTAACAATTGTAAGCAACGCAATATATAAGATAAAAGTATAGCTATGTCACATAAATGACCATTCATAATAAAACCGTCTTTATTTTACTTTTAGATTGACCCATGATGTGAAGCGTAGTTAATAAGAGATGATTAATTAATAACGAGTTAACGAAGGAAGAATAGCAATTGCAGAAATGATATTGTTGTTTAAAAATGAATATTATGGTCTGTTTTCTATTTCTTTCTTTCAGCTGTCGAGAAGATCTCTCATGTGGCATTAAGCACTTATATTTCTATATCTATGAATATAGGTCGATGGTTGATACCATAGAGATATAAATACTTTATCACCTATGGTCAGTAGTACCCTATTTTTGGGATATATATATATATATATATAGGACTTATTTATTATTTAAAGCTTTAATTTGTCCCAGCATTATTATTTCACAGATAATTGACGTTTACATTTCAATGAAATAAGCAGACTGCTCTCCATGACGTCATTTGTTTTAAACAGGACAACATTGAGTATTGACAGATATTATTATTTCTTGGAATGTCAAATCCGGCATCGTCGTCTCTGACCCCAGCCGAGCGTCGTCAACAGGCCATCCGGGCCAAGGTTCTTCGTAATAGCAGCAATCGTCTGAGCCATCTTCTTGGGACCGTAGGGAAGGAAGAAATCAAGGCAAACACAGGGCTCGTGGAGGAGGAAGAGATACATGTTCCACCGCTTCCTTCACTCAGTGAGGGGGTATTATCTAGCCCTCCATCCGTAACAAGAGACGACTTGCCCCCTCCTGAGCCATCCCCTTCTCCTCCGCCTCCCGCTAGTGCTATAATTCCTCCTCCTCTGTCGTCGACGTCTGAGCCTCAACAAGCGACCTCTAATGCACTCCTCCAATCCACGGGATGGATCCTTCTGGGCTTCCTCACTCGGGCCCTTCTCGTCCTCTTCCCCTTTCTCAACGCATTCTTCATCTTCTCCATAACTGCCTTCTCCCTCAACATCCTTCAACTTCTGAACTTCTCTGCGCCACCCCCCAACAACAGCTCGGAAGTGTCCTTCCTCCGAGTCGCATGTCTCATTTTCCTGGATTCCAGGACCAACGATAAAGTCTTTGCTGCTCTAAGATCCCTTCAACACTTTCTATTCGCATTCTCTCTATTTTTCTTCTCATTCATTGTCTTAGATTCATGCCTGTGATCATGATTTATTTTGGGGCAAATAAATGATTACCCATTTATCTTGGGATACTGACACGCATTCTGAAAAGAAAAGATACATATTCTTTGGCATGAGAGCCAATATAAAACAGTTTGTAATCTCTTTTAAAAAGTTGCTTTTCTGTGCAAAATAAATGGATGAAATATGCAAAATGAAGGATATGATGATTGCCTAAAATCCATTTGGATTAATTGTCAAAGAAGTTTCTTTTTTATATGATATGTTTGTGGGCTCTTTCGCCACTATTTATAAGTTGTTTTCTTTTCAAATGCTCTTGAACTCTGATGATCCTTATGTTTACTCTCTAAATTACTTTGATATAACCCGTATCCTCTTTTAGCCTATTGATGTTTTGGGAGTCATTCCTTGCGCTGAGCCTTGTGAAGGTTCTCTTTCTTCCGAGCTACCATTCCACGGACTTTGAGGTTCATCGGAACTGGCTTGCCATAACGCACTCCCTCCCACTTACTCAGTGGTACACGGACTCCTGCTCCCAGTGGACCCTGGACTACCCCCCTTTCTTTGCCTACTTTGAGTGGATCCTCTCCCACTTTGCCTATGTCTTTGACCCAGAGATGCTTCGAATCAATAATCACGGCTATGCTTCGGGCAGCACGCTTCTCTTTCAAAGACTCTCCGTTATTGTCTCGGATGTGGTACTTGCCTTAGGGGTAAAGCGCTGCGGGGGGGAGTATTTGGGGATTCTTTGTAATGCGGGACTCCTTCTCGTGGATCACATTCACTTCCAGTACAATGGCTTTCTCTTTGGTCTATTATTTCTCTCCATGGGATCCGCCATGAAAGGACAGCATCTCCTCTCTGCCTTCTGGTTTGCTGTGCTATGCAACTTTAAACATATATTTGCATACACGGCCCCGGCATATGTTGTTTATCTACTGGGGGCCTATTGCTTTACGGGACGGCGGTTTGAGCCACTTCGATTCATTTTGCTGGGTAAGGGTAACTTTTTGTATAGGACATTGAAAAGGAGGACTTTGACGATAAGTAATTGTAATTGTTTTTATATCATCAAATTTAATAGTCCGAAATGCCTCTCACTCTTAATTACAATACACATTTCGGCCAAGCTTTATTAGTTGAGGGAATGGGTGTGTTTGATAGGAGTAAACTACTTTATTCTTCAAGTTGAGTTTCGCAATTGCTTAAATTGTAAAAGAAAAAATCATAACACTTACAAAATCGTACATTGAGAACCAATTTTTTCAATTCTTTGTTGTCACAATTTTATCTTAAGGCTCTATTTAATATGCAATTGATGTTTTTGTCTACCTTTGTTTTTCCATGTCGGCGTGAAATGGGGACATTAGTCAAGACAAATGAATAGCTTTGCTATTCATTAAAACATAATTTGATTAATCTGTTATCAAATTGTAGGATCTCTCGTGGCCTTGATTTGCCTCATATCATTTGGGCCCTTCATATACTTTGGTCAGCTCTTCATCGTTCTTACGAGGCTCTTTCCCTTCAAGCGAGGCCTTGTGCATGCCTACTGGGCCCCTAACTTCTGGGCTCTATATAATTCATTGGACAAGATGCTCTCCCTGATCCTTCGGAGGACTTCATCTGGAGAGGCTTCTATGACGGGGGGACTCGTCCAGGAATATCACCACTCCATCCTCCCCTCAGTTGCACCACCTGCGACCCTCTTCCTCACTCTATTATCCATGCTGCCCTGCCTCATCAAGCTTTGGAAGAGCCCCGGATCAATCGATTCATAGGAGCCATTGTGCTATGCTCCTGGAGCTCATTTCTATTTGGATGGCACGTCCATGAAAAAGCTATTCTTCTCATCATCCTACCATTGGCTCTTCTTGCCTATAATGACACGGTAAGGAAATGGTGTTTTTTCTTCTTCAGATAGGAAAAAGGTAGTGCTTCTTGAAATGTGATTGGATGAAAAAAGAGAGGGAAATTCAATCTTAGATATACTAATTGTCTATTTTTACAATCCATGTCATTAACGGATCTTTTGAATTGACTCATCCTATTTATATTATTTGAATTAAGCAATTGCTCAAATAATATAAGTAGGAGGAGTCAATTCAATGGATCCTTTTGAATTGAATCCTCCTATTTATATTATTGAACTAAAGCAACTGCTCAAACTCCGAGAAATAGTGATTTTTTGTTCATGATATCTATATATAAATGGATCATAAACTATAATTATCGGACATAGAAAAAGAAAGAAAACAGTGTCATCAAATGGAGTAAAAAAAATGTTTATAGGTGAGTTTGCGAGAACAGCCATTTTAGTTATCTTTATCCTTGACAATAACCCTGAATAACTAGTACTTTTTATAGAATCCTAATCTAGTAATGCCTTCTTAAATTCTAACATTAACTCAAGACCGCCAAGTTCAATATCATTGATAAGAGGAGTTTTTTTCTTCCTCGTAATCCTTTTCATCGCTAATTGTACACTTAAATGTTGGTGATCGGAACGAAACCATTAAAACTGGCCTACCAATAATTTGTGCATTACACTTTAAATCAAGTTTTATGAAATTATTGCCATCGATCTGATAACTGAGGTAATTTATGATAACAAATGTTTCACCCGCAACCTGTAAAAAATATTAATAAGAGTAATATTTAAAGACTCATATTGAATTTTGTTTCTTTTTCAGAGATATTCAAAGATATACTTTTTTATGTCTATCGTTGGGCACTTCTCACTGTTTCCGCTACTCTACGAACCACGGGAAACGTTTCTCAAGGTCACTATATTTCTCTGTCATGCATTGTATACCCAGCATTCCCTTCATGGAGAAAAAAACCATTTGACGACATTGGAAAAAGCTTATCTGGGAGGATTGGGCCTCGTCTTCATATTTGACATCATACTCTTTAGACAGATCCCTTTTCTGACTAAATATGAATTTCTACCATTACTGCTTTACTCATTGTATTCAGGACTAGGGGTCTCCTACTCCTGGGCTCAAATGTATAAGACTTTTATGTTATCATAGTTTTATTGAAATGCATGTAATTATATTTCTTCGATATTATCATCATCGTCATCATTGAGTGCATTGATAAGCGCAAGGGCGGAGTCACATTTGTAGGAATGACACAGGCAGGGAACGGGGTGGAGCTCCGTGTTCTCCTCGTCCAGGATTTCGAACTGAATGACGTACTGCCTCAGGTTTTCTTGGCTCTGATCCAAAAACAGGTCGCAGAGGATCTTGTCTCCCTTTTTGAGGTTTTTAGACTTCTCCAGGGGGATGAGTGTCTGCTTCCAGTGTGTGGGTGGAGCGGAAGGCCCCGTGGATAGGCTGAGGCTCTTTGCCTCCGTCTCAAATCGGACATTGAACCAAAGGGCGACGGAGTTGAAGGTCCCCCCGCGGGTTAGAGTGAAGAGCTCTCGATGAGAAATGTCCTTTACGTCCTCCTCACTCACTATGGATAGATTCAGCTCCTCGACGACTGTGGGTGAGGCGAGGAGATCGGAGTCGGAAATGACCATGATTTCGGGTTTTCTCATGACGTTTTCCATCATGGGCTCATGTTGAATCCGTAGACGTCCTTCCAGTAGTCCTTGGAGCTCTCAAGGGAGGGAACAGAAGCTGGGGCTTGGAAAAGGGAGGCGTGGCTAGGAAAGACGGATCCGTTTTCGGGGTCCAGGTGTTTGTCTCTGGCTTGAATGAAGGAGTTGAGCATGGACTCGTGGAAGAGATAAAAGCCCATCCACTCGCTTATCATGATGTCCACTTTCTCGGGGATCGATATCTCCTCGGCTCTGCCCTCCACTACCTTCAAAGGTTCAACAAAGTATTAATGAGCACCTATCTCTAATCTAAATAACTCAGGACCGCTATTGCAGCCACTTCTCGAACCTGAATAACGCCACTGAATCCATTGGCCTCTACAACTTTCTTGAGGGGATCCGCAATGCAGCTTGCTTCAACGGCATATACCCTTTTGGCCCCTGCCTGGGCCGCAAAGAGCGAGAGAATACCTGAGCCGGCCCCTACGTCCATTACTACCTTGTCCTTAAAGAGGGCAGCATTCCCTTGAATGGCATCTCTGTAGGCCTCAGTCCGAGGCTTGTCCTCCAACATGAGACGATGGATCTTCAACCATGAAAAAACGGAAGAAAAAAAAAATCACAAATATAGGGACTATACAAGGTCATGAGGATATAATGGATAGTTATTACAAATATTTTTCAAATAGACTTAGAAGGAAGCTTCTAATTCTCATTTAAATATCGACTTTCAATTAGAAAGAGCGTCATCAATTCTCATCCATATATATGGATATTTTTTATAATAATTTTATAAATGTGGATTTTTTTAATTGTAAGTCATATCACTAAGAATTCACGCATGATCCCTTTGGCTAATGTATTCGAATGCCTCATATATGTCATTGTTTTGCATATGATAATATAATGCTAGAATGATAACAATAGTTATGTTTAATGTCTGAGCATGAAGAGAGATCGCAGAGTCTAATAACAAGCTTTGATATAATGATATAAAAAATTAGATATTGCTTCGGCAGGTTTTTAATTAGATTATGATACACAGATCAAGGAGTTATTCACAGCTACGGAATAACCTAGGAAGACCTAGAGAAATAAAAATCACTTGGATGTCAAGCACGAAATCTATACATTCCTTTGCACTAATTATTTGTACTTATTAATGCAAATAATAATAATATAATACATAAGGGGCTATCAAAATATCGAAAGAAAATGAGGGACCATCATAATTTGAAATAAATATATAAGTATATAAAATATATATGTTTTAAACTCGAAGATGTCTTGGTTGAGTTCGTGTTGCTAAAACATTGCAATGAAAATCTACCTAAGAAAATCCAATAACCATATTAGACTAATAACACTATTATTATGTTCCATCAATATTTTTGCACTATTATATTTCTCACACCAACATTTCTTCATTTTCTTAATTAAGAACTACAAACTGGTATTTTATAAGCCTGAATTGTTAACACGGAAATTCACTCCTTCCCATTTGAGTAACTCCTGATAGAATACCATGAACTTTTCCAAAACACACGCAGTTAAAATAGCCTTATTTTATAAATATATGAAGTTATTTTATAGGCGAACTGAGTACCTAATTTTATGATGTATAAAAAAGAGTTTAAGAAGGTTTATTCTCTCTTCAATATTCCAGACTCATGAAATAATAATCCCTGCCGTTTTATTTTTTTAGATAGTAATTTTGAATGACATTTATTTTTACATATATTTATAAAATAATAAATGTATATTTTAACAAAAAAAATAAAAAAAGAGAAAAGTTTATTTCGGTTAAGATTAAAAGTATAAAAGCCAAAGTATATAAAATATTACAAGGAATGTTTGTAATATTTGCATTGATATTGAAACGCCTGTAATTTTATTATGGTATTGAGGCCATAAAAATAAATTGACATGCCTTTACTCCTGCAAGCTGAGTAATTTTAATGACGTCGTACGTCTGGACAATATAGCTCGACTTTCAATAGTCCTAGGCTACTTTTAAATTAATCTCTTTTATTGGTTATAGTTCGTAGAGAGTAAGAATATATACCTCAATATCTTCGTAGCTACGAAAGTAATTCCTATTCACAGGGTCTTCCATTCTTTACTAAGATACTAAGAAACGTTGGTGATTATCTGAAGAAACAAAGCGATGGGAGGTTTAAAGTAAAACTCTTTTTTCAAGATAATATCGTTTTTATTAATATTATTAATTTACTAGAGGTTGCACTACAAAGAAAGAGAGAGATATAGGATTCTCTTGATGGAGAAATATGTGTAATCAGTGTGTGTGTGTGGTTTTTTATCGTCGAATAGCCCATGGCAGAATGACAACGGAGTCTCCAAACTTTTTCCTTTCCGGCTCCGGGAATAGCTCTGGGTGTTTAATTAGATAGTCTTTGAGAGCACCGTCCCTTTGGGCAAACTTGAATCCCACGTAGTCCCGTGCAAGGAACCCAACGGCAAGCCCTGCCAGGGTGGCTCCGATCAAGCGTCCTCCTCGGGCGTAGTAAGGACGATTGTTGATGAAGTTGGGATAGGCAACGCTGGCAAAGCCACCCAGGGCTGACATAAAGGGGACCAAGTAGTGACCCACAAGGGGAGTGCTGTCAATCCCCTCGTCGTCAAGGATATCCAGGGCCCATTTCACACGGGGATCAGCCATTTTCTCGCCCTCAGACATGGTGGATGAGTGATGACGCAAGAGGAAGAAAAGTAAACAAAGTGACGTCATTCAAAGCTAGATATGCATCATCCGAAGCTCACAGACGACTTGATAAACTTTCAATGCAGAGATATCAAAAAATACTAAGTAGTTTCTAGTATTCCTTAAGAGATATAAAAATCTTTATTTGTATGATTCAAAGCCAATAAAAAACTAGAGATCCTTCTTAAAAACAGGCACAATTCGTTGGTGGCTTCTGCGATACATAATTCTAAGTGATAAATTTGCAGTTATAATGTAAGGAAACGAAAAAAATAAAATTTCTTGAATAGTATAAATGCAAACCAATCAAATAAAAATGTTTAATTTGTCCGATAATATGAACACATGTTTCAAACAATAGTGCAATTTTGTCACAAAGAAAAAATAGTTAACTTCATTAGTGGGCTTTAAGGGATTAAAAAAATATTTGTAACATTTATGTAAAAGCCCAGGGGGTTATAGTCGGGGGGTGGTGGTCCTGTTTACGGGTATCAGCATACTTTGAATTATATAATGCACCTTGGAGCTATTCAACCTGTCCATTATTCCCCCCATTTTTTAAGTCATCTACGGCGTTACCCATTCCTTCCTTCGAGGTACTTAGGGCATATCTGTATTCCGTTATTGATCAATTAAAGTCAACAAAATTATTTGTATGAGTAAACGACCATAATTATATACTTCTAAATAGTAAAAACAATGCACTCATTAACTAGACATATCCATAGCTCTGGGACAACCGTTCGAGTTATACTGCACAAGAAAATATTATCAAGCGATTATTTTTTGTGGGGTTGGGGGAACTATATATTTAGTCTTTAAATCGGATTTTATGAACAAAAACGATCTGTTACAGAATCAAAGCATATTCATGCTTAAGCATGCATTTAAATCAAATAATAATTAAAACTTATTATAGAGATGTTTATATTTATAAATAAAATAGATACAGGATCCAATTTTGGCATCTTTGTCTCAAAATAGGTTATTTTTATATATTTGAGAGGAGGAAAACATTTTTAAATGACTTACACAATAGACAGAGATAATAACTAAAATCAATTATACTTCTTGATTAACCCAATCATCTGGGGAGATACCACATCTACATACAACATAATTACCACGGATGAGAATGAAAGACTTAGTAATTATTCAACACGACTAATGTAAACTTGGGTTTCTCCGTTGCATCCTCCATATTTGTCGTTAGTGTATCTGTAAAGAAGTAAAAAATTAGGTCAATTTTCGTGGATATTTATTGATATTTAGTCAAGAGCTCCAAACGAACCAACAAGAAAACTTTCAATCGCCGTTTCGAGATGGAGAAAAGGTTTCTTTATTATTCAATTTATTTTGTTCTAGGATGTATCGTTTTATGGAGTTGCCCTTACCTGCATCGATAGAAACAACGACTTCTTCGGTGTTGTGTCCATTCATGATAGAATCAAAGTCCTCTGAGGTACTTGGTCCCTCCATTTTTATTTTGGCATCGATTTTAGACCATAGATCCGCGAGTCCTCTTTCTCCTTCATTCCTCATGACCAGTTCCAGTTTCTTCTTGGGGAGGAGTTTCATGATGACATTCCTGGCTATCTCGTAGTCTGGACCACTGGGATTGGCAAAGGCCTTTATTCGGTTGAAATGAGGAAGCTTGACTTTCTCTGGGGCCCTCGTCCCATATTTGGAGAAGTCGATCTTGTTGAGATCCAAGGGACAGAGGCCATTGAGGTAAAATGTTTGGGCTATGGAGGCCTCGTCTACCTTGCTGAGGAGGATCTTGAGCACGCCGCTCACCTCATCATAGGAGCCACGGGAGAAGGCGTGCTGACTGTGATACACATCCAAGGACTCCTTCCATAGGAGCTTCATGGGCTCAGAGGAGTTCAAGCTGAATGGGAGAAAGATCTCACTCGTGTTTTGGGGGAGGGGACAAAATATGATGCCATGGTCCTTGCAAAAGTCCGAGAGCTGTAGATTGAATCGAGTCGTTAGCCCATCCGCGTAAACCAAAACGGGCGTTTGGATTTTGAGCCTTTCCAGACTTGGGAGAAAGGAGGCCGAAAAGAACTCTTGGAGTGTCTGGGACTTGACCCAACCCGAGGAAGACGTTCCCACATAGAATTCATCAACCTCGATTTGGGGAACGATGAGGTGTCGGGATATATGAGGCCCGGGGCAACGATTTCACCGTTTGCCTGACAGGGAAGCAGGAGGCTGATCATTGTCTTTTTGTTGTCTGTGTCCACCTCATGGGCGTTTTCCAGCTCTTGATTCCGAGTGTCTTCCCTGTTTGTGGACAGATCTGAATATTTGCCTGTCCCAAAAAGAAAACCCTGGAGATGTCGTTCAAAACCCCATCCGCCTTCATGTCCTCTATTTCATCCTCGATGGATTTGAACCAAGAGCATATCCTTTTCTCAGGTGTGATGTCCAAGTTTCCATCCATGTTCAGAATGGAGTGACGATTCATGAACAACTGAAAATGATAGAACAAGCCATAATTAATGGACATCATTTCCCTAAATCAAAAAGATCTCACTTGGAGCCATTTCCTTCCAGGTCTGTTGTCCGTAAAGGGAGTCGTGCGTTCAGCCGTGGCATTTATTATATTCTGAATGCTGTCTAGAATGTCATCTCTTGAAGGCATCGTTCCTCGAAGGCGGTTCTTTAAAATCCATCTAAGAAAGAAGAAAATTTAATCAATTACGTTACTCAAAGACAAAGGTCCACAAACTGTTTCACGATCTTTTATGGTATATTTGGTAAATACAAAAAAAAAAACTAATATAGCTTTTAAGACCCAACTTAACTCTTCCTTAGAATAAATATGAGTGTTTTAAAACCATATGGTACATATTAAGAGGTATGTTATAGTAGTACGATATTGAGATCGATACCAATATGAGGGAGTAAACGGTATTTAATGAATTAAAATATATATTAAAAATGAAGTGTTTCAACCGTAAGAGTAAACAGCTCGAAAACAAATAACAAACTCTTGGCTGCATCTTAGTTTATGACTCAATGCATAAGAAATAACTTTTATAATTATAAATTGTAGGGGTTTAAAAACCAAAAAAATTGGTCAATGTTGGCTCAACAAACGATCAGTTAGGTTCTTATCGTTATTGAAGTTATATTACTGATATCCAGGGACTTATTTTTTCCTTCTTTTTAGATAAAACAATTTTGCAAACAGCTCTTGCTCTGAGACACTCTTAATTACTGAACAACTCGATCCTCTTCTTCCTCGGATAGAACCGTGACTCGTCCTCGTCCTGAGAGTTTATCACTCAGCGTTGTCCTGGGAATATTGAACTTGATGGCCGCAGAGCGAATGGACATCCCCTCCTTGGCTGCCTTTATGGCTTCTTGCATGTTTTCGTCCCTGTAGAGATATCGCTTGGAGCAGATTTTAAGGGCCTCAGACCCCTTACATTTCTTCTTGAAAATCTGCTTCCGCACTCTTTTCTTCTCTTTTTTATCTGCAAAAAAAAGATAATAATATTAATTGTTAAAGCTCTGACTTATAAATGAATAGCTAATGTCTTAAGACATTCAAAACACCCTCAATTTTTCACATAATGAATAAAATATTCATGATATATAATGCTTCAGATGTCTCCATTTTTAACATCTCACTTACAACCAAACAAAGATAATTTAAATTGTACATTGTAGAGTCCATGGGGTTAAATTGGTCCCAAGAAAGTATACAAAACATGTAATCCTAACTAATTATCGCCCTCTTCAAAGCTTTTACCGATACAATTAGGTTCGCAATATTAAAAATAACTGGAATACACATTAATGAAACTATAGATTAAGTGAAGTTAACATAAATTTAAACATTATATTAACTTTGATTTAAAAAAATCTGTTACAGCTAATAATCTTAAAAATATTATTAAAAAAAACGTCACGGAAATAAAAATAAAATGCAAAATCAGAAATATAATAAGCATTTTACTCCTTTAACCACTGAATACTCAAGGCCGTGACTCTTAATGAAATAAAAAACTGTATTTAATATGAAGTAAGCATTAAATACAACTGATGGATCCATTATTTACACTCGCATATTTGGGCGCCGTAGGCGCCCATATGTTCTCCCTTCGGGTATGGGTAGGTTTTGGAGCTAGTTGCTGCTGCTCTTGTGTCTCTGCTGGTAGTGGGACTTTGACTTCTTCTAGCTGCAGCAATATTCAATTTGGCTGTCAACAAACGAGAACTTGTAGCCTCTGACATTTCATTATTCCTAAAAAGATGAAGAAGTAAGTAAAGGATAGCAATAAGCTAAAATCATTCAAAGCATTTTACTTACCTAGATTCTTTCTTTCGCTTGGCATCATTTGCAAGAAGTTCATCTGGATCTTGGGATTGTCGCCATTCAGCTTTTCTTTTAGCGGCAGGTGTCTTTGCACTAAAAGTTGATTTACGGCTTTTCTTAGGCATTATGAATTCAGTTTTCATAAAAACTTAAATATAACACATCTTTACACCAGAAATCAAAGTTTCAAAAGAAAAAAGCATCTCATGTGACTTAAAACATATTCTTTGTACAAAGTCAAACTTTTTATGAGGAATGTTTGTACCAGAGCCCTATAAGCAGAGTTACGTCGTGAGACCTGTCTGTGTAGCGCTGACTCTCAAGTCAGGCTCAAAATATTTATAATTTATTGAGGAGTTGTAAATAAACAGTCTTTGAGATTTTTTTTTTCGAAGTATAAAACCAGTGCCTTAGAGTATCTCCTACAAGGAGAATATAAAGGAGGTGAGTGAACAAGGAAACTTTACGTTGTGTTTTTTCTTCTTTTTATTGGACTTATGACGTCAATGTGAAAACCTAGTTATTATTATTATATTTACGAAATCAATTTCTCAAGGAATTGCTTTGTTGTAGAGTGATGTGTGAGAGTGCCAGGAACATCCTCAAGTCAATTGTACCGTTGAAGAAAAGTCCATGAAACCGACTGCGACTCGTAAGCCTGGATAACGGTGAATGGAGCCCATGGAGTGCACATCCTCCGTCGAAGTAGAGGTCATGGAAATATATAGCCACTCTTCCCATGTCAAAGAAGAGATCTACGTCTGTAACATGCAGACAGAGTCCATCTTCTCCGTTACTTGGAAGATATATATTCTCATAGAGGACGAGGAGTTGAGAGAAAAGAACCTCCAAACCATGATTCAGGCTTTCCCTAACTAGAACTGGAATGAAAGGACGAATTATGGGTGTTTATCAACCATATGAAAAATATAAATACAAAGAGGAATGCTAGGAAAACAACATTTATGGGCCTTAAGAGTTCATACACAATGAACGTGAACAACAACCATTCTATGTCTTCTATTGAAGGATGATAACCCACAAACATAAATTATAGATGACAAAATGTGGTGGAAATTTTAAGAAAATCGGTGATAGAGGTAGTAATATTCTATAAACTTTATCTATGAACTAAATAAAATAACTTTTTACTTTTGCAGGCACTTAAATGATAATAACGCATTTCCATCGATATGGACTTCATCAGTGGCGTTCCTGATAACCCTGGCCCCACCTGAAAGGAGAAAAACTCGGGACCTTTTCACCACAGTGATGGAGCTCCCTCTATGCTCGCCCTCCCCACGTATTGCATCGCTCCAAAAGGCCCCTGAACTTCACTTACCTCTAATTGATACACGCCTGTGTGAACAGACACATCTAACAGCTTCATTTATTCTAAAAATGTATTGCTGACTTTTTGCATATATATTTTCTTAAGATATGTCTTTTATTCGTTATGAAGGGTTTACTAACTTCCTGCTTCCATATTTTGTATATTAAAAAATATATTATCACTTTTGTTTAAAGTGCCCTCACTTAGAAAATAGCCTTCCTTCACAATCCAGCTCCATCCCCTGGAAACAAATTTGTTGATTCTTCGTGCCCCACCTATTTTGTCCCCCCCCCCTTGATATTGTAGTCTGGCTATGGTTCTGCACATAAATATTTATTGGCATATTACCACGAACTAGACCAGAACTGTAACAGAGTTGTTATGTATCCAATATCTAAACTACAGGATAATATTAAATTAGTTACATAAGCAGATGAGTTATGTCTGGCAATCCGCAATATTTTATTATGGAAACTGCACAAACACGCACTGTACCTTTAGGCATTTTTCAATAATTGATAGCAATGAATGGTTCCTTTTAAATAATTCCTTTTTAAATGAACGAATAATAATAATATGCATATTTCAACAATGACGTCATACAACAGCTGAGTCAACTAACGCCAACCTGCCTGTGTTAGAGAATTCGTTGTTCACACACCTTTATATATTCTCCTTGGAGAGTCTGGACGAAAGACTGATGAGTCATAACATAAAGCTGAATAAACCCATAACAAACAAATTTCATATCATAAATTAATAGGTTTTGGATTTAATAGTAATTTTAATGTTTTTGTTTTGTGTAAATCAAAGGGGATATATTATAATGTAAAAATATGGCTATTGAGTTGAATTTGCTATGAATTGCATTATTTTTATTATTTTGCCACTATTTTGAGCAGAATAGGATTATATGTTGAATAATACTTTATTGCATTTCTAATTTATTCGTAATGTGGGCAGCCCTTCATCAATCACGAAACCTTTTTGTTTTTATATTTATATCTCTAGGATCAGTCATCAAAATAGATTTCTCGTAATACTTTACCCAGAATAAGAGCAACAATTATCGTTCCAGAGTCAATCAGTTTCAAGAGTAGAATGAGAATATTGGCAGTAGCCTCATTCTACTCTTGAATTGTGCGATGTACGATAGGATTACCTTAGAAATAGTTTTCTCCGATGGCAGTATGTGGGATGCTTCCATGGTTTTATTTTACTCCGGAAAGATCATTTGTTGCTCTTATCTGGGTATAGTTTCTGTTCTCGTAAATGTATGTGGTAACGAATTTTTATATACCTTGATATATATTGTTATAATTCATGACATTGTGGTATATATTTAATGATGATCTAATTAGTTGAACTGCCATTTCTATTATGAAGATCCTATTGTTTCATTTTTACTAATTCTTTTATATATAATTTAAATATTCCTTCAACTTTTGTAAACTCCTTAATAAATTTATCCGATTAAAATATTAATCCACCAGAAGAAGAATAGTTCTTAATGAATTGATTTTTTTAAAATAGATCTTTAGATTTTAAATTGTTTATACTTCGAAAGAAATATTTCAAAAGACTGTTTACTTACAATTCCCTCGATAAATTATAAATATTATGAGCCTGACTACACAGACAGGTCTCACGACGTAACTCTCCTTATAGGGCTCTGGAATGATGAAAACACAAATGTATCATCAGTCCGACGACTTTTTAAGGAACTTATTTTAATATGAAAACTCACATGCGATGACATCACTAAAATTATTCGTGGGATTTTTTTTTCATTCCGACTATTGTCAAGTTGCAAAATCCCGGGCAGCGCCGGGTAACATTCGCTAGTAGATAATAAAATAAATTTAAAAAAGCCATGGTCCGCGATGCCATTGTCTGAAAAAAAAATTGACCCGTGTCCAAACGTAATTGCCGACCCCTGCCCTAGTGGCTCCCTGGAGCTTTTCCAAAGATTTTAAAAATGAAAAAAGATGGGAAGAAAATATGTAGGACCATAATGGAGTGACTGGAGTTATATAGATACATTGATTTAACTTCTTTTTTAAAAAAGCGTCCTCACTATTTCTGGAGTGACATAAGAAACATTGATCGAACTTCTTAAAAAAAGTCCACACTTTTCGCACAGAAAATAAATTTTTAAGCTTTCTTTAAAAATAATATATATTGAACGGACGAACGCCAACCAAAAATATTTTTGTTTGAATGAATTTACACGTCATTTATCAGACATCCATCCTCGCGTCAACCAAATCCCCGCTGCCACTCGTAAAATATCACTCTGAACTCACTTCAAAACTGGAGAGACCTGCCGTATGAATAGTATGTAAGGATTTTTTTGTGGCTCCAGACACATTTTTTATTTTTGGTCCATTATGGCTCTTTCAACATTTTGGGTTGCCAACCCCTGTCTTAGGCTGACAAAAAAACTTAAAACATTTTTAATTCAATCATATGAAAAGCCCAAAATGCAGAGTCTACCAGACCTGCAGAAAATGGCAAGCAAAAATAATACCACACAAGGATTAAAGTCACAATCATTATTTTTTAAAGGGCTTTTTGATTGAGCTCTTTGACTTAACAACTATGAATGACAGCAATATCAAACATTTGTTATGATAGGTTGGTAGTAAGTCCTAGTTTATTTTAACATTTTAGCCCTGAGAGTGTCGAAGTCACCTGTGGTGGAGCTGAAACGGACAACCGTTCGAGTTATACTGCACAAGAAAATATTATCAAGCGATTATTTTTTTGTGGGGTTGGGGGAACTATATATTTAGTCTTTAAATCGGATTTTATGAACAAAAACGATCTGTTACAGAATCAAAGCATATTCATGCTTAAGCATGCATTTAAATCAAATAATAATTAAAACTTATTATAGAGATGTTTATATTTATAAATAAAATAGATACAGGATCCAATTTTGGCATCTTTGTCTCAAAATAGGTTATTTTTATATATTTGAGAGGAGGTACATAAACATGTTTTGAATGGCTTGCACAATTGACAGAGATAATAACTAAAATCAATTATACTTCTTGATTAACCCAATCATCTGGGGAGAGACCACATCTACATACAACATAATTAACACGGATGAGAATGAAAGACTTAGTAATTGTTCAACACAACGTATGTAAACTTGGGTTCCTCCGTTGCATCCTCCATATTTGTCGTTAGTGTATCTATAAAGAAGTAAAAAATTAGGTCAATTTTCGTGGATATTTATTGATATTTAGTCAAGAGCTCCAAACGAAACCAACAAGAAAACTTTCAATCACCGTTTCGAGTTGGAGAAAATGTTTCTTTATTATTCAATTTATTTTGTTCTAGGATGCCTCGCTTTATGGAGTTGCCCTTACCTGCATCGATAGAAACAACGACTTCTTCGGTGTTGTGTCCATCCATGATAGAATAAAAGTCCTCTGAGGTACTTGGTCCCTCCATTTTTATTTTGGCATTGATTTTAGACCATAGATCCGCGAGTCCTCTTTCTCCTTCATTCCTCATGGCCAGTTCCAGTTTCTTCTTGGGGAGGAGTTTCATGATGACATTCCTGGCTATCTCGTAGTCTGGACCACTGGGATTGGCAAAGGCCTTCATTCGGTTGAAATGAGGAAGCTTGACTTTCTCTGGGGCCCTCGTCCCATATTTGGAGAAGTCGATCTTGTTGAGATCCAAGGGGCAGAGGCCATTGAGGTAAAATGTTTGGGCTATGGAGGCCTCGTCCACCTTGCTGAGGAGGATCTTGAGCACGCCGCTCACCTCATCATAGGAGCCACGGGAGAAGGCGTGCTGACTGTGATACACATCCAAGGACTCCTTCCATAGGAGCTTCATGGGCTCAGAGGAGTTCAGGCTGAATGGGAGAAAGATCTCACTCGTGTTTTGGGGGAGGGGACAAAAGATGATGCCATTGTCCTTGCAAAAGTCCGAGAGCTGTAGATTGAATCGAGTCGTTTGCCCATCCGCGTAAACCAAAACGGGCGTTTGGATTTTGAGCTCTTCCAGACTTGGGAGAAAGGAGGCCGAAAAGAACTCTTGGAGTGTCTGGGACTTGACCAACCCGAGGAAGACGTTCCCACATAGAATTCATCGCCTCGATTTTGGGGAGCGATGAGGTGTCGGGATATATGAGGCCCGGGGCAACGATTTCACCGTTTGCCTGACAGGGAAGCAGGAGGCTGATCATTGTCTTTTTGTTGTCTGTGTCCACCTCATGGGCGTTTTTCCAGCTCTTGATTCCGAGTGTCTTCCCTGTTTGTGGACAGATCTGAATATTTGCCTGTCCCAAAAAGAAAACCCTGGAGTTGTCATCCAAAACCCCGTCCGCTTTCATGTCCTCTATTTCATCCTCGATGGATTTGAACCAAGAGCATATCCTTTTCTCAGGTGTGATGTCCAAGTTTCCATCCATGTTCAGAATGGAGTGACGATTCATGAACAACTGAAAATGATAGAACAAGCCATAATTAATGGACATCATTTCCCTAAATCAAAAAGATCTCACTTGGAGCCATTTCCTTCCAGGTCTGTTGTCCGTAAAGGGAGTCGTGCGTTCAGCCGTGGCATTTATTATATTCTGAATGCTGTCTAGAATGTCATCTCTCGAAGGCGGTGTTCCACGAAGGCGGTTCTTTAAAATCCATCTAAGAAAGAAGAAAATTTAATTAATTACTTACTCAAAGGCAGAGGTCCACAAACTTTCCACGATCTTTTATGGTATATTTGGTAAATAAAAAGCCTACCTAATATAGCTTTTAAGGGTACTCCCAGGGCAGTCTTGTACGCTGAGATGGGTGAATTTTATATTTATAGCGTCCATATTGCTACGTGATTTATTATTGGTTATTAGTTTTAATAAGTTATGTGACTTAATTGATTCCCATTGTTGCGTTTATGATTTAAAAATTTAAATATCTATAATGAAGATTGAAATGATAGATATAATGAAGTTAAATGATTAAATGATCTTTGATATTAAATTCAAATCAGAAAAAATAAATTTTGTTGATCCTGTGAGCAATATTCATACAAACGATGTAATTGCTAGTGGAAAAACTCTCAGAGATAGTAGATAAAATATTGTTCATTTTTTTAAATATTCAATTACATACCCTTGTATATTCAAATCGATGGCTCGTGTGATAGCGTCAAGCTCCGGAAAAATCTATGAGATTTTATAGAGGACAAAAGCGGGTGACCTCTAAATATCATTTTGTAATATTTTTAGTTCATATAGCTAACATTTATGTTTTTAAAATATAACTTTTATAATTTATTTTTAAATATAAAATTTACCCAACCTCTGCGTACAAGACTGCCCTGGGAATACCCTTTTAAGACCCAACTAAACTCTTCCGTAGAATAAGTATGAGTGTTTAAAACCATTTGGTACATATTAAGAGGTATGTTATAGTAGTACGGTATTTGAGATCGATACAATTATGAGGAGCAAACGGTATTTAATTAATTAAAAAATATATTAAAAATGAAGTGTTTCAACCTTAAGAGTAAACAACTCGAAAACAAACAACAAACTCTTGGCTACATCTTAGTTTTTGACTCAATGCATAAGAAATAACTTTTATAATTATAAATTGTAGGGGTTTAAAAACAAAAAAATTGGTCAATGTTGGCTCAACGAACGATAAGTTAGGTTATTATCGTAATTGAAGTTGAATTGAATATCCAGGGACCTATTTTTTCCTTTTTTTTAGATAAAACAAGTTTGCAAAACAGCTCTTGCTCTGAGACACTCTTAATTACTGAACGACTCGATCCTCTTCTTCCTCAGATAGAACAGTGCCTCGTCCGATTTTTCGGCACAGGGGGGATCGTCCTGAGAGTTTATCACTCAGCGTTGTCCTGGGAATGTTGAACTTGATGGCCGCAGAGCGAATGGACATCCCCTCCTTGGCTGCCTTTATGGCTTCTTGCATGTTTTCGTCCTTGTAGAGATATCGCTTGGAGCGGAGTTTAAGAGCCTCAGACCCTTACATTTTTCTTGAAAATCTGCTTCCGCACTCTTTTCTTCTCTTTTTTATCTGCAAAAAATATATATAATAACATTAATTATTAAGGCGCAGTCTTATAAATGTATAACTAATGTCTTAAGACATTCAATTGTTCACATAATGAATAAAATATGCATGATATATAATGCTTCAGATGTCTGCAATTTTAACACCTCACTTACAACCAAACAAAGATAATTTGAATTGTACGTATGGGGTTAAATTGGTCCCAAGAAAGTATACAAAACATGTAGTCCTAACTAATTATCGCCTTCTTTCTACGAGCTTTCTACCGATACAATTAGTTTCGTAATATTAAAAATAACTAGAATACACATTAATGAAACTATATATTAAGTGAAGTTAACATGAATTTAAACATTATATTAACTTTGATTTTAAAAAATCTGTTACAGCTAAAATGTTATAAATATTATTAAAAAAACGTCACGGAAATAAAAATAAAATGCAAAATCAGAAATATAATGAGCATTTTACTCCTTTAACCACTGAATACTCAAGGCCGTGACTCTTAATGAAGTAAAGAACTGTATTAATATGAAGTAAGCATTAAATACAACTGATGGGTCCATTATTTACATGTGGCCAGTTCGAAATGAACTGGATGACCATAAGAAAGCCATGCAAGGACTGCTGAGTTATACGAGTGAAAAACAATGTTATATTTTACGAAGAGCATATAGTTATAAATGGGAGATTAATTATAAATATATGCGAGTGTCATTCACGATTCATGAGCGATAAAGGAGATTAAAGTTTGCCGATATCTAACTTTTAATGTCTTTGTTGTTTGCTAAGTTTAAAAAAAGTTCATCAATATTATCTAAAAATTCCCTAAAAATGATAACCCGTAAATTGCAAGATGACCTTCCTAATTTATTTTTTAAGTGTGAACGAGGCCAATAGCTTTTCTATTTGCCTTATCTGCATTTTTAGGAGCTTAAATAAGCTAGCTTATTATTCTGCTATTATTAAGGCTTTTTATTATAAAATATTGGTTTTCTATCATCGTGTTCCTTTTTTTGTTTATTTGAGGCAAATAATTATCACAATATTTTTATAGCTTCAAAACCATTTCAAAAATATCATTTGAGATACATTTCATTTAATTAATTTGACGCCCCAGCATTACGCACTTGTTACGGAAGCATTTTAGATCCCAAACAAACGTACATTATTGTAAATATAATGTGCCCCTTTACGATTGTAATCATACATTATAAGTCGACATAACGTTGTAGCGGATTGACCTGCTTACTAACAGCAGGTCATCTTTTCTCTAATCATTTAATAGTGGCATTCACATCAAGGAAAAAGCTCAGCAGTGATCCTTTGAGACCGCTAGTCACAGAGGGTATTAGTAATATTTGTTTCTTCTGCGGAAGAAAAATTGAGATACACTATGGACGAGTGACCGCTAACACAATGTCATGACAAGAGGTCATAGCATCAAAGCATCTCATGAGACGATAGCATTAAATTCGACAATACATATTATATCGAGCCTCAAATTCAACATTTGACATATTCTTACTGACCTTTATAATATAATCCCAAATAGAATGTTAAAAAGCTAAATTGCTCGGACAATTAGGGGCTAAGTGGTACCTTGATCGCATTGGCGATAATAGGAAACTCGGAGGGGTCACCATATCGGCATGGGATGACGATATGGTGGTTCACAACCATCCAATTACCGTCAATGGAATTGATTAACGTATGCCGGATTTATGACTTCCTGGAGTCTTTTCTTACCTGTAGGAGTAAATATAGGGGTTGGAGGCGACATGGTTGGATGAATTCACAGAGACTGAGGTCCTAGCAACAACAACAAAGCTTCCTCAAAGATGTTGATTATTTACTCTTCTCTCTGATATTTATGATTATTATATATTGTAACACGAAACCTTTTTCCATTATCTTAGGCTGTTAAAAAAGAGAGCTTGACAAAAGGGGTATTTTTATTTCATAAAGTAATAATATGGTTGTTGATGAGAGGGCGTCACCTTTTGTATTCTCTTTGACAGCTTGCAAATTTTCTACTCCATGTAGAAAAAAAATTCTCCTATTAAGAATAAGTCCATAGAATTTATGATACACCATCTTTTATTTTGTATCCTTATAAATAAACATTGCTGGTCTCCTAACCTCTCCCACCATTGTCGTCATAATATAACGTTTTTGTTACTCAATGTTAGTTTTTTATTCCCTTTCATCAGTTACTCTTCTTTGAGGGCCATAGAGAATATAATGGAATGTTGAAATTATCCTTTTGTAGCGCTGAAATTTGGGGACTTGGGTTTTCTCCATTATTGGGGGAAAGACAGCTACAGACAGAACAAAAATATATATTATTTCCCATAAAATAACGACTTCAATGATGTCACTCCCTACTTCATGATATAAAAATATCATGTCTCCGTCTCTCTTCCCTTCCTTCTGGCACCTTGTTTCCCCCAAGAATGAAGAGCTCAATAATACCCGAATTTCAGCGCCCCATAGGTGACCTCGACACTCTCAGAGCTAAAACGTTAAAAATAAACTAGGACTTACTACCAACCTATCATAACAAATGTTTGGTATTGCTGTCATTCATAGTTGTTAAGTCAAAGAGCTCAATCAAAAAGCCCTTTAAAAAATAATGATTGTGACTTTAATCCTTGTGTGGTATTATTTTTGCTTGCCATTTCTGCAGGTCTGGTAGACTCTGCATTTTGGGCTTTCAAGTGATTAAAAGTGTTTTAGGCTTTCAAAAACACTTTTCCTCCCACTGTTATTTCCAATCAATTTAAAAAGAATGATGATACATTATTATAAATCATAAGTAACATTGCATCATCAACTTAGTTATGTATTATATATCCGTACTAATTGCATTATATTGGTACCAATAAAGTACAATTATTTTTCTTGACAGTGTTTTCATAAAATGCTCTGTGAGACTCAAGGAGAATATAAATAAGGTGAAGGCAATGGGAATAGACGTAGCAATTGCAGTGCGACAGCTGACTATTTTGTTGTGATGTCACAGGTGGCTACGCTTGTTATAATTCAGTTGTATTGGAAGGAGAAAAGTCATATTTCGAGGAAGTATCGTGTTGTGC
>CP045890.1:460198-486779 GCA_013387185.1 Caligus rogercresseyi | reverse complement strand
TTAAATAAATAGTTCATTGATTTCTTGTTAAGTAATTAAGCGACAGGTTCTAAGCAATAATTTACTCATATCATGTAAATAAGCATAGAAATATTAAATATCGAGTTTAGGGCTACCACCCCCGGACCACCACTTCCCGACAATCATCCCCTGGGATTTTACCCCCTGTTACTAATATTTCTTATCCTTAAAGTCCACTTATGAAGTTAACTCTGTTTATTTGAAGTAAATTTATGTTCCTAATATCGGTCAAATATTTTTATTTTAGCTTTTAAAAAGACTTTAAGGGATAAATTTGCATAGTTATATTTTAAGGAAACGACAAGAATGAACTTTTTGAATAGTATAACTGCAAATCAATCAAATAAAAATATTTTATATGTCCGATAATATGAACTTATGTTTCAAACAATAGTGCATTTTGTCACAAAGAAACATAGTTAATATCTTAAGTGGACTTGAAGCTAGAAGATAGTTTCTAGTATTCCTTGACTTTAAGGGATAAAATATATAAGTTTATGGGGGGGGGGGAGCCCAGAAGGTGATTGTCTGTGGTGATTGTCTGAGGGGTTGTATCCTGTTACGAATTATATCTATGAATATAATATTCGAGGTTGGGATGCTTATAAATAAACATATGGCCAATAATAATATTCTTTCAGATATCATATGGCCATATATGACGCTCATATGGGGAATCGACATTACTTTTTCTAGTTTCAAAGGTAAGGCATCTACATAATATCCGTTTAATTGTCTCATAATTTCAATCAACAGCTTAAATTAAGTGCATTATAATATTAATATATGAAATATAAGTGACTCAATATTCCATTTTTATATAATACCTGCCATGGCCATCTTTACGATCAGATCCATCTATGCATGGACTGTCAATATCGCCATATGCATATATTATTACAAATAAATTAATTCAGTACTCTCATTAATTACTATAATAATGTCCCCTTTGTTTTATAGAGAGGAGGAAGAGGGAAGTCAATATGCCCAAGGTACGATGTGTCTATGACGAAAATAACATGAAAGACGCCGTTAAGCAGTTCCAAATGGGGATGTCTGGAAGATCTGCGTCAATTAAGTTTAATGTTCCGAGGACAACGCTAAGGAACAAAGTGAATGGGACGTCCCCAGAAGTGACTAAGTTAGGAAGAAATACTGTTCTTTCTGCAAATGAAGAAAAAAAAAGTTGTGGCGTAAGTGTTGTGTATAACAAAAAATATATAACTCAGACTGATTAGCCGCGTAATGAGCATTGGCACAAAAATGTGAAAAATATACGCTATAACATTTGTTTAAATATTTAATTATTATTATAAAAGCTACACATTCTTAAATAAATACATACTAAATATAATAGGAAAAAAATGCTACGATATTTTTTTTAACATAACTATCTAACTACTCACATGGTAAAAGTGGTTTTGAGTTCTAGGGAATGGCTAAGATCGTTAATTCGATTCCGCCTTAGTCTCAAGACTCGAGTTCAATTCGTACTCTTGGATCCTACCCTCAAACAAACAAACAAAATCTAAACACTCATTTTATGACATTGCTACGCTATACATTATATAGCTACGCCATTGATAGAATATGAAAATGATACATAAACTTATTTAATGTCTATTATTTTATGCATATTTTATAAAATTATACTGTATATTTTATTATAATAAATAATAATAGACATATACTTGCCAAAAACTATTTCATTAGTTTGGATAAAGTTCCACAAACGTAGGAGGGTAACCAATGCAAGCATTCCCTTTTGATAGCTTAGATAGCGTTCGAAGAACGTTAGGAGATTAACAAAACTACGAAGGAATGGACCAAGGTAGAAAGGAAAATGATGACTCATGGAAGAAATGGACCAAATACCTAGGTAGGCAAGTTTTTGAGTGGAATATATCTAAGTATGTACAAATACTATTTTCACGTAAACTGAGTAATAATGACATAGAATGATTTTATTTTTGCAATTTTAGATAAATACTCTCTTCTTTATGTCATTGTATGTAGTTCAAAATCCCCCAAATCATGGAATTTGGTCCATTTCTTCCATGAGTCATCATTTTCCTTTTCTACCTTGGTCCTTTCTTCCTAGTCCATATTTTCCTCGGCCAATTCTTCCTAATATCAAGTTTATGTATACATGACATATGTTATTTGTTCGTAGCTATATAAATATAATATATATATATATTACAAATGAATAGAGTAGCTATATCATTAGTCATATATTTTTCTTTGTAAAATACATTATAATTATTACATTCACACAAAAAACCTATTTATATGAGCTACGTTATAAGAAAATATTAAAAACATAAAATAAGGATCTATTGTTTTTTTTTATAATTTAGTTAAATGTAGTTGCATTGTCCCTGTGGGTATGAATCAGGATTATGGCATTGAATGAGTCCATGGAACCTTGCGACATAATAGTATTCAAAGCAAATCGTATTGTGTCTTTAATCGCATTTGAATTCATATTTTGCAATGACAATCCTGCTCGTAGCCATTAATATATACATTAACTAAGTTTTTGTCTTCATATTTTATTAATAGCGTAATCAGTTAATTAGTATTAACTTTTCCTCTTCTCCATGTACGATATCAATATCGGTTCTAAACAATACAGCGGCCTGGTTCTAATTATTAACTATGCCATAAATGAAGTATTTTTTATAATTATATTTTTTATAATTTTTTATAATTCTAACACAAGTATTTTTATAATAGTGGATTTTGAAATGTCGTAAGAGGGGCATGCCGCCGTCTAAGGATGATATACTGAACAGCATCCAGGATATATTATGAGGGACAAGAGTAGAAAACTCCCTTCACGAATAACAGGCCAGAAAATCATGGCTTTAGTGTGAGTTTTGATATTTTATTATGATTAAAAATCCTTCTTTAATTTTTCAATGTATTTCCATTTAGCTTTTTACGAGTCGCCATCCGATTTTAACACAGGAGTACAGCAATAATGACAAGAATAAAAGTAGTAGTGTTGTTCCTATCAAGCAAGAGAGCTGCTCTTTGCCACCTCTCAAGAAACTTACACTGAGTTTAACTCAGTTTGCCCACTTCGATACTCCAAGACCCGGAGCTCATACGAAATTGGTTTGAACAGCTCGAGAAGGAATTAGAAACAATTGGGGGCTCTGGACGTCTTGGATGATCCCTCTCGTGTCTTTAGCTCCGATGAGACAACATCGAACTTTGTCCAAAGACAGGAAAAGTGATGGGTCTTAAACCCTGGCAAAATGTCTATGAAATGCCATATGGACCAGATAAGTCAACCTTGAGCTTCCTCCGGACACTTTGTGCTAACGGAGAAGTCTCGTCTCCTGCTTTGATATATCCCTATTTCGTGTTCCAGTGTATGTCGCCGATACTGTACCAGAGGAATTTTGCATTGGATCCTCCGAGTCCGGTTGGATCAAGACAGACACTTTTATGGATTTTTTAGTCAATGGGTTTATCCCTTGGCTAAATAATCATAGAGTAACTCGCCCCGTTATTTTGTTTATGAACGGTCGAACAACTCATATCACAATCCAGCTATCTGAATTTTGCGAGGATCATGATATCATCCTATATTTACTTCCCCGATCGGCTGCAGATATGTTAATGCCGGCTGGTGTCTTGGAGCATTCCAGAGTTCATGGAACTCCGCAGTTGAGGCCTTTCAGGAGCGTCATACTACTTCATTCTTGCGCCTCATTGACGTTGCACCTATCTGAGCGATATTCTACAGGGACTTGATAAGAAGGCCATCGTTAATAGCTTTGCCGTATCTGGACTCTGTCCCCTGAACCCGGATAGATTGGACTACGAAAAATATACTACTAAGCGACCCAGACAAGAAACACACCCAGATCATCCATCAGTTCTCGATATGTGTATGCCAAGTCCGTCATGATGGAGCTTCTTCCAAAGAAGAAAATAGATCAACTCATGAGCAAGAAGGGAGAGCAAGGACTCCTTGATCTTTGGGAGGGCATTATGCTAAATCAAGGTTCAATCCAATATTCTTCCTCCTTCCATCTCACCTCTCAAATATGAAATTAATATTCCCCGCAAAGACACACATAAACCATTTGTCATATCAATAATCAAAGTAGTAAAATCTATATTAAAATAAAATTTATAACTTAATCTCTCTCCGTTAGGTTCCCCTGTGTCCCCAACAGAGGAATCCGTCTCCGAAGACACTCCTCAGTATAATTTAGTGGTATTTGATCAATTATGATGATGACTGATTGTTTGTGAAATTATTCCTTTTTTATATATTTTTATTTTCTGTGATATTATATTTCTATATATTTAAATTTAATATGCTATGTGAAATATATATTTATATAAATCGTATTCTACAACGTATCAAAACACATTTTGAAAGCTTAATATTTCAGTATTTTTAAATAACTTTCTCATGAACGACGAATAAATAAAAAGCTAATATTATTAGAATCACTTTATTAGATAAGATTCGAAAACTTAGTCGGTCAGGATCGTAAATATAAGACTTAATGTTTTATATATAATTTAACAATTCTCTCATTATTTTGCCCTTTGAAATACAGTTTTATATTTAAATGCTTGGATTGTTTGAATTTATACATTTTTTAGGTATGCAATTTTCTCAAGCGAGCTATTTAAACAAATCCGTTCTGAATAAAGCACCCTTAAGTTAGTAAAAAGCATAGCCAAACATTACCAATATCACTTTATATTAATTATTTTTTTACATCATGTAAAGTTTTATGATAACTTTATTTTGAATTCCTGGGTGGTTCGAACCTTTGCTATTTCATTCCATCCCAAAAGCACCATAGACAAAATTCCATGTCTCAAGTAAATCATATTTTGATAAATAAAATGAAATTTGAAGTGCGCTTTATATGTTTTGATAAAATTATTGAAAATTTCAGGAAGGATCGTCCAAATATTTACCTCCACTCATTGATTTCTTAATCTTCTAAAGGTGTTTATAAGATTGTACATAACAATTGATAAAAATAGTTATATAAATGGTTATTTGAAGAGTAACCTTCAAATGAAGCCTTTTTCATATTCTATGAATAAAAAATTCCAATCATTTTATACCACTTGATTGCTACATGATATTACGATCAATTTGTATAAATATTAATTATAAAAAGAAATTAGCAAAACATAGTGATATACTATATCATAAATTTATTCTATGATATAGTATATCACTATGTTTTGCTCATTTCTTTCGATCAAACGATCGGGACCGTTTAGGATACTCTGATAAAAAATCGATATGTCTCTATTGATTGCAAATAAGAAAACGAAACAAATCCACAAGCATGCTATTATTTATAAAAATGAAGCAAATTATCACACACTGAAATAAAAGTATTAATGAGTACAGTCGGCCCTCGCTATTTCGCCCCTCCACATCTCCTAGTTCTTTTACTACGCGACCACGGCTTGGCTCCCATTATTCACGGCAAAACGTCCCCATATGAACTCAATGGCAGAATTTTATATATACATCGCGACCCTCAAATATATCGCGGTGGATCCGGCCGTCGCGACTTTGCGAGGGACGACTGTATTTTGTTTCTTCATATATGACGATAAATGGATACATGATGATAGGAAAAAGAAAAAAATGAGTTACAAATGTAAAAGATTTTGTTTATCAGTGAGTTTGCGAGAACGAATATAATATATTCCTTATCCAGAACTCTGGAATCACAGGCATTTGATCCAAGTATCAGATTTTTCCTAGAAATAAAAAATTTATATGGAATAATCAAGTGATTATTGGACATCGATCCTGAAATTGCTTGTGAATGAGGTTGAGTGACTATTTTGTCCATTGGTAATTATTGGTCTCTGATCATAACAATAACAAAGAAGTTTTTTTTACTTCTCTTCCTGAGTGATTGCAATAACCGTTACCCATTTTGACGTTCCCTGAGCCTAATTCATTAATATCGGTATGGTTGATTTTTTTCTTCAAAATATTTGCTTTATTTGAGGTTGTTTTACTTGTATTGTTATAATTACCATTATGCTTACTTATTTGGTCTTCAAGAAAGCCTTTGCTCCTCTCGGTATGGCCAAAAAAAAGACGACTCTATCCAGGAATGCATGACGGGCGCCATAAAGGCCGTTCGAGAGGGAATGTCCATTCGATCAGCTGCCGCAAAGTACAACGTTCCCAACTCAACCCTCCTGGACAAACTCTCCGGACGATCTCCTTTGGTCGCCAAAATCGGAAGAAACACCACTTTAACTGCATGTGAAGAGAAAATGGTCGTTGAGTAAGTGCATCATTAATTAAAGTGTCTTGTAAGATATAAAACTTGATTCACTCAGTAATCATATTCATATTATGACATATATTTCATAAATTGACTATAATATATCTATTTATATATAATTCTTCTGTAAAATTCATCAATGGGGACATTTTATTAAATATGTGTAGTTAATAATTGCTTGTTTAGCTCCACCATTGGACCCACCTCACTGAAACTTAATCTGGTATCAACTTAGCTCTTGAGTATGATGAAAAAAGTTACAAGAACATAGAATGTCAAGGCTTTGTATATAAAGTCCTCGAAGAATATTTGTATCTCTCTCGAAAGTCATCATTTTTTCTTGTTGGTGGGCAATTTAAGATGATATGGTGTGGTGGGTGTGTTTTCTTCGTCCTCCTTGCAGAATCTATAGGTCATGAAGATATATTTGTTGAAGCCGATGTGCACACCAATCACGATGACCGAAATTTGGGATATTCCCATTTACGGATTTGGGATGAAATATTTCACGGCAGATATTTATTGCTGTCCAATCAAATTTGAATCGATTCCAGTTCTCTTATATTTTTTAAAAGCTTATATAAACGTACCATAGTAGAAGGATAAAATCATAGCTTGTTCTTTTATTGTAAAATTGATTATTTTCCTTATCCTCGACAAGGGAACAATATACTAAATACTAATAGTATAAGGTATTAGAATTGTATTCCATTTTAATGATTTTTCATAAAGTAAAAACTGACTCAGATAGGAGAATATCTTATCGGACAATTTTTATTGAAGTAAATAAAGGTGTTTTTTTGGCAGTATGGCAGTTCCCAAACAAATGTTTTTATTTGTTTTGATGGCCAAAAAGAACGTATTTCCATTTTCGATATTATTTATAGAGCCTTGTGAATAATTGTTCAAAAAGAATACTCGCTCGTGGTTCATGAACGACAACAAATTGATAAAAAGAGAATAAAACAATAAAATAATTTTTCAAATATATATTGTCCATACTATCAGCCTCGCTACTTATAAAAATAGTACATTAATACAGTAAAACTTGGTTTAATGCCCATTATTCATTACATGCATATTTAAAAATTAATAAATGAAGTATCTAGCGATTATTAAATACAAAGAACAATGAAATAAATTGAAGACTTAAAAAAGTTATTTCTATATAAATCTTCATTAATGATTTTTTTTCCTTTTTTTTCAGATGGATTCTTAAATGTAGAAAAAGAGGAATGCCACCTTCCAAGGACGACATTTTGAACAGTATTCAAGATATATCATGGAGGACAAGACTAGAAAGACTCCATTCACGAACAATAGACCGGAAGGTCATGGCTTCAGGTGAGATTGGATTGAAACACTTATATGATTTGTCAATTTACTTCCCTAATACTTCAGCTCTTCCTCACTCGTCATCCCATATTAACACAGGACGGAAGTGCGTCCCTAAGACGATCCTATAAAAAAATATCAGACATTTCCTCCATCCCCAAATCAACTGTCACCGAAGACCACATTCGCAGCTGGTTCGATCAATTGAAGAAGAGCTAGAGATCATGGACGCACTGGACGTCTTGGATGATCCCTCTCGGGTCTTCAGCACAGATGAGAACAACATCGAGCTTTGCGCCAAAAACAGGGAAAGGTCATTGGACTCAAGGTCTGGCAGAACGTCTATGAATTCGCACCTGGGCCAGACAAGTCCACAATGAGCTTCCTACGAACACTTTGTGCAAACGGAGAGATCGTTTCCCCGACTGTGGTCTACCCCTTCACAAGCCTTCCCTCGGAAATAACGGACCACATTCCTGAGAAATTCACCGCGGAATGCTCCGAGTCTGGTTGGATTAAGGCAGAGACCTTTCGGGACTTTTGGCCAAGGGATTCCTCAAGTGCTCGTGGAGCATAACACGAAGCGGCCCGTTATTCTTTTTGTGAACGGAAAGACGACTCACATCACAGTGCAGCTCTCTGAGCTCTGTGAAGCCAATGAAATCATCCTGTACTTGCTCCCCAACAACGCCTTGGACTTGTTGATGCCTGCCCGACTTGGAAACAATAAGCCCTTCAAGAGCCTTGGAAGGAAGCAGTGACAGAGTATCATCAAGATAACTCCTCTTCCTCCCTTCGACGCTCAGACGTTGCTCCCCTCCTGGACACCATACTCAATAAAATGGAGGCCGAGACCATCATCAACAGCTTTGCCCTCTCCGGCCTCTGCCCCTTTGACCCGGACATGGTCAACTTCCCCAAGAGCCTGAGCAAAGCCCAAGCAGAGAGGAAGTGCATTGAGGAAATAGATGCTGCTGCTTCCTCCCAGAGCTCGCGCTACGCTGATGCAAAGGCCGTCCTCATGGAACTCATCCCAAGGAACAAGCTGTCTCTCATGAAGAAGAATCAGGGAGAAAAGGGACTTCGGGAACTCTGGCAGATCCTCAATGAAAAGGTGGATGCAGAGTCCAGAGACAACGCACACTCCCATGTAATGTCATCAATCAAATATGACATGAATGACCATGTGGTTATTGCCCTGGATCCAAGTGAGTGCTTTAATCAGAAAGGATGTTCTAAGAGCATCACATACTTTTACTCTAGTGGAAGAACCCCTTATTATGGCCTTTATGTTTAATTCGCCTCTTCCTTTTTTTCATAATAAAGTATTATTTTATTATGGTCAAGTTTAAAAATATAATTTGTTAAAAAAGCATATTTACTTTTTAAACAGTTGTGGTGATTCCACTCATAAATTACCTACTTTACTCAAAATATGACCGAAATTAATACACAAGTGTAAATTATATGATTTTTTGGCTTCTGAATTTGTCAGAGTTTCTATTCTTTTAATGCCTTATTCATACAAATGTTTACGAATTATTATATTTTTTCTTTCTATATGATTATAATAGTTCCTCCATTGATATAGCTTAGTAACCCTTTTATTTATTTTTTCTAGGCCATATTACCAACCAAGCTGCGTCAGATGATTCGACTTCTCAGTTCACATACGTGTCTTGAATCAATAATTGGATGTACAATTTATTTATTGGAATGGATGTGTGTTTTATTGAAATAAACTTTATATGAAGATTTTTGTTTTGTTGGGAGGGTATGTCCCATAGAGTATATAAGAGTGCCAAAGTCATGACTGGTAGCCCTGAAATTCGGGTTTTTGTTAGGTGCTCTCCATTGTTGGGGAAAGAAAGCAATACAAAGAACTAAAGAGAGAGTGAGACTTCATATATCTAATGACTTTTATCAATTCTAAGGCTATCACCCCCCGGACATTTACCCCCCGTTAGTAATATTCCTATCTCTGAAAGTCCACTTATGAATTTAACTATGTTTATAGCTATTAACACTGGTGACGTCACTGGTTAGCACGTAGTCACGGTTCTTTAGATTGGAAACTGTATAATTAAACGTGCATAATTTTGCAAATTTTGTGTCTAAGACCATATATCTGAGCTATCTATGTACAACTAAATAATAATACAGTTTGTAACCTATCAACTCAAGATTTCTAATTTATCTCATATAGGTCCTAAGCTATTTTCTGAGATTTCATCAAGGAACCGCTTGTCCTAAAACAAAATCAAAAACCCACCACATTAAAATAGGTTGACATATAAATTTTATTCCCAATTTATTATAATCATTTCTTCACACCCCAAAAACGTGTTCCTGTGGGTTTTTTTTAAATACCTAAGTACCCATCAGTCTTCTCAAGCAGCAGAAAAGGAGATAAAGAAAGTGGTTCACCAATGACGTCACCTTTTTTAAATCTAGAAAACATAGTTAACTTCATAAGTGGACTTTAAGAGATAACAAATATTACTAACGGGGGGTAAATGCCCGGGGGTGGTTGTCCTGTTACGACTTTTATCCATGAAATAAGGAGTGCGATGACGTCACATCACTCTTGTTACTTCATGATAAGAAATATAAAGTCTCACTCTTTCTTTAGTTCTTTCTGTCGCTGTCTTTCTCAACATTGGGTAGCTTACGATATTAGGAAGAATGGCCGAGGAAAAATATGGACTAGGAAGAAATGGACCAAGGTAGAAAAGGAAAATGATGACTCATGGAAGAAATGGACCAAATACCATAATTGGGGGATTTTGAACTACATACAATTGACATAAAGAAGAGAGTATTTATCTAAAATTGCAAAAATACAAATCATTCTATGTCATTATTTACTCAGTTTATATGGGAAATAGTATATGTACAATACTTAGACATATTCCACTCAAAAATTGCCTACCTATGTATTTGGTCCATTTCTTCCATGAGTCATCATTTTCCTTTTCTACCATGGTCCATTCCTTCCTCGTCCATATTTTCTTGGTCCATTTCTCCTGGACACCGTAGCTCACAATATCTCGATATTCAGACCTACCATAAGTGACTTCGACACTTATATTCTCTAAGATATCGTCTTAAAGTATTCACATTTATGTTTATGCTTTTACTGTCAAGGAACTGACAATTTGGTATTTTTTGATATCTAATTGTACAATCAGATCCTCTGCCGAAGAATATTACATGATGCTGTGAAATAATATGGAACAAGGATATTGATTGTAAATAAAGCAGGCTTGTGAGCGTTCAGCTTTTTTTTGCGTTCAGCGTTCCGTTCAGCGTTCAAAAAAATTAGCGTTCCGTTCAATGTTTTTTGCGTTCAGCGTTCCGTTAGCGTTCAGCGTTCAAATATTTAAAAACGAATTTCCAAAAAATACTGCGTAGTGATGACTTTTATTTTTTAGAAAATAATTTCCAAAAAAGTACTGCGTAGTGATGACGTTTTTTTTTTAGAAAAGAATTTCCAAAAAAGTACTGCGTATGATGACTTTTTTTTTTTAAGAATTTCCATAAAAAGTCAAAGAAAAGTTGGGAAAAATTGAACGCTGAACGCAAAAACTCTTTTTTTTGCGTTCAACGTTCAGCGTTAAAAAAAAGTTGCGTTCCGTTCCGCGTTCCGTTCATTGAACGTGCGTTCAGCTGAACGCCGTTCAATTTTGCGTTCCGTTCACAAGCCTGAAATAAAGAGATATTAAAACAATAAAATTTTGAGTTTTAAAAAATCTTGAAAATATGTTAACTATTATGATGGATTACAAAAAGAAATAAAAAACTTAAAAGCAAAAATCCAATTATATTTTAGAATACTTAGAATATTTGGTACGGTTACTTCGATCTCCTACCTGAGCTAGAAACAAAGAGAAACCCACTTCAACACGGCCATCGTGCTAACATTCCTCACAAACCTCTCTATTATTGTACTTATTAGAGAAGGATCTGGATCCGCGAGTCCCGTTGAACATATTCATGAGCCAGTCAGTGCTAGGAGCGACCACATTGATGAAGGAGCTCCCAAACGTCTCGTCTCCTCTTCCGATCATTGAGGAGGATGAGACGAGACGGGGCAAATATAATGACTGGAATCATGCCACCCGTCCCACTCCCATTCGATAAATTCGATCCCAAGCAATGATGAATCAATGTAAACAATAATAAGAACAAGACAGGGGCACTCTGGATGACGAATACTTTTTTACTTCTTCTCTATAATAAGTCTCGACTGCATAGTGCTACATTATGCAGTCCGAGAATAGTACATAACAGAGAAGTTTGTGAGGAATGTTAGCACGATGGCCGTGTTGAAGTGTGGTTTCTCTTTGTTTTTAGCTCAGGTAGGAGATCAAAGTAACCGTACCCGAATATTTTATAGAGCGAAAGATTATCCAAATGAAACAAAACATATTTTAATATGATGGTACCATTTAACGATGTCGTGGAATTATGTTATGATATAATTGGTCCAAATATTCTTAATTATTAAAAATTGCAAGCATATTGAAAGAGTAACTCCATATTACTCTAATATTTCATTGTTTTTTAATTTAGCTTGTATATTTATTGTTGTTATTGCTGTGAACATTAAAGATACAATAGGCTTTAACTAACCAAAAAGATAACTTTTATTGATGCGAAGTTTCCTTAAAACTGGACTAAATTTACAAATAAGTCGTAACAGGACTACCACCCCCTGACCATCCCCCCCCCTTACTAATATTTCTTATCCCTTAAAGTCCACTTATGAAGTTAACAATATTTTCTTTTGCATTAGTGTTTGAAAAAATATCCTAATATCGGTCATATACAACATATGATTGATATTAGGAACATAGGTTTAAACACTAATGTAATTTTATCATAAAGAAAATATAATGCTAAATGGAACGGAGGGTAAAGCCCAGGGGTGGTAGACCTAAACTCATATAATGTATTAAAGTAAAATTTAATCTTACTTCTAAACTTTAGTGCTTCCCCCTAAATCATTGTTCGAAGCTTCATTAAAGTAGTTTAATTCTTCAACTCTTACACATTATTATAAACCAAGGTGACTACATTTATTACCTTATTATAAACCTTCATACTTTTTGATTTTTGTACATCATTGTTGCTAATCAAGCAAAATCACGTCTTCGTCAAAACACATATAATATTCGAGGTTGTGTTGAATTGACATAACTATTTTTACCAAACATAACAAAACAATCAACAATATAGTTAAATTTTTTCTTCTATTGTGAACTTTATGTGGGCTCTTTTAAGTCTGGAGGCCCGTCCATCCATTCCATACGTGACCACCGATTTGGCCTTACATATGCCATCATAATCCATGCTGACTTTATCGGTAAATTAGGCAAGTAATGCTTTTTAAGCCATTTTTTAACAGCCTATATATCTATCTCTCTTTTTTAAGGTTCAAAATGTCTAAGAGGCGTCTGTTGTACTCTGAGAAGTGCATGCAGGATGCCATCAAGGCAGCTCAAGAAGGGATGTCCATCCGACAGGCCGCCACCAAGTTCAATGTCCCTAAAACGACGCTATTCGATAAACTCTCCGGTAAATCCCCGGAGGTCACCAAAATGGGACGGAACACAGTCCTTACCCCAACGGAAGAAAAATTCATTGTTGAGTAAGATTTTTTATGAATAGGAAGCAATTGTCTATATATTTTTTAATACCTATTTCAATTTCAGTTGGATATTAAAATGCAGGCGTCGTGGCTTGTCTCCTTCAAAGGGAGACATTTTGAACAGTATTCAAAACCTCATACTTAAGGATAGAAATAGAAAGACTCCCTTCACAAATAACGACCTGGAAAGACGTGGCTTCAAGTGAGGCCTTTACTTTTTTTTTTTCTTGAACGTGTTTTTGATCAGTGTTTTACTAATATTAAAACAACTTCGTTCCAGTTATTTATGAGCCGTCATCCCGTTTTAAATTCAAAGGCTGATGCTGTCAAGCCTCCAAAGCGTGAGGAGTCCATTCGCGACTGGTTCCGAGGTGTGGAGGAGCAAATGACGGAAATGAATGCCATGGATATATTTAAGACCCTTCCCGCATATTTAGTACTGATGAGTTGAACATTGAGTTGTGTCCCAAGAGTGGCAAAGTCATCGGACCCCGAGACTGGAAGAACGTTCACGATCTTCCTCCGGGCCCGGACAAGTCCACAATGAGTTTCCTACGAACATTCAGCGCCGGGGGAGACATTGTGTCTCCGAGTCTTTTTTATCCATATCTACGAGTCCCCTCCGACATCATCAACGCCGCCCCAAATGATATCTATATCGGTGCCTCCGAGTCCGGATGGGTCAAATCTGAGACTTCATCAAATTCCTAGAGGATGCTTTTATCCCCTGGATATCCAAAAATAGCGTTGTGAGGCCCGTTATTTTGTTTGTGAGCGGGAAAACGACCCATTGTACAGTGCAGTTATCCGACTTCTGTGAGGAAAACGACATTATTTTATACTTGATCCCCCCCAACACGGTTGATGCCATTCTGCCCGCCAGGCGGGGGAGTTGAAGCCCTTCAAGCGGGATTGGAATGAGTTGGAGAGTCTCTTTTCTCAGGCAAACCACAGAGCTGTGTTCGTCGAACCGACGTGGCTTCTCTCCTGGGTAGCTACTGAGCCACATGGACCGGACTTCCATCATCAATAGCTTCATCATCACGGGCCTCTGTCCCCTCAACCCCAACGCAGTCAACTACGCAAAGGTCACACTCAAAAAGCCACGAAAGGCAAAAAGTTCCGAGCTTGACGACATGATGAACAAAGATATTCCGTTTGTGGATCAGGTGTCCAAGTACAAGATCGCCAGATCCGTTCTTGTGGAGCTTTTGCCCAAGAGTAAAATTAGTCAGGCTAAAAAGAACAAAGGGGACCAATGCTTGCTGAGCTATGGTCCAAAATCAATTCTAGAATATACTTTGAGACTAAAAAGCTCGAGGACACTAGGGTCCTCGCCACTATCATCAAGGACGTGGACAGTGATGAAGTAACTACGGAAATGATCATTCCAGTGGACTCCGCGGCAATCATTGCGAGTAAGTTGAATCCCGACTTTCAATTTATATACGTCTTTTCACTTATCCCTTTTTCACTCTACAATTTTTTAAAGATTCGCCTTATTCTACTGTGGAGTTGGACATGGAATCAGGGACTCAATATAGCTACGTGATACTGGACGAGTAACAAAACGGCTTCCTCAATAAATTGTATTTAAAAAATGTATATATAAGTGTTTAACTCAATTAGCGTAAGGGATCATCGATTCATTCAATATTTACAAATATGTTACGTATGAGTTACGTGAATTTAACAATTATATTTGTGGCTAGACAATATAATATCTTATTGGTTGTGAATAAGATGTAGGCACCCTAGTTCTAATGCAGAGAAGTTGAAACCATATTTTGCCGACCTCCATTGGGTTGCCTAATATTAGTAATGCGTGGAACGCTAAATACACAGGATTTTGGACTAGGGCATAAAGACACTCTTCTATGGTGGATGAAAGGATTAGACTACTTGTTTTTGAACATATAAAATATAATAATGTATACAGGCCGACAAGTCTTTGTTAAATGCTTATGCGAATTTAACATTGGTTTCATAATTCTTAATTTTGATTCCGAAGATGACGTGATCGACCCCGATCGATCGGGACATCTCCAATTATATTACATAGATTTTGGTAATTGAGTGTGAATCAACATATCAGGGAATATATTTATAAGAGTTTAGAAGTGACTCTAAGGGTGGGAATGACGTTCAGTCTCACAGAGCATTTTATGAAAACACTGTCAAGAAAAAATAATTGTACTTTATTGGTACCAATATAATGCCAATTAGTACGGATAATATAATAGACATAACTAAGTTGATGATGCAATGTTACTTATGATTTATAATAATGTATCATCAATTCTTTTTAAATTGATTGGAAATAAACAGTGGGAGGAAAAGTGTTTTTGAAAGCCTAAAACACTTTTAATCACTTGAAAGCCCAAAATGCAGAGTCTACCAGACCTGCAGAAAATGGCAAGCAAAAATATACCACCCAAGGATTAAAGTCACAATCATTATTTTTTAAAGGGCTTTTTGATTGAGCTCTTTGACTTAACAACTATGAATGACAGCAATACCAAACATTTGTTATGATAGGTTGGTAGTAAGTCCTAGTTTATTTTTAACGTTTTAGCTCTGAGAGTGTCGAGGTCACCTATGGGGGCGCTGAAATTCGGGGTATTATTGAGCTCTTCATTCTTGGGGGAACAAGGTGCCAGAAGGAAGGGAAGAGAGACGGAGACATGATATTTTATATCATGAAGTAGGGAGTGACATCATTGAAGTCGTTATTTTATGGGAAATAAATATATTTTTGTTCTGTCTGTAGCTGTCTTTCCCCCAATAATGGAGAAAACCAAAGTCCCCAAATTTCAGCGCTACAAAAGGATAATTTCAACATTCCATTATATTCTCTATGGCCCTCAAAGAAGAGTAACTGATGAAAGGGGAATAAAAAACTAACATTGAGTAAACAAAAACGTTATATTATGACGACAATGGTGGGAGAGGTTAGGAGACCAGCAATGTTTATTTATAAGGATACAAAATAAAAGAATGGTGTATCATAAATTCTATGGACTTATTCTTAATATGGAGAATTTTTTTTCTACATGGAGTAGAAAATTTGCAAGCTGTCAAAGAGAATACAAAAGGTGACGCCCTCTCATCAACAACCATATTACTTACTTCAGTGAAAAATAAAAATACCCCTTTTGTCAAGCTCTCTTTTTTAACAGCCTAAGATAATGGAAGAAAAGGTTTCGTGTTACAATATAATAATCATAAATATCAGAGAGAAGAGTAAATAATACACATCTTTGAGGAAGCTTTGTTGTTGTTGCTAGGACCTCAGTCTCTGTGAATTCATCCAACCATGTCGCCTCCAACCCTATATTTACTCCTACAGGTAAGAAAAGACTCCAGGAAGTCATTAAATCCGGCATACGTTAATCAATTCCATTGACGGTAATTGGATGGTTGTGAACCACCATATCGTCATCCCATGCCGATATGGTGACCCCTCCGAGTTTCCTATTATCGCCAATGCGATCAAGGTACCACTTAGCCCCCTAATTGTCCGAGCAATTTAGCTTTTTAACATTCTATTTGGGATTATATTATTAAAGGTCAGTAAGAATATGTCAAATGTTGAATTTGAGGCTCGATATAATATGGAGTATTGTCGAATTTAATGCTATCGTCTCATGAGATGCTTGGATGCTATGACCTCTTGTCATGACATTGTGTTAGCGGTCACTCGTCCATAGGTGTATCTCAATTTTCTTCCGCAGAAGAAACAAATATACTAATACCTTCTGTGACTAGCGGTCTCAAAGGATCACTGCTTGAGCTTTTTCCTTGAGTGATGGAATGCCACTATTAAATGTATTAGAGAAAAGATGACCTGCTGTTAGTAAGCAGGTCAATCCGCTACAACGTTTATGTCGACTTATAAGTGTATGATTACAATCGTAAAGGGGCACATTATATTTACAATAATGTACGTTTGTTTGGGGATCTAAAATGCTTCCGTAACAAGTGCGTAATGCTGGGGCGTCAAATTAATTAAATGAAATGTATCTCAAATGATATTTTTGAAATGGTTTTGAAGCTATAAAAAAATATGGTAATATTATTTGCCTCAAATAAACAAAAAAAAGAGGAACACGATGATAGCAAACCAATTTTTATAATAAAAAGCCTTAGTAATAGCAGAATAAATAAGCTAGCTTATTTAAGCTCCTAAAAATGCAGATAAGGCAAATAGAAAAGCTATTGGCCTCGTTCACACTTAAAAAATAATTAGGAAGGTCATCTTGCAATTTTACGGGTTATCATTTTTAGGGAATTTTTAGATAATATTGATGAACTTTTTTTAAACTTAGCAAACAACAAAGACATTAAAAGTTAGATATCGGCAAACTTTAATCTCCTTTATCGCTCATGATCGTGAATGACACTCGCTATATATTTATAATTAATCTCCCATTTATAACTATATGCTCTTCGTAAAATATAACATTGTTTTTCACTCGTATAACTCAGCAGTCCTTGCATGGCTTTCTTATGGTCATCCAGTTCATTTCGAACTGGCCACATGTAAATAATGGACCCATCAGTTGTATTTAATGCTTACTTCATATTAATACAGTTCTTTACTTCATTAAGAGTCACGGCCTTGAGTATTCAGTGGTTAAAGGAGTAAAATGCTCATTATATTTCTGATTTGCATTTTATTTTTATTTCCGTGACGTTTTTTTAATAATATTTATAACATTTTAGCTGTAACAGATTTTTTAAAATCAAGTTAATATAATGTTTAAATTCATGTTAACTTCACTTAATATATAGTTTTCATTAATGTGTATTCTAGTTATTTTTAATATTACGAAACTAATTGTATCGGTAGAAAGCTCGTAGAAAGAAGGCGATAATTAGTTAGGACTACATGTTTTGTATACTTTCTTGGGACCAATTTAACCCCATACGTACAATTCAAATTATCTTTGTTTGTTGTAAGTGAGGTGTTAAAATTGCAGACATCTGAAGCATTATATATCATGCATATTTTATTCATTATGTGAACAATTGAATGTCTTAAGACATTAGTTATACATTTATAAGACTGCGCCTTAATAATTAATGTTATTATATATATTTTTTGCAGATAAAAAAGAGAAGAAAAGAGTGCGGAAGCAGATTTTCAAGAAAAATGTAAGGGTCTGAGGCTCTTAAACTCCGCTCCAAGCGATATCTCTACAAGGACGAAAACATGCAAGAAGCCATAAAGGCAGCCAAGGAGGGGATGTCCATTCGCTCTGCGGCCATCAAGTTCCACATTCCCAGGACAACGCTGAGTGATAAACTCTCAGGACGATCCCCCCTGTGCCGAAAAATCGGACGAGGCACTGTTCTATCTGAGGAAGAAGAGGATCGAGTCGTTCAGTAATTAAGAGTGTCTCAGAGCAAGAGCTGTTTTGCAAACTTGTTTTATCTAAAAAGAAGGAAAAAATAGGTCCCTGGATATTCAATTCAACTTCAATTACGATAATAACCTAACTTATCGTTCGTTGAGCCAACATTGACCAATTTTTTTGTTTTTAAACCCCTACAATTTATAATTATAAAAGTTATTTCTTATGCATTGAGTCAAAAACTAAGATGTAGCCAAGAGTTTGTTGTTTGTTTTCGAGTTGTTTACTCTTAAGGTTGAAACACTTCATTTTTAATATATTTTTTAATTAATTAAATACCGTTTGCTCCTCATAATTGGTATCGATCTCAAATACCGTACTACTATAACATACCTCTTAATATGTACCAAATGGTTTTAAAACACTCATACTTATTCTACGGAAGAGTTTAGTTGGGTCTTAAAAGGGTATTCCAGGGCAGTCTTGTACGCAGAGGTTGGGTAAATTTTATATTTAAAAATAAATATAAAAGTTATATTTTAAAAACATAAATGTTAGCTATATGAACTAAAAATATTACAAAATGATATTTAGAGGTCACCCGCTTTTGTCCTCTATAAAATCTCATAGATTTTTCCGGAGCTTGACGCTATCACACGAGCCATCGATTTGAATATACAAGGGTATGTAATTGAATATTTAAAAAAATGAACAATATTTTATCTACTATCTCTGAGAGTTTTTCCACTAGCAATTTACATCGTTTGTATGAATATTGCTCACAGGATCAACAAAATTTATTTTTTCTGATTTGAATTTAAATATCAAAGATCATTTAATCATTTAACTTCATTATATCTATCATTTCAATCTTCATTATAGATATTTAAATTTTTAAATCATAAACGCAACAATGGGAATCAATGAAGTCACATAACTTATTAAAACTAAAACAATAATAAACACGTAGCAATATGGACGCTATAAATATAAAATTCACCCAATCTCAGCGTACAAGACTGCCCTGGGAGTACCCTTAAAAGCTATATTAGGTAGGCTTTTTATTTACCAAATATACCATAAAAGATCGTGGAAAAGTTTGTGGACCTCTGCCTTTGAGTAAAGTAATTAATTAAATTTTCTTCTTTCTTAGATGGATTTTAAAGAACCGCCTTCGTGGAACACCGCCTTCGAGAGATGACATTCTAGACAGCATTCAGAATATAATAAATGCCACGGCTGAACGCACGACTCCCTTTACGGACAACAGACCTGGAAGGAAATGGCTCCAAGTGAGATCTTTTTGATTTAGGGAAATGATGTCCATTAATTATGGCTTGTTCTATCATTTTCAGTTGTTCATGAATCGTCACTCCATTCTGAACATGGATGGAAACTTGGACATCACACCTGAGAAAAGGATATGCTCTTGGTTCAAATCCATCGAGGATGAAATAGAGGACATGAAAGCGGACGGGGTTTTGGATGACAACTCCAGGGTTTTCTTTTTGGGACAGGCAAATATTCAGATCTGTCCACAAACAGGGAAGACACTCGGAATCAAGAGCTGGAAAAACGCCCATGAGGTGGACACAGACAACAAAAAGACAATGATCAGCCTCCTGCTTCCCTGTCAGCAAACGGTGAAATCGTTGCCCCGGCCTCATATATCCCGACACCTCATCGCTCCCCAAAATCGAGGCCGATGAATTCTATGTGGGAACGTCTTCCTCGGGTTGGGTCAAGTCCCAGACACTCCAAGAGTTCTTTTCGGCCTCCTTTCTCCCAAGTCTGGAAGAGCTCAAAATCCAAACGCCCGTTTTGGTTTACGCGGATGGGCAAACGACTCGATTCAATCTACAGCTCTCGGACTTTTGCAAGGACATGGCATCATCTTTTGTCCCCTCCCCCAAAACACGAGTGAGATCTTTCTCCCATTCAGCCTGAACTCCTCTGAGCCCATGAAGCTCCTATGGAAGGAGTCCTTGGATGTGTATCACAGTCAGCACGCCTTCTCCCGTGGCTCCTATGATGAGGTGAGCGGCGTGCTCAAGATCCTCCTCAGCAAGGTGGACGAGGCCTCCATAGCCCAAACATTTTACCTCAATGGCCTCTGCCCCTTGGATCTCAACAAGATCGACTTCTCCAAATATGGGACGAGGGCCCCAGAGAAAGTCAAGCTTCCTCATTTCAACCGAATGAAGGCCTTTGCCAATCCCAGTGGTCCAGACTACGAGATAGCCAGGAATGTCATCATGAAACTCCTCCCCAAGAAGAAACTGGAACTGGCCATGAGGAATGAAGGAGAAAGAGGACTCGCGGATCTATGGTCTAAAATCAATGCCAAAATAAAAATGGAGGGACCAAGTACCTCAGAGGACTTTTATTCTATCATGGATGGACACAACACCGAAGAAGTCGTTGTTTCTATCGATGCAGGTAAGGGCAACTCCATAAAGCGAGGCATCCTAGAACAAAATAAATTGAATAATAAAGAAACATTTTCTCCAACTCGAAACGGTGATTGAAAGTTTTCTTGTTGGTTCGTTTGGAGCTCTTGACTAAATATCAATAAATATCCACGAAAATTGACCTAATTTTTTACTTCTTTATAGATACACTAACGACAAATATGGAGGATGCAACGGAGGAACCCAAGTTTACATACGTTGTGTTGAACAATTACTAAGTCTTTCATTCTCATCCGTGTTAATTATGTTGTATGTAGATGTGGTCTCTCCCCAGATGATTGGGTTAATCAAGAAGTATAATTGATTTTAGTTATTATCTCTGTCAATTGTGCAAGCCATTCAAAACATGTTTATGTACCTCCTCTCAAATATATAAAAATAACCTATTTTGAGACAAAGATGCCAAAATTGGATCCTGTATCTATTTTATTTATAAATATAAACATCTCTATAATAAGTTTTAATTATTATTTGATTTAAATGCATGCTTAAGCATGAATATGCTTTGATTCTGTAACAGATCGTTTTTGTTCATAAAATCCGATTTAAAGACTAAATATATAGTTCCCCCAACCCCACAAAAAAAATAATCGCTTGATAATATTTTCTTGTGCAGTATAACTCGAACGGTTGTCCGTTTCAGCTCCACCACAGGTGACTTCGACACTCTCAGGGCTAAAATGTTAAAAATAAACTAGACTTACTACCAACCTATCATAACAAATGTTTGATATTGCTGTCATTCATAGTTGTTAAGTCAAAGAGCTCAATCAAAAAGCCCTTTAAAAAATAATGATTGTGACTTTAATCCTTGTGTGGTATTATTTTTGCTTGCCATTTTCTGCAGGTCTGGTAGACTCTGCATTTTGGGCTTTTCATATGATTGAATTAAAAATGTTTTAAGTTTTTTTGTCAGCCTAAGACAGGGGTTGGCAACCCAAATGTTGAAAGAGCCATAATGGACCAAAAATAAAAAATGTGTCTGGAGCCAGAAAAAAAATCCTTACATACTATTCATACGGCAGGTCTCTCCAGTTTTGAAGTGAGTTCAGAGTGATATTTTACGAGTGGCAGCGGGGATTTGGTTGACGCGAGGATGTATGTCTGATAAATGACGTGTAAATTCATTCAAACAAAAATTTTTGGTTGGCGTTCGTCCGTTCAATATATATATTTTTAAAGAAACTTAAAATTTATTTTCTGTGCGAAAAGTGTGGACTTTTTTTAAGAAGTTCGATCAATGTTTCTTATGTCACTCCAGAAATAAGTGAGGACGCTTTTTATAAAAGAAGTTAAATCAATGTATCTAATATAACTCCAGTCACTCCATTATGGTCCTACATATTTTCCTTCCCATCTTTTTTCATTTTTAACATCTTGGAAAAGCTCCAGGGAGCCACTAGGGCAGGGGTCGGCAATTACGTTTGGACACGGGTCAATTTTTTTTTCAGACAATGGCATCGCGGACCATGGCTTTTTTAAATTTATTTTATTATCTACTAGCGAATGTTACCCGGCGCTGCCCGGGATTTTGCAACTTGACATAGTCGGAATGAAAAAAAAATCCCACGAATAATTTTAGTGATTTTTCATATTAAAATAAGTTCCTTAAAAGTCGTCGGACTGATGATACATTTGTGTTTTCATCATTCCAGAGCCCTATAAGGAAGTTACGTCGTGAGACCTGTCTGTGTAGTCAGGCTCATAATATTTATAATTTATCGAGGGAGTTGTAAGTAAACAGTCTTGAAATATTTCTTTCGAAGTATAAACAATTTAAAATCTAAATCTATTTTTAAAAAATCAATTCATTAAGAAACTATTCTTCTTCTGGTGGATTAATATTTTAATCGGATAAATTTATTAAGGAGTTTACAAAAGTTGAAGGAATATTTAAATTATATGTAAAAGAATTAGTAAAAATGAAACAAATAGGATCTTCATAATAGAAATGGCAGTTCAACTAATTAGATCATCATTAAATATATACCACAATGTCATGAATTATAACAATATATATCAAGGTATTAAAAATTCGTTTACACATACATTTACGAGAACAGACGACTATAGTAAAAACATAGGTCTAATAAAACCTCCATTTATTTGGAAGTAGAAGTATGTACATGGGAAATTATGTAAATAATTATCAAATTCATGTATTTTATAATAATTAATATATCCTAGTTAGTGAAATGATTAATTATAAATTAAAAAAATAAAAATTAATATTTTTTAAATTGAAATATATTTAACAACACGTAGTAATAAAAAATTAAATAATATTTTTTATTACTACGTGTTGTAAAATATATTTCAATTATAAAAAAATATTTTTTATATTATTTTGTCATTCATAATTAATCATTTCACTAATCTGGATATATAAATCGGGTTCAATGATAAATCCAGTTCATCAATACTTAGATATTTTTTTGACAATCGTTTCTTATGGATAATTTTTTTTTTACCCATAGGATTTACATATATTTTTTTATATTATTTAGTAAATCACATATAAAATATGGAGTTAATGCATAAGGGAGACTATTTTTACTGAAACAATACCTCCAATGAATCAAAGGTTTATAGACACAGTTTTTGTCATAGATCCGATTTATTTATCCTAAGAATAACATAGGAACAATATAGTTTCTTCATTCCAAGCGTTGTTTTGAGCCTGCCATGCTATTTCACCAGGTGGCGCTCCAATCTATTGTCGTAACTCTACTTATAGGGCTCTGCATCAGTTCAAAGAAGAAATTACCGCGAATAATTTCAGTGATGTCATCAATGTTATTTTTCATACTAAAGCAGTTCCTTAAAAATTGTCCTTGGTCTTCATTGCCAATTTTTTTTTTTTTTTTTGTTACTTAAGGTTGAGAATTTAAAAACATCGAAAAGAAGTTATTTAAGTCGTTTCATAGAGTGCCTATGTTATTTCTTATGAAAAGTATTCCTTAAAAAGTCGTCATTATCATTTTTTCCGTTTTGTATTCCTAAGACTGTTATTGACATCACTCTCCACCCTACTGGATATTAATTTTTGATTAGCCCGATGTTGCAATATATAAAAATGTTGTTATTTCCCACAAAACTTAAATTTGGGAGACATACTGCAGTCTCCCGGAAGTGACAATAGAGCTATGAAGGAAACGCACGCCTTATAGAAAAATTGGGGATAGAGAGTCAATATATAAGCGTGCGTTTTAAACCGTTCTGGAGAAAACATCGCTGTCCAGGGAGACTTGGATGTCTGCTACTGATAGAAAATACTCATTTTAAGTAATCATTAGAAAACGAATTTTCCGGTAAACACCCAATAACAAAAAACACGTCTTACTACCTCTGTCTCATCCTCAGAAAATTGTTCAAAATCTAACTTGGCAATTTTAAAAATCGACAAATACGTTTTGGCGAATAAAATCAGCAAGGTGATGACGAATTTTTCCAGGATTTGACAACCCCACTAAAACACTCCTGAGCTCTCAAAACTATTCAATGAAATTTCGTCAAGATCTAAGAAACCGTTCGGGAGATACAGGGAAACGAACGAACGGATTTTTTTATTATTAGTATAGATATAAAGAGAAACGTGTGTATTTATGTATGTGTACCAATGATCTGCTACTTCACAATGATGTACGCTGGTTACTAAATGAAAGGCATTGGAGCGCTTCTAGATCAAGTAAAAACCTTCCACGAATGAGCAAGATGCGTCTTCAACGATCACCTGCCTTCCTAGACGGTGAAATGTCCATCTCAATCATCACGTTAATTTAACCAAAAGTAGACTATTTTTACGTTGCTTGTTTTTTTGCACAAGATGTTCCCTTGTTATTTTGTCACTTTAGAACTATCAAATATACCCTCATAAATGTTTTGAATTGATAGGATTGCTGTATGCCTTTTTTTCCTTTTAAAATAGGGATTTAAGAAAAAAAATATGAGAATTAAATTAATGTCATCTCGTGGGCCAGACAAACAAAAGGCGGCGGGCCTCTATTTGCCAACCCTTGCACTAGGGTAGCTCTAAAAGCCGCATGTGGCACTTGAGCCGCGTGTTGCCGACCCTGGGCCTAAGATAATGAAGAAAAGGTTTCGTGATACAATATAATAATAATCATAAATATCAGAGAGAAGAGTAAATAAGACGCATCTTTCAGGGAGCTTTGATGTTGCTAGGACCTCAGTCTCTGTGAATTCATCCAACGGTGTCCAGAAGAATGGACCAGGAAAATATGGACTAGGAAGAAATGGACCAGGAAAGAGTGGACCAGGAAGGAATGGACCAAGGTAGAAAAGGAGAATTGTGACTCATGGAAGAAATGGACCAATATACATAGGTAGGCAAGTTTTTTAGTGGAATGTATCTAAGTATGTACAATACTATTTCTTATAAACTGAGTATATAATGACATAGAATGATTTTATTTTGAAAATTTTAGATAAATAATCTCTTCTTTGTGTCAATTATAGTTCAAAATCCCCCGAATTATGGTAAATAATACGTATTGTCTTAAATATTAAACATACCGATGTTAGAAGCACTCAAAAAGTAAATACATAAAGAAGAAGAAATATATGCCTAATTTCGGGCGCGATTGTTTAAATGGAATATTTAAAAGGATAGAGTGAGGGTTACGTCAGAGTCAACAATATAAAATGAGGAGCCTCCAATGATCCGAGTCGAGTATTCAAACTTTGCAATCCGGCCGAATGAAGGCACCTCAACACATACAGACAATGCCTTGACCCCCTCGAGTCAGTCGCCTCCCTTCCAGAAAGGCACCAAATTCCCGCCCCTCGTCTTCTTTAAAGGAGTCCATCCCTTGTCCTCGAAAGGAGTCCAATCCTTCGTCTTCATGAGAGGAATCCTTCCCTCGTCTTTGATTTAGAACTTCCATCCCTCGTCTCCGTTATAGGATTTTCCATTTCGTCTTCGTGAGAGGAGTTATATTCCTCGTCTTCAGGAAGGGTCCCTCCGACCATCACCTCCTCCTCCATATTGAAGACTTGTTCCTCTTAGTGGAATTCGCTAATGAACTCCTCAGTCCGTAATTCTATTCAAAGCCTAATCTGGAGAATGTCAGATCTTAAGGACCTCAAAAACCTTTGGCCTATTATATATTTTCTATTTATATTCATGACAATAATTGATTTATATAAATTGACAAATACATTTAATTCAAAATTTGTTTAAATTGTAAGACAAACATAAATTCATATTACTAGAGATTAAAATGAGCATTCAAACTAGTCTAAGGTTCCCCCACTTTAATTTTCCCTCACTTTTTTTCTGGAGAGATTCTGGTCATTAGAGACGTTGGTTTTTTCGGACCCTTCTTGGTGCTACTGAACTCAACATGTGATGTGTCTTTCACTAGTATTCTTCTGAAAAAGGGCCGTCTCACCCTTTTACACCCACCTCTCATA
>CP045890.1:440914-460098 GCA_013387185.1 Caligus rogercresseyi | reverse complement strand
TTGTTTTCTTTTTATCATTATTATCACTGGTGTACTCAGTTGTTACCTTCACTTGAAAAAAGAACACCCATCTCTGTCTCTTTATTTATCGCGGTATGGTCATCATTTAATTAAGTTTTGCCGCTGTCCGGGATACAGCATCGCAGTCCCTTTTGGGGTTTTGGTATATCACATTCATCATCTTTTACACAGGGCTCTCAGTTTTGGAAGTGAGTTCAGAGTGAGATTTAACCAGCGTTCAAATATTTAAAAATAGTGATGACGTTTTTTTTAGAAAGAGTTTTCCGAAAAAAGTGATGACGTTTTTTTTTAGAAAGAATTTCCGAAAAAAGTGATGACGTTTTTTTAGAAAATAATTTCACAACGAACGAACCGTGATAATTAATTGCGTGAGAAATACAATGTATGGCGTGTATGCGGGTGGAAATGCGTGGTGTCACACGCCAATGCCGTGAGACTTGAGAGCCCTGGATACAGTCCACTTCGTTTACAAATAAACTAAGGCGTAAGCTGTTTTCTCTGGAGGGCATGCGAAAGAGTAGTATACCAGCTTCAGCTCCCTAAGTTTAAGATGGAGTCTACGCATGATGTGAAGAACGGAACTGCAAAACGAGGGATGAAACAACTTCTGCTCCGTGGTGGTTTAGACATCTCAGGGATTGCTGGGAACCTGGTGATCTCTACGTGTCTAAAGTTATACTAAAAGGCGATGATTGAAGTAAATGAAGAAGGAACCGAGGCGGCTGCTGTCACAGCCATGCAATGAACTCATATTGCATGCTTGTTCCGAACCAATTAATGTTGATCATCCTTTTGCATTTATGATTCGAGACGATCTACCGGGATTGATTCTCTTCAATGAAGAGTAATTAATACTTTATTCCAAATTGATATGAAATAAAGACATTATCTATGTTTAGGCATTTATATTATATACATTTTTTGAAATGTTCGAATCTTTATTTAAATGAGTGATAGTGTATTACAAAACAAAATAGCTAATTTAGTTAAAAATTAAAAATTCAAAAAAGCTAAGCACATTGTATACTATTCTAAAATCAAAACAGTAACGTCTTTTTAATAATGAATGCACAAGAATTAAAAATATGTAAAGTTTGGATAACGTTTTTATTATTTTAAAAAGATGGTTTGACTTTAATGAGAATATTTGATTTCTATCACAGGAACGCTTCAAGGGGTCTCTAGAAGCGACGGTATTCGTAAGAAAGTGTTTTATAAATCTTGCCGCCGCTGAGAGTATTATATCTCTAAGTTCCTCGAATTTTATGTATTCTTTTGTTGTCAACCTTTTTAGATAAGGCATAGGCGATTGCCAATCGCTATAGAACATCTGATGGATTTTAATACTTTTTAACCAAACAATATACCGCTTTAAAGATATTATTCACTCATCTTAAGAGTAGTAAGGATCGGTGAGGAGTTACTGATTCCTCTTTGTGGATAATAACGAATCTTTCCATGCGACTGATGAGTGAACTAGGAGTCACTCATTCATATTAAAAATTAACATTAGAAGACAACGACGTCACGTCACGTTAAATATATTTATAAGATAGGATTGCATCAACTTGCCATTGGAATATCACTCAAAATTTTAATATACATCAAAATAAAAATATATATATATATAATTTTTAGGAATTTAAAATTCGAAACACATCTTACTCATTTGATTATTTTCAATGGAAAAGTATTCAATCCTGAAGTACTAAATCGCAAGTGTGCGTATTAAAAAAATATAATGTAAAATATCAAAGTAAATAGATTTCTATTAGTATATCGCTATACCAAATTATAATACTTATAACTCATTAAACATATAATTTACCCATCGTACAAATTTGTTTTAATCAAGTAAAATCTGATTATCTAGGAAATGAATTGTTAGTGGCATAGAGATAAAAATTCCCCTATGACTGGTGCTTATAAAAATGTTAAAGAAATCATAATATTATTTGAGAGGCTTGAGTACAAAGTTCTTTACCTAATTGAACTTATTTTATCCTCAAAGTTTGTATTTTTCGATCTATAATCATGGACTGAAGACGACGTCCTATATTTAAGTTTGACATATGCCTAAATAAATTTAATACAACTCGATATTAATCATAAATTATATTAGTATATTTTTAATTATTTCCCATTTTTTACATGGTTATGGTTTACTGTTTTATCCACCTGAGATAGAAGAGAAAAACAGCTGTGTCCTGTAGAACAATGTGACTCCGGACACAAGAGAGGAACTCCGTATTTAGGATCCTCTAACAGAATAGAAGAACTGAGCATTTTTTTATTTCTATCGCAGGTCGCTAGGAAAGTAATCCCTTGCCGATAAATCTATACGGCATAAGAAATTTGTCAATTATAATCACAAGCCTCCCACATTTCACAATTCATGTTATTTTATAAAGTATGCACACACACATATATATACTTGTTGACTTTTTCTCGAAAAATTGTCGTTCGTTTGTCGTAAACCCAACGTTATCGTTCATCGTTAATTTTAAATCGAATCGGTCGTCGTTCATCGTTAGTTTATCGTTCGTCATTCTGAAAAAAATTGACGTTTTTTAGCAAAGATCACCATTCCGAAAAAAGTGATGACGTTTTCTAGAAAGGAAATTTTTCCCATGAGAAAATCGTTTGTCAAAAATTATGTAATATATTAACTTTAAAAAAAGAAAACGAGGGTTAATTACCATTGTTATCTATTAGGTTAATTGCTTGAAACTCTGCTTTTCTGGCGGAAAAACCTTGACATGAATTACCTATTCGATAGGACACGAGGTCTATCCTGTGGACTGACTTGTTCTTTGAGTAAGTATTTTAGCGTTTCCCTCATCACGCTCTCGAAGCTTATTCCCATCCAGAGAGCATGGATTCCTTCAGCATTTTTAGGTCGTAGAGGGTTTTATGCGAATTTCCATGTTTCAATTGTCAGCTGTTCTTTTTCTCTTCTATCTCAGGTGGGTAAAACAGTACACCATAACCTTTAAATCAAATGACTAAGCCGGGATAGAGCAAACAGTATGTTTTATATATTATTAATATGTCATTAGAGATAAATCCACAAACAAAAATTGGGACAACGGCAACAAAAGATATACATAATATTAGAAATATACAAGGAGGAGGACCACACAGCCATGATAGACAAGGGGGGGGGGAGGAGGTTTCATTTATGCAAGAATACATTATAATTCCACTAGTTCTACTATTTGTATGATGGGAGACACCTTAGGGTGAGGCAGATTCGGGTCGGTCATCCGAGACCGGGGTGGAAGGATTGCTGTCCTGCTGGGAAGGGGAGGGACAAGGGACCTTGGGAGAGGAGGAAGGGTCCTCAATACCGGACTGGGTGTCGTTCCTCCACTGCTGGAACATCCGTACCTATTAATAAAACGATACAAATTAATTATCGGCAATTTAAAAAAAATAAAAGGATTTCACTATTAGATGTATGCATTTATTTACAGTGACGTCAGAGATTAAGTAAGTTTACATTTCTGTCTGAGAGAATAGAGTGATTTAAGATATTATTATTATTATTGACTGAACTGTACTAAGAGCAATTAAGTTGGTTCATCGCCTCCTTGCAGACAACTGCAAGTCTTCTCTGTATGTGTATTGTAGGTAAATTTCGATCAATAATAATGTTGGCATATATCACCAAATAAGGTTTTTTAATACATGTTTGTTCAAAACCTTCACATAAAATTTTGTCAAAATCTAACGCGCCATTATCAAGAAAGTGTAGAATACGTTTTTCCCGCATTAAATCAACATAAACAAATTTTCCGGGAATAACCAAAGGGCCCAAAACACACTTCAAAGTCATCCACAGAAAAATTATTCCAATCTAACTCGGCAATCTTAAGATATAAGAAATAACTTTTTGGAGAATAAAATAAATATGACGATTTTGAACTTTCTGGGAGGTTCCATCCCGCCACTCCCTGAGCCTTCAAAAGTATTCACTGAGAGTTTCGTCAAGATCTAATAAATCGTCTTGTGGGAGTCAGTATAGATATCTTATTGTCCTCTTTACTCTTTTCAAATATATACATATCGAAGCAAATACGTAAAAAATTGATTCACGATGAATAAATCTTAATGTTTGTAAGATGAATAAGCTATCATGGTTAAATATTTGCCTGAAGAAAGGTTCAAAAAAGGTTTTTACGTACTTTTATTACAATTATTACATTAATAGAAAATATATTATAATATTGTCATATAAAACAAGAGTGGAAAGTGCTCCGAAAATTGTCATTTTTCCTAGTTTTATCATAATTTAGGACTTATCATATTAATATCCACGTTCAAATGCACCAATGAAAAAAACATTTACAGGCTGTATTTAAAGAACTTATTTACTTTTTATTATAGCTGCAGAATAAATGAATATTATCTATGTAAATGTATAGCTACCCCGTATATATAAGTTTAGTTAAATATTTATTATTAAACGCAAGTTCATTATACCATTCATCTTACCATAAATATCTATGCTGGTCACTGTTTGCAGGTGATATGGATGTCCGGGGTGTGGTGTTGTGTTTCCCGAAACTTCCGACTGTTGAATTTGTGGTGAAAGAAGGGTGGCTGTCGTTGAGACGCCACTCGAAGGCCCTGGCATGGGAGGAGCATTGTTCGAGGATGTCCGATTGCCTCCTCGAGGAAGTTGTGCAGGGGAGGCCGGGTTGTGAATTGGGGTCCCCGGTGAGGCATGAGGGTTTGGTGTTCCAGGTGAGGCATGGGTGTACTGGGAGCCGAGTTTGTCCTAGGGGAGGGCGTTGCGTTTCCGGGGCTGTAAGTATAGACGTTCCGACGCGCTGAGGCATTCCCTCCACCTTCGTGGCTGGGCGTGTAGCCGGAGTAGTGTGGCGTGTAGCCAGACTCCTCGTTTCCAGGGTAGAGGCCCCAGAGAAGGTTCCAGGGGGTGGCCCCGTGTATACAGGGCTGTGATGTCGTTGAATGGGTGGGTCAATGTTGGAGTATCCGTCAGGGCTTGGGCCAGAGTAACCTGGGGTGATTCCGGGGGTGTTGTAGCCGTAATATCCTCCTGGAGGGATGTCTAACTCCTCCGGTTGTAGCATGGTGTCCCCAAGTCATACTGGGGCGTCATGCCGATGGAAGGAGTTCGTCCAGGTGGTGTAGGACCTCCCCCGATGGTGTAGTATGGGCTGGACTTGGGCTTGCCCTTGGCTTTACTCGTAGAGGGCTTTGGAGCGCTACAACTGGGCTTCGGAGAGGTCTCCACCTTTGGAGCCTCTTCTTTCTCTTCTCCCTTGATGATGGGAACCTCCTCCACTTCTTCAATTACCGGGGCGGGTGAAGAGGCTAATGAGGCCTCGGAAGCGGGTTTGGATGGCTTTACAAAACCTGTATAGGTCGTTGAAACCCCCTGGCCGGATGCTGTGGAACGGCAACCAGCTCTCTGGACTCAAATCCCACTTCATTGATGAGATACTCCCCAAAGCCCTCGGGCCGTAGCTTGATAGACTTGAAGTTTTCAAAAATGCGGGGCGTGAGTTTCTTTTTCTTGCGGTAGGAAGCCAATCCCTGGGCCTCAAGGATGAATAGGCCGCCCGGATGGAGCTGCGCATAGATACGCTTAAATGCCCGCTTGAGCCCGTCATCACCAAAGTTCAGATGGATCCACTTGGTCGTGGAGAAACAAATAATTGTGTGAAACTCAGGCACCATCGTATCCAGGAGAGCATCTGAATCCAGAACGTAATTTCCGCATATGAAGCCCAAGTTGGATGGATACTCCCCTGATCCATTGGGGCCTGCAGAGATGGACCCGTAGAGAATGCTCATGGACTTGGGAAACGCGCCTGACTCCTTGGCATCACGACACTTCCTCAGGTTCTTCCGAGCCACATTGATCAGATCCTTGTCAATGTCCATGCCGGTGAGGCTCTTGGGGAAAAAGGTTCTCGCAATGGCATCTGTCAGCTTCCCCACGTTGCACCCAATGTCCAAAACCTTCTTCCCTGTGAACCACTCGGGCTTGAGGAAACGTAGGCGCAGATCTTCTTCAGAGGCATCCTGCTTCCGATAGCCATAGTAGCGGTTGTAGTTTCCGTACTGAAACTTTTTGTTTTTGTCCTTGAATTTGGGTCCGACATCTTTTGGTGTTGGGAGCGGCGTTGCCTTGGGAACTGGGCAGGGAGAGGCGTGGCGGGCTCTCTTCTTGGGTGGAGGGGAGGCTTCTGATGGCTCTGAGTTCTTCTTTTTCTTGTGTTCCTTGGATGTTTCTCCTTGGGGGCGGATTCAATTGCAGCTCGAGAGGTGGTGGCTTTGGGGCTCTCTTCCGTAAGCGCTCCTCCTTCCTCTACTCCGGGTGTTTGAGCCTGCTTTTTGCTTGGCTTTGGCGGAGGTAGAGCCAGGGTGGAGGAAGATCGTCCTTCTTGCTACTGGAGCCCGCTTTCGGTGACGGATCTTTTACGTAGGCGGGACTCGTATTCTCGCTCGTCCACCCCAGCGTTCAGGTTGAGTGGATCCGTGATATTCGGTGGAATGAGGACGCGTATCTTGTACTCGGCCTTTCGGTGCTTGGGTGTCGGAAGGGGTGAGGACTCCGGCGTGATGGCATTGACGATTTCAGAGATCCGTTCGTCGGAGAGGGAGTTGAGATTCAGGGGATCCCGGATGTTACCTCCCAAGAGGAACTTGGAGGGAAGGACATTGCTCTCAGAATTCTTGGACTTCTTGAAGGAACCTATAAACAAGCAATATAATCAATGGTTTTATTAAATTCATCATCCTAAACGCAAAAAAAAACAGTAGTCACGTGACCTTCAGTAAAGCTGTGGCTCCTCTTTCGGAAGGATCGACGGTGAGGGTATCGCGGAGGAGGGGTTCGGCGTCGCCGGATGTCTCTTCTCTCTTCCTCGAATGTAACCTTTTTGAGGGGCTGACGACTTTCCAGGACCTCTGGAGAGGCCATAATTCAAGCGATTGAAGTTTTGTTCCACAATGGTTGATCTCTGTGTTCTCTTGAGAAGAGAAAAAGAAAAGACTGATGTTTATTTACGTTGTGGGTCACGTGATGAGAGGGCTGCTTTATTATTCTCTGATTGGCTAGGTAGCCTCCAGGAAAGATGTTACAATTTGTAACTATTTGGAGAAAGAGGTAGATTGTTTTTGACAAATGGGTTCAAGATTTTTTTTTCGTAGATACGTAATTCTACAAAAGAAAAATTTGAGATATATTTTTATACAATTACCATCAGACAATAATTAATATTAAACTATCAATATTTAATATCCTTAAATTCGTAAACTTAGGAAATATAATTTTCAGGCTCGTATAAATTGTAACTGTGTTCAATAGAACGAGCATTCAATGAGCAGATTTAAAAAAAATAATCGCTAAGCAGCAAAAAAAAATGAACCGTAATAATAATATAATGCTTTAAAAATGAAAGGATAATAGATATTGTGATTTTATTAAACAAATGACCGTATAATTGAGATAAATTGAAGGGATTTACAAAACTCTAAATAGAATAGATTAATGAGGCATTCGAATGATATTATAATTATATTTTATAATTACATTGAACCAGGAAAATAATTTCTAGGCCGTATTCTTCTCTTCTATTTTCTTCCACATATCGAAAAATCTACCAAATAGCGATACCACCTACAGACGGTATATTTTTATACAAATGTCTCGATAAATTACATTTTGAACTGTATTTTTTACTATGAACACAAGTTTAGCATTGATGCATGGGAGCTCACATGTTTTACCTATATATGTTGAAATCTACTGATATATAACGATTGGACACAACACACTAAAAACTACCGATACCGGTGGTAGATTTTTTGAAAAAGAAAATCTAAAAGGGATTTTTATCGTTCCGTTCCAAGAGCTCTCGTTCTGTTCTGTTTATAGAACGATCATTCCACAGAACAGCGTTCAATTTCCCGTTCCGTTTATAAGCTTGAAGATAAATAAGCTATTCTCCCAACTGATTTTTGATGAAGAATGATCGTTGGAAACAAGGTAGAATGAGTAGCATTTTAAAGGTAAAATACTTGTTTAAACCAACTAAACAAATAATTGTACCAAATACAACTATATTTCAACCCAAAATTGATTATATAAATAACAAATTCGTATATACATTTATAAATAGATAAAATCTGTAATAAAGTTATTTATAGCACTTACAAATCATTTGAGGGGGCAACCTTAGCATATCGAAATTTGTTTAAGTAAGACTATAATTTTGTTGCAATAAAATGAATTTTTTCTTGATAAGGACCCACATACAAGAATATAATTTCTCTCGGCTTCAGTACTAAACTAAAACTGTTGTGAAAGATAGTCACTAAGTGCCATAATCCAAACACTATATTCAGAAGTGCCTTGGTGTTTCCCTTGCATTCTTACAAAGGAAGCAAGTAACTAAATTAATAGACTGATCAATAATACATTGTATCTTAAGAATCAATAAACCATCCCTGAAAAAATTTAAACTCCAATAATTTAATTTAAAGGCTCTGACTCTAAATTTGAGTAAAATTGTCTTGATTGATCCCTAATTTTTAGCTATAACTAACAAGGTTGTGTTCAAATTTAGCAGTTCTAGCGGTTTCGATTTTTTAACGGTTCGGTTTTTTAATATAGGCTGAGATGAGCATGATTTTGATAACAATTTAAATAGGCCAAAAAATATTTATATAATTATAAGTTTGAGTTCCTTTCTTTGTATAACATAAACTCTTGTCGAGGCCGTTGGTGAGTCTTCCACACATACTCTTTAATGGAAATCATATTTGATACCACTACGATTATAGTAATACCATATAAATCGATTGATCAATGAAGAATGCATAAGCATCAAGGAGAAACCCTTATTACACCCCAAGCCCTATTAATCATGTTTTTTGGATATAAATAAGCATACCAGCATTAAAATTAGTCTATCAAACCTAGGATCTTATCATTGAGGTTGACCAAAATCGACCTTCTCCTCTCGGGAGTCGAACCTGTGAACCCAGACATTGAGAGTTACCATACGCCTTAACGCAACGCCACTCCTTTTAGCCATGTTAATACTCTGCTCAAACCAAATAAATAACTTGACAAATCACCAATCTCCAAAGTGGATGCTTTTATTATGGATATAAAATAATACAAGGATTGGAGATTAACATGCATCCTTGAAAGAAGGGCAGAACGAATTGTAGTAGATCGAACACTATGGATAGGGCTGATGCACCCTAAAAGGGATTTTTTTCTATGCATATTAATAAAATAAGACATTAATACAAAAACTTAGTTAATGTCTATTCTTCATTACTTATATTGACCTAATACCATTGAAACTTTAAATAAAGTCTATAACAAACATTTATAAGTTTGGTTCTAATATTTAAGTTAGTCGCATACTCCGATAGTTGAACTCTTAGAACGAGAGAGAGAGAGAAACATTTTGATTGATACTAAGTACGATATAAATATATTTAATAATAGGTAATAGATAATAAAAGTAAACAAAGGAAGGCATATCATTATCGTTATTATTATTATAATTAGAGGTGGAAAGTGGGGGGGGGGGGCATACAGGACGAATAATATATCGACTTCTTCTCGAAGAGGTTTGAATCATGAGTATGGCAATTATTGAAGCATTAGGCGGAATAATAAATAGTCATCATCTATTTTAAAGAGAAGATTCTTAGGGATTCAAGGTCCTCATTTGCGCTTGTTTCCGATCCGTGAGGACCCGTACGATAGCTCCTATGCCAGAGGCCTCAAATATCTTTTCATGCCATGTGAGGAGGTGTCCCGAGGATCCCTCTGAGGGGACTTCAAAGCCCTTGTAGACGTACCGCATGAGGACGTCCCTCTGATCCACGTCCAGGGACTGAACGATGCCCTCCACCTGGCCTGCTTCACGGAGAGGAGCGTTCGCATGAGGAGGGGCAGCAAGGGATCCGAGGAGGAGACGGGGGAACTGGCCAGGAGGACTTGGAGGGCTTCCAGGACCTTGTTCCCGCTCAGAAATGCATTGACCGTCCTCTCCACCTCCAAAAGGCTCTCGTCATTGTTGTTATTATTGTTGTTGTTGTGTCCCGGGGAGGACTCGCTCTCCTCGTCGATAAAGTTGTCCTCGTTGTACTGGTCCACGTCCACGCGACGGAAGGCATTGCTCGAAGTATTCACGGACATATTTCGGAACAATAACACCCTTAACGGTAGACTCCCCTTACACCTTAGAGCTATGACGTCAGGATGGTGTCATCATACCAATACAAATACACTCAGAGTATCCTCATGCTCCGGACACCTCTCCCTATGAGCCAATATATATCAAATATATCCGGCAAAGAGGCAGGAATGTTCAAATAAGAAAATAGTAATTTAATCCATCGACATCAACCCTTAGCTCCTCTGAAAGAGATTTATTTAGTTTTCTCATATGTAAGGGTTCGGATTTGCAGGCAATAAAGTATAATTTGACATGAAATGATGAGGAAAGTATCAACTGCAAAGTTGGTTAGATGATTGGCTATACATTTTATATACCGTCTTTTTGGCGAAAAAAATGTATGCATAGTATTATATATATATAAATTATTCACTAATTGAGCATTTTTATCTTATTGCTAATATAAATTCCATTCATGAGGCTGTAAAATATTTTTATAGCCTTGGCCGAATTTTTGGGCTTCATGTTGTCAGCCTGCTTATTGTGATGTTTTAGCTGTTCTCTCTCTTTCCGGTCTTTTTGTGAACGGCGATCGTAAGAATAGCACCATGGTAAATATGGAACCCGAAATCCCCCGAAATCCTCGTTGTTCTCACGCATCTCTCTTCCAGGTTAAGATCAAGTGCTCCGAGCTCCGCTTGAAGAAGAAGGAGGACCTAACCAAGCAGCTCCATGCCCTCAAGACCGAACTTGGTGCCCTTAGGGTGTCCAAGGTGACCGGGGGTGCTGCCTCCAAGCTCTCCAAGATCCGTGTCGTCCGGAAGTCCATTGCTCGCGTGTACATTGTGATGCACCAGAAGCAGAAGGAGAACCTCCGCAAGTTCTACCGGGACAAGAAATACAAGCCCCTTGACCTTCGCCCCAAGAAGACCCGCGCCATCCGTCAACGCCTCACTCCCCACGAAGCCAGTCTCCGGACAGCCCGGAGCAGCGACAGATGAAGGCCTTCCCCATGAGGAAGTTCGCCATCAAGGCCTAAGCCTTATTCCTCTTGTTCCCTTGCTCTCTGCCCAACACATTCTTCTACTGCGTTATGTTCGATATTTAACATAAAACAATAAATTGTTAAAACGCCATCTCACGAATTTAGTTCATTTTATCTGTAGAATGTTTTCAGAGATGCTTGCCAAATAAGTACCATCAGTGGTATGGAGAAACAAAATCGTTTATAATTTCTCTACCCTAGTAAATCTTCATTAATTTATTGCAATCTTGCAGGCATAAATTTATCTTGTTAAATGATAATTTAGCTTGATTTCCCTGAATTCCATCTATTTTTCAATGTAGATGCTTAACTTAACAATCAGTGGCGGGATATATGCCCGTTTTGGATCTCATTGAAAACATAAAATATTTCATCTGGTTCTATATTGGTTTGAAATGAACGCGTTCATATTTAGATGAGTGCTCTGGGTAGGTTATATCTTGTGGAGAATCCCTTTCTTAAACTACGTGTTAGTAGATGTTAGTTATTAGTCTTTGAAAACATGTTGCGTAAATCGCGTCCCGTATGTTTGGTAGTACTTCCCGTCTTGTTTGTATTCATAGATAATATTTGGTCGATAAGTTTCCAATGGATCTCTCGTACCATTCACTCCCCATTACTTGCGTATTCCCTCCATCACTATTCGCATCCAATTTTCTGTAGAAAGTTGGAACATAATGGCTAGTTTAATATGGGAGTTCTATACTGCAAGGAATACAAAACCATGAATTAGAGCCGAAATATGTATCAAATCAACTACTGTGTATCCTTTGAATCAATTCATTCTAGCAATTAATTATAAAAAACATTAAGTTATGCTAACTAAAAAAATCAATATAATTTAACATTAGAATGAAGAATTCTCTCTCGCTCACTAGGTAATGTTCGTCATATTCCATCAATGCCAAAGGATGCTATAGTATCATATAATGTATGTAAGGTATATACATTAAAGATATGTTTGTTTCATGTTTTCGTGGAGAGTCAATGTCATAATTCTTATTGTTTCGGCTTCATCAAAAAATTATTACTCTTCCTGCCTGTCGTGGTTTTAATGACGTTAGTCCGGCAAGAAAAAGTCTGCTCTCATGGTAATACGGACATACCTTGTATTTCAATGATATTAGGAATAAATGACCCATAATAAAAAGGAAAATATATCGTCGTTATTAGAAAAACTACTTTTGAACAAAAATATATTTTCTCAATTCAGATGTCAGATATTTAAATAGCTTAACAAATAATATGAAATATACTGTCTGAATGAATAATTACTCATTAAGTCCTGCTTAATTTTTATCTTGTTTGAAACAAGAAGTAATTGCACGAGGCTCTTTTTTTTGATTTTCTAACAAATAATGAAATGACGATAAGCTATTAAAATATGATGGGGGAGAATCGTAAAATAATTACGCATGAAAAAAATGGTCCAAATAAATCTTTGCACCGTCTAATAACAACAGCAAGGGAGCTCGATGCCGTGCGTGTTAAGGCGTGTTCAACTCTCAATGTTGGGGCGCAGGTTATAATCCTCCCGAGAGAGGATGTCATTTTTGGTCTACCTCATTGATAAGCCTAGGTTCGATAGACTAATTTTAACGCTAAATGCTTATTTATATCCTATCGGATACAATTCTATGGTCACACGAAAAAAACACCGCGTACCTTCATACCGCAACGAGTTTCATAACGGGTACATTTCCTTACCACGACATTTATCCGTGCAATAGTTTATATTAATAAACTATGCGGTATGAAATGTCCATACTACGACACTGTCATCGCGTTAAATAGATTTTAAACCAAACCAATAATATTGGCAGAAGGAAACAGTTGACAATCTGAATCATGGACGTCATAAGAGGAAACATTAGAAACAGACGTATTATTGGGTTTAATGGAGATGGAAGTGACGGGAATTGTGGGCGTGTGAAAGGGAGAAAATTTGATCCCGTAGCATATACCTCGGACTGCACTACGCTCACGGACTGCGCACTTAGAAGGTGTTTGTTTTTTAAGGTACCATTAAAGGCCACGAAGAGAAGAAAAATACATTATATTAGAAGAAGACAAGGTATATAGAAATACAGGTAGGTCACTCTCGAACATAAACAAAATGTGACATCACTGGAAGGGTTGTTTACCAAGGATTTCAAAGGGATTAATTTCTTTAACTCTCGAAACTTCAATCAGTAATATTGATATTAGTGATATTATTTTTCTCAGAGAAAATAAAAATAATATAAAATCATTCTTTGATTTGTTAGTTTTAGTTATTTTATTACTTTGATTATGAATAGTTGTGGACGAGGCTGTTATCTTTTCTAATAATTTCAAGTATCGTACTCATCCATTGATAAGGAAAATTAATTTTGGACACATTTTCACGATTTCGCCATATATTTGACATCTTTGTCAACTCACATCGGATCCTCCGAATCGATTTCACTCTCAAAAATGCTAAGAATAAATTCTTCTGAAAGCGTAAATCTACAAGTTTACTCCATAGACTGAAGTGTTCGATTAACACTCATTAGGAAGACATCCGTGTGCCTCTAGAGCAAAAATTTATATCTCAATGATGAGGAGGGAAGCATTTGTCGTACCCAATCAATGGAGGTAATGACTATAACATCAAAGGATAAAGTTCTCGTTCTACAGGACTTCGGATTTGTCATTTGAATGATCAGAACGTCAATTGTCTGTATGGGCGGGCTAAGGATCTTGCCGGAACTTTTTTTGTTGATATAATTTGCCATTCGGATTACTCTCATCATCATAAAGTGGGATCTCGTAGAGCAAGCAGCCCATGAGCCTTCAGTGACTCCTTCTGCTTTTTCGATCGTTTGTTAATTCAATTGCTACAAAGCACACTTCAAAGCTCCCCTGACTTGGCCTTGACATGTACATCTCTATGAGTTACTGTGTCTTTTGCTGTACCACTACCCATATCAAGAATATATTATCTTCAATGGTTTCAATTGGGCTCCGAAATGCTAATACTTCCTTGGCAATATGTTTCGATTAATTTAATTAAGTCAACCTAAGTGTTCATATTCTCATAACAGTTCTGTATATATATTTTTCATCAATATTTCGTTGTAAACTCTATCGGAAACATTCTTAGAACATGACAAATCCAATTTTATTCATACAAATTTCAACCCATGAATGACCCTCCCCCAATCTTCCAGTCGTTTAAAAAAATAATTTTTGTATATACTGATAATATAATGTTTCATTTGTTGCTTATATAAAATGTACATTTTTTGTACGGAAAAAAGTTGTAGTAAATTCTATTAAAAATTAAGTATATATTATTCTAGAAGTAATCCCACATGAATATTATAAATTTGAAACCAAATGAAATTATAATCTTCCTAAATACACAAATATAATTGGATGTATGAAATAAATTAATATCAATAAGAAACACAACTTGCATTAAACATCTATTGCCATTGAAGTGTCATACACAGTCTATTTGCAATAGTACTATCAGCGAAACATTAAAATTACATGACTGAACTGCTTCATTCGATGAATATAAATCAATTAAGTTTGAAGAATTAATTAAGTATAATTTTTGTAACAAACCTCCATTAAAGAAGCATAACTTCACTCATTTATTATGGTTGCATTTATGGCTTTAATTTACCCCTGTTTTTTAAGAAAGTGTTTTAATTAATTAGTTTTCCATGAATAAATAGATTCCAATACTTTTCAAATAAGACTTGAAGACGAACTTAAACGAATAATTACACTTATAGTAAACAAACAGCATCATTTTTAATTATATATATTTCAGAGTATATTCACGAAAAAATTTCTATCCCACCACATTTCAAAAAGAAAAAAATTAAGATGTGATTTTCTTCTGTAAATCTTTGACGTCATGATGATACTCCTTCAGTCGTCGTCTATCCTAAATAATACATTTTTTGTATATTATCCGTGAGCTGAACTTCGATAGCTCCTTTGTATCGATTTGCACCATCGTCGTCCTGGTGGTCAAACAACTTAGTTGCAATGTGTTATATTTTTGGAATAGCATCTTAGTACATCAACGGACGTGGGCATTCCTCCTCTTAGCCACTTTATTAGAATAAATCTGCACAAATTCACTCTTTTGGAGATTTCGTCATCACATCGGAGGTATCTATAAGTAAAGAACAATGCAATTAAAAATTCATTCATTTTTTTAAAGTCAATAATAAAAAAATATTTGGCAGGGGTCCTCTGCACTAACCTAGGCTGTTCTCAAAGTCTAACTAAAGTTTGACAAACCTCAAATCATATTATAGGATTTAATGTTGGAGTTATTACTCAAAAATACTAATACATAACAAATAATTGAATTATACAAAACTTACTTGATAGTGTATATGCCTGCATTGAGATGACTATGAATATAATGTGTGTATTTATAATAATATTATAGGGCACATACCTTCGGGGGTAAATAAAAGAGACAAGGAATCCCGACTTTAGGCACATAACTCTCCTAGTTGAGCGAGTAATTGATACCAAAGTATATACTAAACCATGACTTCCACAAAAAAACTTGCTTCATGCTACAGAGGAAACGTCTGGAGTACAGGAATCCGATAGTTTTAGAAGTGATTTTATAGGTTGAATTCCTAATTATAATTCGATGGGAGCTCCTCCTGATATTCCGCTATATAGAAGCAACTCTATCTTACAACCGAATTGCTTGACTTTGAAATTTGTGTTAAGGGCTCTGCCGTTGCGGGCCATTGTGTTGTGGATTTCAATTACAATTTTGAGAGAAGACATTGATATTTTCGTTCCGCAGTGTTCATAAAGAGTCCATCTTCATTAACTATCGATCAGCCTCCTCCTTGATTCGTTCGATGAAGCTCACTAATAACTTCGACCACTTTTGTATATTAATAAACACAGATTCTTCTCTACATCTGTGTTGGGGAAGGTTTTGAGTAGGCTGAGGTTAGCCTTCAAGAGGAGAAATGTACAGTTTGGGAGCGTTTTGACTTAGGTTGAGAGAACTTCATGAGTGGCATGGTGTCCTCATACAGCTTTAGTGAACACAGAGACAGTTACTAAGTGGTGTAATTGTGGAACTTATGGGTTTCCTATCAATAACCCAAGGGTCCTTATGCGAATCAAACTTCTGAGGGCGAGATGCTCTAACTCAGTCTTAGTGAACGCAGAGCTAGCACTAGGGATGTGTTGTTGGACTGCACTAAATCATATCCGTTATCTCAAGGGCTCCATACTAATAAAAATAAATACAAAATAATCATAAATACAAATATAATAATTAACCTAATTCTATCAAAACGTACCTTTTCTGAATATCGGACTTGACAGAGATGACTATCTCATTGATTAAAGTAAAATGAGATGTTCTCAAAGGTAAATGAAACAGAGAATCGCTTTTACAAAAAAAAAACGTATTAAGAGTCAGGTATTCAAAGCCATGGTCTCGGGAGTCTGTCGAGTCTCACTCCATCAAACGAGGCCGGGCTTAGTTGATGACTCCTTCATCGGAGAATACGCCGCTTTGCCTAAGAAGAATTCTTCCATGATGGGTGACATTTCACGTCCTCATCAGACTTCAGTCCCATCCACATCAAGAAACCCGGAATCATTCCTTAGGACTCCACCAAAAAAATAATTATTGACCACTGTTTAATTGTTGTTTGATGAAGCAAAACAATGTGACGTCAGTATATAATAACCGGATGATCCTAGGTATATACATTATTTATTTTCTATACGTTCGTAAAAGCCAAAGATATCAATGTTTCAATCTTTGCACAACATTTGAGTAAAAATGAAATATAATTAGAAATAACATAGATTAAATATATAATTTATTTTTTCAGTAAATAACGTAGTCAACACTATTTCAAATATCAGTGATCGAAGTTTCGAGAGTTAAAGAAAATTAATCCCTTTGAAATCCTTGGTAAACAAGCCTTCCAGTGATGTCACATTTTGTTTATGTTTGAGAGTGATCTACCCGTATTCTATATACCTTGGTAGAAGAGAAAACGTGCTCACTCAACGACGACTCAGGAAGAAATCACGGATCCTTTTTAACAAAAAGTGATCTCTACATCGTTTGGACCCCATCCTAGCCTTGGTAATTGTTCTTGTAAAAATCTTTATGGTTTATTATAATATTTTTATTATTCATTTAAGGTATTTGACTTCCAATATGGTAAATAAGTGCTGCGTCCCTCTCTGCAGAACAGGACACGATGGCCAGAAGGACCCCAACATCTCTCAACACTACTTTCCTGCAGATCCGGACCTGAGACAGGCCTGGAAGCTAGCCATTCGCAGGGAGCATTTCGAGCCTAGCAAAAACTCTGTTATCTGCAGCCTGCATTTTTTGCCCAGTGATTTCAAAGTAGAATCCTCAGACTCCAACCCACGCCGGAAGAGGAATAGGAAGGACAACAGCCTCGTCTCACGGCGACTGGTCAAGGAGGCCGTGCCTACAGTCTTCCCCAACCTCCCATCGTACTACACCAAGTCTAAGCCGAAGCCAAGAGGTGATAACAGCAGCCAGAATCGGAATGACAAGACATTTCAGAGGCATGAAAAGGAAGCAGCTGCCTTTCTTGATGGAGAGAAGTTCTCTTCAGTGGATGAAGTAATGGGACGGATTGATCTCTCCTGCTTTCTGATGTCATTGTTACTAAAAAGAACAATGGGCTACTCATCTATCAACTGGCCTTCTCTGACAATGACCACCCTCCTCAGATGATCTTCACCATTGAGATCTTCCACGACCTCACCTTCCAAGTATGGATCGGCCAAGTAATATCCTCCCGGGGATCGCTTTTACACATCATCAGGGACGATAAGCTCTCCAGCACTGGGCAGCTGATCAACCTCATTGCCCATGCAAGGAACAAACCCGACAACCAAAGGACCGAGGTCGATACCTATGAACAATGCTACCAACTTCTCGAAGGAACTCTAGTTCAAGAAGGTTGCTCTGAAGAGACGAAGAAGAAGGTTGCATTCTTGATGGAGCAGCTGAAGCTACTGAAAAAACCTGGTTGGCAGTGGCATGTCTGTGGGAGAACACATCACCATCTCTCTACAGGATGATTCTCCATGATGGGTTCCTCACTCTGCCAAGCTCTTCTCATCTCAACCGTTTGAGCAGAGCATTTTCGGTGGAGAGTGGAGTCAGTGAGGGAACCAAGGCTTACCTAAAGGCTAGGGCTGGAAAGCTAAATGAACGGGAGAAAATAGTGGCTCTCCTGGTAGATGAGGTGGCCACGGCCAAGAGGGTTGAGTACTCTAACGGCACCTTCTTTGGGTTTGAGAAGATGGAGCCAACAAAGACTGTATTGTGCCTTCCTCATCACAAGCATTTGCGGGAAGTACAAGGATGTCGTGGGGCTAAACCCAGTGGTCAAACTAAATGCAGAACTTTTGGCTCATTTTCACAGAGTTGCACTTCGGGCAGCCACGGAGGCTGGCTTCTTAGTAATAACTTCAATCTGCGATGGACACTCTGTGAATCGTCGCTTCTACTCTGAGATGCTTTGTGATGGCCGACTTAAGGTGTCCATCTCAAATGAGGAGGCCGGTGGACAATCCATGTTCCTCCTCTTCGACGTGGTACACTTATTTAAGAATTCTTCACCAACCTTTTGCGGAGGAAGCACTTCGACTGTCCAGACTTCCAAGGGAACGGATGAATGCCAGCTTTGCCCATGTAAAGAGGTTAGATGAGTTGGAGCTAGGCAAGCCGATCAAGGTGGCTCACAAGCTGACAGCCCAAAGTCCTCAATCCCAGACCGATCGAGTGCATGAGCGTAGAATTGCAGCCCGTTCTTCCTTCCTTCTACAAGCGATGGGCCCCTGCAATAGCTACAGTCATAAAGACACCCGGAGTGGGATGGGGGACAGCCCATTTTCTTCAGACA
>CP045890.1:421295-440814 GCA_013387185.1 Caligus rogercresseyi | reverse complement strand
CTCAGGAGCTTCCTGAGTTGGTCGTAGAGCTCGTATTCACTGACCCTCTCATCGCCCGCTGAACGGCAATTGTAAGCCTCCTCGTGGTCCGAAACTCGTCTCCCGGAGCAGGTGCTTCAACTTCCGGAACAGGAATCTGTCACACAGGTTCAGGTCGGGTGAGTAGGGTGACCGTTTCACCGGTTCACGTCCCTCTGGGTCAGGACTCCCTGGTATCGGTGGCAGTGTGGGGACGTGCATTGCCCACATGAGGAGACAATCTTTCAGCCGGATCTTGTCCTTTTTCAGGCTGAGAACGCGCTTCCTAGTCGTCCTCAGGTACTCTATCATGGAGTTCCAGTCGGCTGTGTACCGGCATTAGTGCAGTGATCTGATACCCGCCTCTGCTTGCAGGTGAACCCCATCATAGTCATCTTCTTCCTCGCTGTATATTCACACGGGGGGTCGAAAACGGGCCCCCTGGGCTCTCCACCAGACTTGCCTCTGCTCCACCATGTCCCAGTAGAACCAGGACTGTCCTGGACTAACAGATGAGACCCCAGAAAGTCCTCCCCGTGATCTCGGAACAGCTTCAGGAGGTCCTGACAGCAGCACTTCACTCTCTGCGTCTTATTGGCTTCAGAGAGCTGGTGAGGGACGAGCACGCTGAGAGGTTTTGGAGCCCTATATCCTCCGTCAGATGCCTGAAAACAGCTGTAAATGGTATGGACACCTCTGCGGCAACTATGTCGAGTGGTCATACGGGGGTTGTCCTCGACCAGGCGCTTCACACGGGCCACATTCTCCTCTGTCCTCGTCTTTCGGTGACGTCCCAGGACGGTCTCTTCTCCAGGGCAAAAACATCTTATTGAATTCAGTGTGCCCTCTCTGGAGGGTGGGAGGCCAGGGCAGGAGTCGTAAGGTAGAAAGCAGGTCCCCGTGGATCGTGGTTGACGTCCTGGCGAGTCTTGATCGGATCAAGAAGTAAGAGTGAAAGTCGGGTTTCTCCAGTTCATCGGCGAGTAGAGGATGATAGAAATGACGCGATTACTCCACCTTATTATACTAACCTGAGTGGCGCCATACAGTCTGTTCCCATGCAAATATATACGTAATAACACTCCCGTTGAAATTTTGAGTTAGCGTGGAACTGTCGAGATAGCCAAGGCAGAATATAATAGGTGACGGCAAGGCGAACTCGACGTATTCATTTGCAGGGCGACAGCTGACTATTTTGTTAGTGATGTCACAGGTCCTACGCTTGATTACAGTTCAGTTTGTATTGTAAAGCGGAAATGCATATTCGAGGAAGTTAGTATTGTGCCATCCCCTCTTGCTTTAATCCTCGATGTACGATTTTGCACTTCTGATGAAGGATCTCGATATCCAACGTCTGTGGTTGCATGATGCTGGAAGATCCGACAGGATTAGCCTAGAGAATACGAAGATCCGCTCGTCATTTTATTCCAGATGACTTCCAAGGAAAAAATTTCAGGCTAAGCTACTTGCATCCTTGCTGGAAGAAGCTTATGTCTCAAGCTGTTCTTCACTTTTCATCCCTGGATACTCTCCTCAAGTCCTTCTGACAGGTCCATCAAGAAGCCCGTCAACAAAAAAGTCTCAAAGACTTTTTAAACCACTTTTATATCCAAATTGGGTCAAAAAATTATTATTGCTTTTGAAAAAAAAAGAACACGGATTCGAGTCAATTTTCTTAATAAGCTACTTCAACTAAAAAAAATGCTAGTGAAAACTTAAACACATAGGCCAATTACTAATTAGGGTAATTATATTTATATTCCTTATGTTCCCCCTTTTGTAGTATATATGTATAATTAATTATTGTATTCATAATTTCTTCAAATAAATTGGAAATGAAAAATTATTTTTATTTTTTGAAATGATATTTGCTAATACTTAAAATAATGAACTAATAAGACATCATTTACATAACATTGTTTCATGTAGTAGAACAATATTTAATGAAATATATTTCAATTGAGCATATAAGTTGAGAAATAATTTCTATACCATATCACTAATTAACGAATGTTTTTTTTTTGTAGCATCGTGACGTCACCAAAATATATCTTTTGAACAAGAGCATAAATCAAAGATCTCTCTTTGATCACCTTATTAATTCTCCTGGAGATAGCTAACATACTCATTATTTATGGCACAACCTATATGCATGAAACTTTTATAAATATTAAATAAAAAACGTTTAATCAAATTGTTGCACAAAAAACCCGGAGGAGTTCGAATTGTTTACTAGGTTAAACTGCCTTTACTGCCTTCTCTTGTACTATGACCCCGATATAAAGCAAGAGCTTATTAGTCGCCTATTTAATCAAATAAAGATCTTTTGTAATATATTGTCATATATTTATAATTAAATGTTAAGCAATGATATATATTTTTGTAAAGTCTTGGAAATAGAAAATGTGTAACTACGGTGCGAAAATTTGTCCTTAAGGATAGTTTGAATCAGCGCGAATAATATCGGCAAACCGATAGCCGGTCGACCTCTAACACCTATATCTTAAAAGTAAAACATACAAATATAAAAATGATGGATTGTGGAAACTTTCTATAATTGATTCAATTTATAATCAAAGCATATTAAGTAAGTATTCGGATTATAACGGCGGTCTATCATTTGCGCGAGTTGAGATAGAGCGATTTTCGATTGCGCGAGGATTTTTGGAGCGATTTTCAGTTGAGCGAGGCTCGTTTGCGCGAGTATTCATTTGCGCGATTGCTTCAATTATCGGACACTTTATACTTATGTTCTTCTGTCCGATAATTAGGGACTAAAAAATACAGATAATATTTTATATGTGACGTCATCATAATAAGCTTAATAACAAGGTTGTAAATAGTTTTTCTTAGCAAGGTAGATATTAATTTATCATAAACTAAACCTAATTACTTCAACAGACAATATTTTTGGTATGTAGAAGCTGAACAACGCAGTATTCTTCCTCCACAAATATAATTTGGTTACAAAACTTTTATATTTTAGCTCTTAATTTCTAGTTTTTTCCACCCTTCGTATGGCTTTTGCCTAGAAACTACCTACATTATGGAATAACCACTGGAATCATAATGTTACCCTGTGCCCTCATAAATTATTTCGGGTATAATTTGGGAGTAGAAACTACACTTACAAACCAAAAATATTTCTCCAAACTCATCATATAAACTTAAATTGACCTAAATACTGCGATGGAAGGGTACTGAATAGGATTCTTGTTGTCCGTGGACTGCATCATGTAGCTTCTGTAAGGCTAAATATACAATATAAGGTGTGAAATTTTCCTCAACAACCAAGTCTCAGGAATCATTGAAGTCAAAAACAGCTTTTTCTCGTGATTTGGAGCAACGGGCTCACTAGACAATATTAAAGGACCCAAGTGCATTCATGATTGCATTCTCTTTGCTTCTCTGGAATGCCAAAACACCTTTTTGGCCTTTGTATTATGCCTAAGTACGACTTGAAAAGTACAAACTTGTCATATTGGACTTAATCAAATGTATGACAAATATTTATTATCCTTATCCTTTAACTTCATAGTACTATGTCATTCATTATGTATGTTTCAAATTACAATTCTACGTCCTTTCATATTTGAATAGGTAGCATGTTACTGTTTTATATGTGGTACAAATGACATTTCTTGAACATATTTTAGTTAATAAAAATTAACTATGACACAATTTATTTATCCCAAGTTATATTTACGATAATTTCATACTATATGGTACAAACAGAATTTGTTCATATTAATAACAAAATTTAAAATGACGACAGTTTATGTAAAATCCTGACTTACCAAAAAATATTTTATATTTTTGTTATATGCAATTCTGCAGGATGAGCCCAATTCAATTGGACTACTTTATGCAGCAAAAATATGGGGAATTGGGAAATCAAAAAAATATAGTCAAAAAAATACTAAGGTTGGGTGATGTCCTGAAAAGGTTTATTACCGTTATGAATATTTATAGTAATGTTTAATTTTAGAAATTCATAATTAATTTTACATTAAAAAATGCCATATAAGTGAAAATTGAGAATGTTAAACAATTAAAAACTAGAAAGTAAATATATAACACGATAATAATACTGCAATGTTAACTTTATTGTACAGTAAGATATAAGGGTGTAGAAATTAATAAAGAAAGAACTCTCTTCAACTAGTGAATTAAATTAATACAAAAAATCATATAAAGTCCATATATACACAACATCAATCAAGATAGAGTTAAATCCAATAATGGCAATTTGATCAATATTGACTAACATTCCAGTTGTTCCTCTGCCCTTGGACGAAGGGATTTCACGTTTAAGATTGCCTTTTCCGCTGAGTGTTTAAATAACATGAAGTATCCTTGAAGCGTAGCAGCACTGATTGGTATGTTGAGAGTTGATACCTTGTTGGCGGGTTTATCCGCCATGGAAATGGGGGACTTTGGATAAAACTTTTTGAACATGTCTGCTAGTTGATTTTGACCATGAAGAAGATAGCCCCTCCGATAGGGAATGCTAGATATTTTAATTTATAGTATTAATAACTTAATAAGTATCTTGTCCAAAGATTATTTGTCCTCTGTAAACTCGAGGAGCTTTCTCGCCTTTCGGACGCAATCCTTGTTGTCCCCCGTGACACGAAAGGTTGAGGTCTCTTCCTGGAGCTCCAGGTAGATGATGCAGCCCACGCTCCGGGCCTGCTGTATGTTTGCACCGTTGGCTCCGGTGGCTAGGCCCATGAGCTCACTGGGCACGTGGGACTCCTCTGTGTAGCCGTAGGTGCTCTGAATCCGCGTGGCCTCCAGGTGCCGCTCGACTTCCTCCGTCTTGCTTTTGAGGAGGACCTTCTGTGTGAAGTTTTGAAAGTACATGCCCTGGATCATGGCAGCTTTCCGCTGCGTGTCCTCGTCCGTGCTCACGACCCGCAGAGACCGCTTGGCGGGCTCGTACTTGACGGAGCAGGCGTTGATGGACTTGACAAAGACGGCGTGTGAGTCCTCGTCCTCTGCGTAAATGTCCTCCGTCTCAAGGGCAGCGGGATCCAAATTGGAATAAAAGTCCTTGTCCTTGATGTGTGGCATGTTGGATCGGGGACGAAGGTGGTCCTGGTGGACCACTTGGTTGAAGCCCGGGAGCTCCCCGGTGGAGGCGGAGCTGCAGAGGACGGCCACGTTGCTCCGGAGCTCCTTGACGCATTTGGGCTACCAGCCAAAGGCCTCCTAGTCCCGTGCGGTGTTGTGGACTTCCACTTCCTCCCCGATGCAGAAGTTGTGCCTCTCCGGGTGGCTCGTGGCGGGAGGGGGCATCCGGACGGAGGAGAAAGGGAAGCGTGAGAGGGGTTGCTCCCGGGAGTTGATGCTAGCTCACGAGTCCCTCGGAGGAAACAAAGCACCTCCACATGAGAGGGAAGACGAGAGGACACGCTCGGAGACACGGAAGAGGGTGAGGAGGACATCCGGGGACACAGCATTTCTTCCCCATGACGGAGGAACAATCTTCTGGGAAGGTTTTCACAGCAGCAGCGTCCTTAGCTTTGTTGTCCTATGACAATCATTGGTCGTTGACGAGTGAATCTTATGAGTCTGCGCTGAATCCTTTCATAGGATTATTATGATTGTCGGTTTGAGTTCAGTTGATGAAAAAATATCCAATCACGGATATGATGATGAGGGATTCACCACCATGACACCCTTTCATATAAACACACTATAATGCTGAAAAGGAATTGATGGATTTAAATATTTGTTATGAAAAGGATGCCTCAAGTGACGTCATTATTTTGATTCAATTGAGCATGGGCTCCTAATCTTTTTTATGTATCCAAATGTCCCTCTGTATGAATGGTTTTAGTTCCCTAAAGAAACTATGAATCACGAAGTTGAGCCAAGTTATCATGTTTTTGGTAGTGAAATAAACACCACCTATATAACTATCTCATTCGTCCCTCCCTCCCAAAGAAATATCTAGAATATAACAAGGTCAATTTTGTCCCGGTTGAAACCCAGTGTCTACATCATCTTCAAAAGTCGCTCTATAGTAACTCGCCCAACAGATACTCGCGCAAACGAGCCTCGCGCAAAAATAATCGCTCAAACGGCACTCGCTCAATCAAATCCTCGCGCAAATGAACGGACACCTTATAAATCATTTATCACACCAAAACAACAATAACTTCTTGTGAGTAATTCAATTCAATTTTAAGAATGAGTCTATGAAAAAATAAATTGTCATTGAAATCGATAATTATTACCAATAATTTAGTAAAAAAAATATATTACTCGAAATAAGACAGTTTGATTCATTTACTTATTGAGGAGTATAGTAAAAAATATTCTGAAATCATCCTCCCAGTCGGCATACATCTATAAGCTTTGATGAATGTACGTAGATTCATCAAAGAAGTTAACTTTAGGCAAAAATAATAATATAATAAATAATTAACCTTTTGAAAACCGTATAGCTATAAGTTTTTTATGATGTGGGCTTGTGTATTTTTATTTAGATATGGGATTTAAAATAAATTACTTATTTTTCATTGAGTACTTTGATTTTTACTTTGTCCAAAATCTTTTTTTTTTTTTTTTTGGGGGGGGGAGTGGAGGGCGTACCCAAAATGAATTGAAATCAAAATCTCTTACCCCACATATCAATATATTATATATATATATATATATAATATATATATTATATATATATATATATATATATATATTAATGTTTGAAATGTTAGCCATTGAGTGGATTTTCTGTTTCTTGGTGATAAAAGAAGACGACATACAAAGTTTGAACAAAATCGGTCAACATTACGAGGTCGCGCAAAGAGGTCAAAGTTTTAAAAATTTAGTAAAAATATAGTTTCCCGCCAATTTCTTCAAATGGTGGACGTTACAGACTTCAATAATAATTATTAATTTAAAGGAAATCTAATTTACTACCAGACGTATGTTTGATGTTTTTTAATAAAACAAAGTTTTCAGTAAAAACAAAGCAAGAAAAGGAGTGAGTATTGTTAGCTTATTTCATAGCTTTTTTGTATCAATTAACTTCACTCGCCTGTAGAAGATGACTTGTTCGCTTCAGAGTAAAATAGTACTTTTAAGTTTAGTAAAACTTTAGATGATAAATCCAAAAATGACCTTGGTTGCATTCTATCAGTTCAGAATTCAGTACAATCTGAGTTTACATCATATGATCAGAGCCTGTATTGACCTATAAGAAATCGATTATGAAAAAATAAAATAATAATTTGTTTCTTAGATTTGCGTCAAGGTATCCTCTCAAAATTTACTTTGTCTCTGACGCATACATAATCCATTATATGCGTCATTTTGTACGCAAAATAGGCTTTTTTAAAGGTACATATAAACTCTCTACTTATTAAACTCACATGATTTAGTATACCAAAATATTAAAGCTGGTTAACCAAGCTTTCATTTGATATGTTTGGTGTTCTAAAAATCGCCATACTTTAAGAGATATAAGCAAATACGTACTGTCCCCCAAAAATGATCTTTTGATATGAGAATATACGATTACCATTGGTAACGCCAGTTAGTGTTGCCTGGATAGCAAGAAAAAAAGAAGGAGAGAAGGGAGGAAAAAATACCCCTCCCTTCTCTTTCTCTTTCTATCCAGGTAACACTAACACTATTACCAGATGGTAATCGTATATTCTCATATCAAAAGACAATTTTGGGGGACAGTACGTATTTGCTTATATCTCTTAAAGTATAGCGATTTTTAGAACACCAAACATATCAAATGAAAGCTTGGTTAACCAGCTTTAATATTTTGGTATACTAAATCATGTGAGTTTAATAAATAGAGAGTTATATGTACATTAAAAAAAAGCCTATTTTGCGTACAAAATGACGCATATAATGGATTATGTATGCGTCAGAGACAAAGTAAAATTTGAGAGGATACCTTGACGCAAATCTAAGAAACAAATATTATTATTTTTTTCATAATCGATTTCTTATAGGTCAATACAGGCTCTGAATCATATGATGTAAACTCAGATTGTACTGAATTCTGAACTGATAGAATGTAACCAAGGTCATTTTTGGATTTATCATCTAAAGTTTTACTAAACTTAAAAGTACTATTTTACTCTGAAGCGAACAAGTCATCTTCTACAGGCGAGTGAAGTTAATTGATACAAAAAAGCTATGAAATAAGCTAACAATACTCACTCCCTTTCTTGCTTTGTTTTTACTGAAAACTTGTTTTATTAAAAAACATCAACATACGTCTGGTAGTAAATTAGATTTCCTTAAATTAATAATTATTATTGAAGTCTGTAACGCCACCATTTTGAAGAAATTGGCGGGAAACTATATTTTTACTAAATTTTTAAAACTTTGACCTCTTTGCGCGACCTTGTAATGTTGACCGATTTTGTTCAAACTTTGTATGTCGTCTTCTTTTATCACCAAGAAACAGAAATCCACTCAATGGCTAACATTTCAAACATTTGAAAATAAGAACAACCTAATATATATATTCTTTTTATATATATATATCTTGTCTTATATAATGTTTTATATCTATATATATATAATATATATATTGATATATCTTTCTTATAAAGTTAATATATATTCTAATATAAATATAATAGTATATATATGAAATTCGGCGGTCTATCATTTGCGCGAGTTGAGATAGAGCGATTTTCGATTGCGCGAGGATTTTTGGAGCGATTTTCAGTTGAGCGAGGCTCGTTTGCGCGAGTATTCATTTGCGCGATTGCTTCAATTATCGGACACTTTATACTTATGTTCTTCTGTCCGATAATTAGGGACTAAAAAATACAGATAATATTTATATGTGACGTCATCATAATAAGCTTAATAACAAGGTTGTAAATAGTTTTTCTTAGCAAGGTAGATATTAATTTATCATAAACTAAACCTAATTACTTCAACAGACAATATTTTTGGTATGTAGAAGCTGAACAACGCAGTATTCTTCCTCCACAAATATAATTTGGTTACAAAACTTTTATATTTTAGCTCTTAATTTCTAGTTTTTTCCACCCTTCGTATGGCTTTAGCCTAGAAACTACCTACATTATGGAATAACCACTGGAATCATAATGTTACCCTGTGCCCTCATAAATTATTTCGGGTATAATTTGGGAGTAGAAACTACACTTACAAACCAAAAATATTTCTCCAAACTCATCATATAAACTTAAATTGACCTAAATACTGCGATGGAAGGGTACTTAATAGGATTCTTGTTGTCCGTGGACGGCATCATGTAGCTTCTGTAAGGCTAAATATATACAATATAAGGTGTGAAATTTTCCCTCAACAACCAAGTCTCAGGAATCATTGAAGTCAAAAACAGCTTTTTCTCGTGATTTGGAGCAACGGGCTCACTAGACAATATTAAAGGACCCAAGTGCATTCATGATTGCATTCTCTTTGCTTCTCTGGAATGCCAAAACACCTTTTTGGCCTTTGTATTATGCCTAAGTACGACTTGAAAAGTACAAACTTGTCATATTGGACTTAATCAAATGTATGACAAATATTTATTATCCTTATCCTTTAACTTCATAGTACTATGTCATTCATTATGTATGTTTCAAATTACAATTCTACGTCCTTTCATATTTGAATAGGTAGCATGTTACTGTTTTATATGTGGTACAAATTACATTTCTTGAACATATTTTAGTTAATAAAAATTAACTATGACACAATTTATTTATCCCAAGTTATATTTACGATAATTTCATACTATATGGTACAAACAGAATTTGTTCATATTAATAACAAAATTTAAAATGACGACAGTTTATGTAAAATCCTGACTTACCAAAAAATATTTTATATTTTTGTTATATGCAATTCTGCAGGATGAGCCCAATTCAATTGGACTACTTTATGCAGCAAAAATATGGGGAATTGGGAAATCAAAAAAATATAGTCAAAAAAATACTAAGGTTGGGTGATGTCCTGAAAAGGTTTATTACCGTTATGAATATTTATAGTAATGTTTAATTTTAGAAATTCATAATTAATTTTACATTAAAAAATGCCATATAAGTGAAAATTGAGAATGTTAAACAATTAAAAACTAGAAAGTAAATATATAACACGATAATAATACTGCAATGTTAATTTTATTGTACAGTAAGATATAAGGGTGTAGAGATTAATAAAGAAAGAACTCTCTTCAACTAGTGAATTAAATTAATACAAAAAATCATATAAAGTCCATATATACACAACATCAACCAAGATAGAGTTAAATCCAATAATGGCAATTTGATCAATATTGACTAACATTCCAGTTGTTCCTCTGCCCTTGGACGAAGGGATTTCACGTTTAAGATTGCCTTTTCCGCTGAGTGTTTAAATAACATGAAGTATCCTTGAAGCGTAGCAGCACTGATTGGTATGTTGAGAGTTGATACCTTGTTGGCGGGTTTATCCGCCATGGAAATGGGGGACTTTGGATAAAACTTTTTGAACATGTCTGCTAGTTGATTTTGACCATGAAGAAGATAGCCCCTCCGATAGGGAATGCTAGATATTTTAATTTATAGTATTAATAACTTAATAAGTATCTTGTCCAAAGATTATTTGTATGGGTCGACGTTCCTCCTGACGTAAATATAAGTGAGATGAAGTAAAACAAATATGTATAGTCCACAAGCTTAAGAAAAGCAATTTCAAGTCGAAGGTATTCCGTAGATGGAGCCGGAGAGCAATCATGTTGTTGGCCTCAATAATTCCTGAGAGATGGTTGTTGAGGGAAAATATAACGCCTTATGTTGAAGCTACATGATACAGTCCAAGAATCCGAATAAGTAGTATTCCATCACGGCATTTAGGTCAATATATATATGAAGCTTTCTCGCCTTTCGGACGCAATCCTTGTTGTCCCCGTGACACGAAAGCTTGAGGTCTCTTCCTGGAGCTCCAGGTAGATGATGCAGCCCACGCTCCGGGCCTGCTGTGTGTTTGCCCCGTTGGCTCCGGTGGCTAGGCCCATGAGCTCACTGGGCACGTGGGACTCCTCTGTGTAGCCGTAGGTGCTCTGAATCCGTGTGGCCTCCAGGTGCCGCTTGACTTCTTCCGTCTTGCTCTTGAGGAGGACCTTCTGTGTGAAGTTTTGAAAGTGCATGCCCTGGATCATGGCGGCTTTCCGCTGCGTGTCCTCGTCTGTGCTCACGACCAGAAGAGACCTCTTGGCGGGCACGTACTTGACGGAGCAGGCGTTGATGGACTTGACTAAGACGGTGTGGGAGTCCTCGTCCTCTGCGTAAATGTCCTCCGTCTTCGAGGGCAGCGGGATCCAAATTGGAATAAAAGTCCTTGTCCTTGATGTGTGGCATGTTGGAGTGGTCCTGGTGGACCACTTGGTTGAAGCCCGGGAGCTCCCCGGCGGAGGCAGAGCTGCAGAGGACGGCCACGTTGCTCCGGAGCTCCTTGACGCGTTTGGGCTACCAGCCAAAGGCCTCCTAGTCCCGTGCGGTGTTGTGGACTTCCACTTCCTCCCCGATGCAGTAGTTGTGCGTCTCCGGGTGGCTCGTGGCGGGAGGGGGCATCCGGACGGAGGAGAAAGGGAAGCGTGAGAGGGGTAGCTCCCGGGAGTCGAAGCTAGCTAACGAGTCCCTCGGAGGAAGAGGGATAGACTTCCTTCCTCCACATGGCCGCTGTAGTAACCAGCACCGCTCTCACAAAGCACCTCCTCATGAGAGGAACCGGACACGCTCGGAGACACGGAAGAGGGTGAGGAGGACATCCGGGGACACAGCATTTCTTCCCCATGACGGAGGAACAATCTTCTGGGAAGGTTTTCACAGCAGCAGCGTCCTTAGCTTTGTTGTCCTAGGACAATCATTGGTCGTTGACGAGTGAATCTTATGAGTCTGCGCTGAATCCTTTCATAGGATTATTATGATTGTCGGTTTGATTTCAGTTGATGAAAAAATATCCAATCACGGATATGATGACACCACTTTCATATAAACACACTTTAATGCTGAAAAGGAATTGATGGATATTTGAAATGAAAAGGATGCCTCAAGTGACGTCATTATTTTGATTCGATTGAGCATGGGCTCCGAATCTTTTTTATGTATCCAAATGAACCTCTGTATGAATGGTTTTAGTTCCATAAAGAAACTATGAATCACGAAGTTGAGCCGAGGTATCATGTTTTTGGTAGTGAAATAAACACAACCTATATAACTATCTTTGGACAATAATTCGATATTAATTAAGACCAAAAGTATTTTTTTTTGCCTATATGGTCGATAAATTGCATCCGACTGAATATAAATAAGTATTATACCATTAAAAATATCCAATCACGGATATGATGATGAGGGATTCACCACCATGACACCCTTTCATATAAACACACTAGAATGCTGAAAAGGAATTGATGGATTAAATATTTGTTATGAAAAGGATGCCTCAAGTGACGTCATTATTTTGATTCAATTGAGCATGGGCTTCTAATCTTTTTATGTATCCAAATGTTCCTCTGTATGAATGGTTTTAGTTCCCTAAAGAAACTATGAATCACGAAGTTGAGCCAAGTTATCATGTTTTTGGTAATGAAATAAACACCACCTATATAACTATCTCCATTCGTCCCTCCCTCCCAAAGAAATATCTAGAATATAACAAGGTCAATTTTGTCCCGGTTGAAACCCAGTGTCTACATCATCTTCAAAAGTCGCTCTATAGTAACTCGCCCAACAGATACTCGCGCAAACGAGCCTCGCGCAAAAATAATCGCTCAAACGGCACTCGCTCAATCAAATTCTCGCGCAAATGAACGGACACCGATAATTCACCAATCTCAGTCTGTCTGTATGTCCGCACGCTATCTCCTCCCACATTTATTGTCAGATTTGAACTGTGAAGGTACCTATGAAATCTTGGGTCAAAACGAACCTAATAAAACTATATGCAAAGTGATAGGACCGAAATGAAGAAAAAAATTCAGACCTTGTGATTTGAACTACCCCTACTTTTGAAGTTAAAGAGAGAGAGAAAAGAAAAAGAAAAGGATGGAGGAGGAGTTGGAGCAATAGAAAAAAGACATCTCATAGACTTAAAAACATATTCTTTGTACAAAGTCCTTTTATGAGGAATGTTTTAAAACAGAAAATTATTTTCTCTCTCTCCTTATATTCTTTTATGGTCTAGTTCACTCACAAAACTAGCTCCAAAACCTACCCTACCCGCAGGGCGAACATATGGCGCCGTAGGCGGCCAATATGCGATTATATATAATATGATGTTTTTATTACTAAGGTATGATATATACCTATATAAAACTACATACATAATATATATATATATATAATATATGTAGGCGGAAATTGCACGAAAGAAAATTGCCCCAAGGAAAATTGCCCGAAGGAAAATTGCCCGAATGGAAAAATGCCTGAACTGAAAATTGCCCCGAAAGAAAATTGTCAGAATTTTTAGTATTTTTTAAATCCCAAAATGCCCAAAGCCTTATATTAGTCCCTAAGACTCCAGTTTATACCCAAAATGTTAGGTTTTTGGGGTGCTGCTGGACCTCAAAACGTGAGTAATTTCTACCCGTATGCTAAAATAATTCATGTTAGCCCTTCAAAACTCAATTTTTGGTTCCGCCGGGTCTCAAAATGTAATTGTATCCATGTCTTATTTAAGCTAAAAATGAGTTATTAAAACCGTTGCTTGAATAAGTTATGTTAGCCCCTTAGAACACAAATTTATACTCAAAATTTGGGTCGCATTTCTGAATAATAGCTCTTTTGCTCTTGATAGATATTACATCATGGATAAAGCTAATTTTACAAGTAAAAATCACCATGTTTTCTTTGTTAGACCCAGTATTTTTAAGCCTCACGTTTTGAGGTTCGAACTCAACAAAAAAAGGGGTATAAATTTGTGTTAGGAGCCTTTTGATGATAGTACCTGCTTGGCTTAAATTTATATAATAACTGATAATTTGTCAAATTGATTATATTTAGTTACAGTTTATAACAGAACAAAGAATATATAATTTAAAAAAACCATACAATAAGTCTCTGGTCGTTATAAAGACAGATAGATCGCTTATTCAATACGCAGGGGAGTGCATCTTTGTCTGTGCATCATTTTTTGTTTCGTCTATGAATTCATAAGCAAAAGGATTTAAATACTAACTAAGGAATATATTTAATGCATCAAAAATGTTCTTACTTTATAAAGAACAAGTAACAAAGAAATATATATTAGGTCGTAATAAACACAAAATATATCGCCTATTCATACAAATCATTGTTGTATCATTTTTCTTTTGTCTTTAAATTTTAAATCAGAATTTATACGTAGTAAATATAATCAGACATAATTAATTTTATTTGTTACAAGAATAGAAAGTTTATTAATATCAAATATATTTAATTTTATCAGCAATTAGATATATTTTTTTACCACCAAAATATTACTTCTTAAAAGGAGAAATTTCATTGATGAACTAAATAATAGCCAATTTAAAGTTTAAACTTTACGTTACTACAATTTGTAAACACGGCCTATTATGTAAATTTATGTCCTGAATTGGTCACAAAACTAATAATATTTAAGTACCGTGGTCCAGATTATCCGTTGCTCCGTAGTATAAGTCGGACAGGCCAAAAATGAAGAAAGAAGGAGGAAAAGGCATCTATGAGTCACACCGGAGTATAAGTCGAACTTGAAAATACCTACATATATGGAAATGGTCTAAGGAACGTTTTATAGTGCATTCAATCATTTTGTAACATTTTTGGGGGTAATTTATTTGATAGAGAGGCAGAAAAACTTCACACATAAGTTGCACTGAAGTATAAGTCGTACCCTGGCCAAACTACGCAAAAAACTGCTACTTATACTCTGGAAAATGCGTTGTATATTTTTGTATAAGATCCCAATACTCAACTGTAAATCTATTACAGTGAAATTACTAGATTTCATCTACGGTGGCATCTCAACAAAGGATTTTTCTTTATTAATGATTGCATACGCAAATCTGCATTAATGCGTTTTAACTTGTCTTTTTTTAATATTTTGTTTCTATAGGAGAATTTTAGTCAGTATATATCAGTTTGCTATCGAAGTAAGATATTGCGAAATTTATAAAAGTGAAAGAAAACCGATTGATCCTAGTTGATGAGTATCAACATAGGTATTACAAAAATCGGGAAAATAGTGGAACTATTTATTGGGAGTGTTGCGAAGGAAAGCAAAGAACTGTAGAGCAAAAATTCACACAAATCTTCAACTGAAGTTGAAATTGTTAAATATGTGAATGAACATTGCCATGAATGACGAAGGCAGAAGTGGACTCCATAAATTTTCGAAGAGAACTTAAGGAAGCATCTCTAAAGAACCCTCAACAAACAACGATCAACAATTTCGACAGCTATTTTAAACAGCGATGAAGCTACAATTGCACAATTGACAACATTATCTAATATTGCAAGAAGTGTTAGAGGATGGAAGACATCAATGAAAAATTCCAACATCTCCACAATCTCGCATGGGATTCTCGAAACACCCCGATTCAAACTCTAGAAACTCTAGAAAAAGAGAATTTTCTTTTATATGACTCTGGAGAGGACGATCAAGTCGAATCCTCATACTTGGACGAATTCAGGCCTTCAAGATTTGAAATAATAGGAAATGGGCCATTGGTGTACATTCAAGATAACCCCTGATTTTTTTTACCAAATTGTAACTGTTCACATTTACGTTGAAACAACCACGCTTTACCCAGATTATTTATTTTCTACCAAACAGTCAGCAACTACTTATAGACTATTATTTCAAAAAATAAAGAAATTGTGTTGAGCAACCTATTTCTAATGATTATGAAATGGACTTTCATTAATAGTTACAGATGTACTTCCGGAAACTTAACTTCAGGTTGCTTGTTCATTTTTCACAGAGTTATACACAAAAATTATAGAATTTGGGTACAAAAATCGGTACCATTCTGAAGGAGATTTTTGTCTTCAAATTAAAATGTGTTCTTTGCTTGCATTTGTACCTCTTGACAATGTTGTTGAAATTTTTGAAGAACTCACATTTATTTCGTATTTTGAGTCCATTATATTGGAATTCTAAGAGGAAGAATTAATAATAGGAGAAGGCATCCACCAAGATACCAACTCATTTGTGGAATGTCTATGCAAGAGTATTATCTGGAGAACCTAGAACAACAACTGTGTAGAAGGATACCACAATACACTCAATAAACCTTGGATGTAATCATCCAATATCTGGAAACTGATAGCGACTCTTCAAAAGAGACATGTCTAGGTCTAAATTGTTCAAATTCGTAGAGGTGATGTTTTCTGGAAGAATAAAAAGTATGCTCAAATAAATTCTCGTATATTAAACATTGTTAACAATATAACAGTATTGATGACAAAAAATTATTTGAAGTCTAAGGCCTATAATTTAAAACTGTTTTAAACATATGTATTATGATATTTACGATTATAGAATATTGGACTTTTTGAAGAGTTGAGAAAAAAAAATCATTGGTTATAATATAAAACTACTTAATTTCTCACATTAAAATGTAGTTTTCCAATTTAATCACCTCAAGTAACTATATATTGCCTAACTCAAGCTACTTTATGAATAATTATTCTTTGGGTTTTAAAACAATTATATATTCGGGCAATTTTCCATTCGGGCAATTTTCCATCGGGCAATTTCCTCGGGCAATTTTCCTACGGGCATTTTCCTACAACCATATAAAATATATATATATATATCAGGAACCGACCCTGTACCAGGCCGGGTACAGCTGTTCTTGAATGGCCCGGGACTTTAGAATTTTAAAATATTAAAAAAATCTTTTATAAAAAAACGTCCGTCACTTTTTGTTGAAATTCTTTTCTTTAAAAAAACGTCGTCCCTTTTTGGAATTCTTTTTTTCTAAAAAAACATAGTCACTTTCAGAAAATATATTGAAAAATTTAAGTCTCGGCCCAGCCCGGGTACCGGCGAAAAAAAGTGTCCGGTCGATTACTGATCTATAAATATATATATAGTTTTTCAATAATATTCTTTTAAAAACCATGATTGGATAAAAAACCAATGTCAATAATCAAATACGTACAAAAATCATTTATGATATTTCGAAATTCGAATCTTAGATTACGTCATAGTATGTTATTATATCATAGTCCAATCATAATCCACAATATAATACTAATATAATTATGTAGTAAAATATATACGGAACATGTACATACACTCAACCTCGCCACTATTTATATATTAGAAAAGCATAATAGCAAAAGAAAAAAGTACCCTACTTTTAACTATATTTTTCTCTATGATGACTTCGAAGGCAAATCTACATTATGAGAATTATTATTTTTTGGACATCCAAAAAAAAACGTGTATGACCTCGACTAACCATGTTTATTAGCACAACAGGACATCAACATTTATATCAAAATGTTGCAAAGAAAAGTTTGAAATCAAGATATATAAATATTCTCTATGAGATCGATTTTTGTTCCCTATGGCATTTAATAAAACCTACATTAATTTTACTGAACCTTCTTCTGCTCAATCAAAAGAATTGTCCATTTAAATATGAAAAAGTATCAGTAACAAAATCGATATTTGTTTGCAAACATTTATGAATCTAATATAGTAATAGGAAAAGCCAAGGCTCTCTCAGGGGTGTAAAAAATAAACTCTTAACGAATAACTTAAAACCAACAACATGAGTACCCTCTTATTGTTTTCCTTCTTTAAACCAAACAGAAAATAAACCTAGTACGAGGAGTGTTATTTGAAAAAAGGGTGGAAGGTCAGCACTGAAGCTCCTTTATTGGCATAAATTTTATTTGATCAGCATTTGAAATAACAAACTCCCAAATTGACATATCTAAATTGTTATAATTTTGTTTTTTGTCAAAAGAGCCAATTATTAAAAGTCTAGCTCTAAAGGAAACTTTTGAAACATATTTTTTGGAGGGGCGGGAGGTAAGGGGGGGTTCAAACCCAAATCAATGCTTGCACGACCATTAGTTGTATAATGACGCAAGTTTATTAGGAAGGGCACGTTGAATATCAATATGTAGTTTTATAATACCCCCTGTTAAAATTACACTCCCCTCCAATCCCGTGATGGATAGTGAAATCACTCTCAAATAGCACAAAAAATATGTCATATACGAAGCACATTTTGGCTATTTCATTTTTGAAATGAATCCTTTTCAATAAAGTCTGCAGGGTTCATGTTAGTATGATGTCAAAAGAGAGGAAATATTTTTTTGACAAATCCTCAGTTGAAGAACCTGTCTCTGTTTTGTCCTCATAATAAAGAAAAACTCTCGTAATCACGAAAAAGAGTGCAAATCAAGAATAGTTAGTCATAACTGGGCCTGCCTTCAGCTCCATGCAGCTCTATCCAGCTTCGCTTGCATACACCTTTATAGGGAATGAAGTCTATATTTAAACATTATTCAATTTCACCACAACTTGCTGTGGAGCCTGGAAATATTCTTTACAAGATAAAGTTATCGATTGCAAGTCTTATTCCTGAAAGTCTTGACTTTTTGTTTGATATTTGACTGTGTGATACATACAGTGTGTTCAATCCGAAAGTAATTTTTAAATTGTGAATTAGAGGGTACTTAAAATACATTAAATTATTCATTGATACATCATTTTTATAGAAAATAATGGATTTTAATGATTATTATTAAACATTTGTTTGTACTATATCGAAAGAGGTACATCTTCTAAAGCCTACAAAAGCTGCGGAAATTACCCCTCCAGCTTGAAGACAGAACGACATTCAGGACATTCTGCAAACGTTTTATTCGTTTCTGCTATATCTCTAGCGAAGGTTTGGACATATTGTATAAGAGACTCAATGGACTCTAGTTTTTCTATAAACTCGAGGTTGTGCTTCAGCACCAGAAGGTGGAAGTCCAAAAGGGTAGCGATCTTGGCTGTGAGTTGGCCAAGGATTTTCATCGTTTGCTGATGGGACTCGGCTCACAAACTTTCATTAAATAGCTAAAAGTTGCGTTGTGCAATGTGGTGGGGGCCGTTTTTATACCAAACGAGTTGCAGTATGGCGCAGCCTGGCCCTGAGGTTTGGAAACACTATTAACCGAAAACAATGTCCAGGATTCCTTAGATTCCGAGGTTTAAAGACTCGTGTTCTTACTATGGGACAAAAATTACATGTGCTAAGTGCTATAAAAATGGGCATTATGCCAAAGATTGCGAAAATAGGTTAGGTAAAATGGGCGGATATTGGAAAGAGCTGAGAGAGCAAATGGACCGAGAAATTAAACCACTACTGAAGAGGCTGCACAAAACAGCTCACAAGTTCCAACAGAAACCGGAAGTGGATCAAGATAAGAAATTCAAATAGAAGATCAGAGGTCAATCGAAACAGGAGACACTTTTACTCCTCGGAAAATAGTGAAGATAGTGAGTGGTCAGGGAGAGTGATGACAAGGAGCCC
>CP045890.1:385098-421195 GCA_013387185.1 Caligus rogercresseyi | reverse complement strand
CCTCCGCCGTCATGAGCCTCCGAGGCAGATTTTTTTCACGACTGGGGAGGCGTAGAGAGACGGGGAGGGTTCCCCTAGACGGAAATTCCGAGAGGACACGCTCCCGGCACCCAATTTCACAGCACAGCGCGACATCTATTGGCAGAGTAGGCTAACTGGAAATTTTAGTAGTATTTAGCTCATTTGGCGCCTTAATTCTGCACTCATAGATGCCAAATTTAATCACTTCTTCCTTTTGCACTTCCCAACTCCACAAAATTTTATCCAAATCCGTTCAGTACTTTTTGAGTTATCCTGCTGACAACAACAACTAACAAACCAACAAACCAACACTAACAAACCAACAAACGCCAGTGAAAACATACCTCCTTCGGCGGAGGTAAATATAATAAGCATATACATAGTAAATAATAAGTAAAATTAGAGGATCGTCGATGGTCAACGGTTGCGTGATTCTGAAGTCCCAAACAAAATTGAGTTCTTTAGGGCGTCTTGTTATAGCTGTCCTTCCTCTTTTCATTATGTTATTACTCCTCCTCTTTTTTTTCTTTCTTTTTCTTTCCACTCTTCCTGCTTAACTCTAGAAGTAAATAAATAAATAAAGTCTTTTTGGGATATATTTATTATTATTATTATTTGTTTTGGTGTCTGTTTTTTGGAGGATGTCTGAGGCTCCGCGATTGAGTAAGGAGGATGAGGATGACCCCTTGGTGATCGACGAGGACGCGGCGGAGAAGGAGTCGAGCCCTCCGTGGAACTGATGGTGAATGATTTTGATGACGAGCGAACTCTGGAGGAGGAAGAGGCTCTGGGCTCTCGGGACGAGGCCGCGGAGCTGGATGCACTCAACCAGGAGCAGGATATACCATCGAGGATCTCCTGAAGATGTACGGCTATGAAGGTGGAGGGGTCGCAGATCCCGCTCAAGGAGCTCTGTGGAAGAGGGCGGCGGCGGCGAAGGAGGCAAGGCCAAGAGTCCAATGGGGAGCAGCAAGAGGAACGATGAGATCACCGGCCAAGGAGAAGAGGCTGATGCGAAGAAGAGAAGAAGAAGAAGAAGAGGAGGAAGATAAATCCCAGGGTAAGAACAGAATGGAACACAAACAAAACAAGGAGATACCTACAAAAATAAACTCCAATGTGATTTGTATCAGATTTATTATTCTTCACATAAAACAAACACAATACAATAATGTTAAACATACGAAAAGTCCAGTTCTATTATCGTCAAACGTCTTTTTGTCTTATAATATGAATGTCAAATGCTATGAAATACATTTTCCTAGAAACAAGACTGAAAATTCTAGCTCTATTTTAATAGTTCATACTATATTTGACCATACCTTATGTCAATCATTCAAGCTTGATGTTAGATAGGCCCAAGCTATGAAGTGTACTACCTGATTTCTATTATGAGTGACTCTTGTCATCAAATAAGTCTTTACATTCCTAGAAAGAGTACAATGTCAAGGACCCAATAGTCGATCAATGTGTTCAAGCTTTCTCGATTATCAATTTTGAAGATTCATATTTGCTTCTTCTTCCTGAGAGGATCACATTTGATAAACCCTTTTAAGTCTCATTGGGGTTCGATGACTCCTTTTAATGTCATGATACTTATTTGTGTATGTATTTATTGAAAAAAATAGACGAAATTTTTCTAACTATTCATAAATTAAAGACAAATGCCCTAAAACCAAGTCCTCATTTTAAAAATAATAAGACGATACAAATAAGGAAAGGGCATTGTATACACTATTTGTACTATGTTTCATATATTAATTCATGGGTTGATAGATTATTATAAGTTTATATAACGATGGATGTAAATAAATTAACCATATAAGTATAATAAGTTACATTATTATTTTACCTTATAGCAAATCGTAAAAAATCATCGTAGAACCTACTGATATTTTATAATAGCAAAAGTGGTCGATTTTATGAATCGACTTATTATCTATAGATCAATATAATTAGAAACTCTCAATACGCTAACCTCAATAAATTGTCTTAGAAGTTCATATTAATTATCGACTTAAGTAATTAAATAATTATTTGATGAATTTATGAAATACTCTTCATAGGTCTGCATTTAATATTATTAGTCGACTGATTCATCAGTGTGATGGATTTATTCGCTCGATTTATAAACCATCGCAATCTGTCAAACTTGACTCTGATAGTGACAAATGGCTGCAATTTTTCCTTAAAAACTTATCTGAGGTGCTTTGTGTCTATTTGAAAAAAAACAAGGTTTATTCTGATACTTCAGGTTTAAATTGCAGTCACTTTGTGATTGTAACTGAAGAAAACAATTACTAAAAAGTGTAAGTTTTCATGTCAAATAGTGTTAATTTATCCACACGTGAAACGGGTATCACTTTTTCCTGCTTCAAACTATAGTTATTACATTGATCCTTATATATACACTATCAGTCGAACCCTAGTAAATATATACCTATACAAAATACGAACTGCTTGAAATGTTCTGTATTTTAAGCTACCTAATTTACTCGGATTTTTTTCCTTTTATATGAGTGTTAGCTCTTATAATAAAATATAAAAGAATATTAGTATTAACAAATATATATGTTTTTGTGTTGATTAGTTTTAGCATATTTTTAATCATGTTTTTGCATCTTTTCAGACTGCCTTGGGGGGTGGTGAGGATAGAAGGAACAGCGGTTTGGGGAAGAAGCGTCCTTGGGCTCTCCATCTTCCTCTCCAAAGAAAAGCAAGTCCGAGTTAACGCGTTTCTACGAGTCCACCCTTGAAGGTCGCTCCCTCCGATCCGCGACAACGACTACAACAACGTCTACAACGAATACATCTACGCCATCGAACCTGGCGTCCTCCAACATCAATAACAACCCTCCTGAAGAGGACTCTGAGCATGGTGAAGAGGGTGAGGCGGAGTGCGACGCCGCCGAGGGGAGGGACTTTTCTGGAAGAAGACCATCATGATCGGACCCTCCTTTCAGGCCTCCGTTCCCCGGGGCTATGCAAGTATTACGGAGACTCCCTACCTTACGAGAATGAGGACAAACAGCTCTGGGACCCCAGGCTCCTTTCCCCGGAGGAAGTGGAGGACTATCTGTCCAAGTCTCATGAGGCCGTGAATAGTAATAATGGCGGAGGAGGGAATGGTGTTGGGGGTCTTCCAACTGGGCTCATATACGGGATGATGAGCAGGTAAGACGGAATTAGAAGAAAAACAGTCCTTGTTTAATACAGGAATTCATCATTCATATACTAAGCGATTTTTAATATCGGGCCCACGTCACTCAGTGGGTTGGCGGGCCTGGCCCAAAAGAAAGATGAAGGATCAGAGTTTGTATACCGGCGATTGCAAAAGGTTTTGATCATTAAATCGCAAAAAAAAACCGCAAAAATACAATCCGATCATTCTAATTAAATAAAGGACATTAACTAAGTTTATGTATTAATGTCATATTCATAAATAGCATAGCCATACATTTGATGTGTCTGACTCTCAGCTTATATATAAAATACACTTTAATGAACTAAATGAAGTGGCTTCCATAATCTATTTCCCTAAAAAAAACCATCTATAAAATAATACTAAAAAGGCTCTAAGATAGATTATTTTTCAAGAATTTAAATAAATAGTTAAATAAATGGAATTCGTCATATATTTAATGGATTGATCTCATAGATATTTTTTGGTTGCAATTTAATATATTAAATTCTCTTGGTAATATTATACTTATAATCACATTTCTCAAGTGGCTTTAATTGCAATTTCATTCATCGGATGGCTGATAGTTATTGCATTTTTATAGTAGTGAATATGGATCACATAGGAAATCTAGTGTGTGGGGTTGAAGATCTGACATGAATGCATTCGTGCAACGAATGGAACAACAATATGAGTAAAAGTTTAAAATAATTGCATGTGCAGGTCGATTGGATACGATAACAATAAGGAGAGCGTTGATGACGGCGATTTACCCAGTCCAAGACGACATTTATTAAACTTGTATAATAATCATATTGATTAATAGCTATATAAATTCTGGGTTCTTTTCATCTTTCCAGGCCCTCTTTCTTCTCTTCCAATGCGGTTATAATTACGAGGAAGCCCTTAGGCGACGGCGAATGAACGTTGTGTCTCCCGCGGATACGATGTCTCTTGGTCGGAGGAGGAGTGCCGGTCCTTCGAGCTGGGACTCCGACTCTACGGCAAGGACTTTACCATGATTCAACAGCAAAAGGTCCGAACGCGCTCCGTGGGAGAAATCGTTCAATTCTATTACTTGTGGAAGAAAACAGAGCGACACGACGTATTTGCGAATGCAAATCGCTTGGAAAAAAAGAAATATACACTGCATCCGGGTAAGAAAAAATGACACGACCAGAAAATAATAATGGTACATTTAGAGAGCTTATTTCCTTCAATATTTGAGAAACATCGTCGTTCAGCAGTCGCCTGTGTCCAAACTAATCAAAGTAATTTGATCTACGATATTGTAAGTTGATCATAGAGATAAAAGATTTGTTTCTATTGGGCAATATGACGTATGCCTCTGAAGAATCCAATAAGCTATCTATGTCTTTATATCTCTATGCGTACGGGGCATTTCAAATAATAACGGACTCATAGAAACATGGACGTTGTAAAATATAATTTACTTCAACCTCCCTGATCCGCGATGAAGAGGGTCAGCAAAGACGAGCAGTGCGACCATCTCCAAAAGCTCTGGGACCACTGCCACGACGTCATTGCAGTCGGAGGGATTATGTTTACTAATTTATTAGTATTTTTATGAATTTGATGAAAATTCCGAGTTAACAGGGTCAGGCTCATTCTTTATGACTCAAGCTAATATATTCATTAGTTTTGACAGGAAATAAAAAGTTTATATTTTTAATTAATATAAAAACATATTAATTATTTGTCTTTGGATTTGCTTCAATTAAATAAATTCATATATATGTAGGCATTACATAAGATATCAAAAGGTTAAATATTAAAGAAGTTGTGAGAAAAGTATCAAAAATATTTTATTTTAATCTAAAAATAAGAGACAATAATGTAGAATTTTTTTGTCAATAATGTATAAATTTCGATAATGATGCATAAATAAGAAAATTAAATACTGCTTTGTGAAAAAGTAATACATGAAAAAATACTTTTAAAGGCTACTTTTTGTGTAACCGATCTCTATTGGACAAGGAGATGGGAAGAATATAATTGCATATCTTTGAAGATGAAATGAAATTTAAAGAACTTTAATTCGTTTTGAAAGAAATAAAATATAAAAAGCATTTTAACTGCGGGTTTTCTATTTGTTAATAAAAATATTATGTAATTTAATCATTCTTCTTCTTTGCTTTTTATAGGGACAACAGATTATATGGACCGATTTATAGACGAGCAGGACTCTTCGCGTGATCGTTCCTCCTCTCCAAATTACCACTCCCTGTTGTACGGGGCCAATAACCATCCTCCTGGAGATTCGTCCACTGGAGGAACCTTCGGTAAGGCACCCATTATCTACCCCATTTCAATAATTAACTCTCTGTCATTCTATAGCCTCTAGAAGCAATAGTCCAACCAACAGCGGGTTAAACAAGTCGTCCTTCCCATCCTCCTCCTCTAACGGAAGCTTCCCGTCCAACTCACATCCACCAGCCCCATGACTACATTCAATTATTCATGAGACTCCTTCACCAATGAAGAAGTGAGCGACGAAGGAAAAACATGCTTACTCTATATATTTAATGTACACAATACCACCACCCCATGTGATGAAAGGAGGTTTAAAACAAAGATAATAATCTTAATATTGTGGATATTTCATATAATGAACGTGCTATCATTTTTTTTTTGGACAGTATTTTATGTGCTTTTCTTTTTTTCTTGTAGTGTGTTGTGTATCAAGGTCCTATGTAATTTTTAAAGAAAAGTTATTCAATCATTTCATGGATTTTATTATAAATTATTATTATTTATGTCTATATCCTACTCACAAATCCTATTATATTATAATATATATTTATTGAAGTTGAATAATAAGAGGAAAATACAGTACAATGAAATGTGGCTCTGCTTTCACAATTACTGTCTCTTGCCAAATAGGTAAATAAGCAAGAAGGATGTTAAGAAGTATATATTTTTTCTTGAATGGCCAAGAGTCTTTTCTTAAGGGTTCTTTTTGCTTTGGTGATCCTTTTTTTGGGATTCACCAGGGGCGATGAGGACTTTAAGGACTCTTTAAACTTTTACTCAACGGGCTTGGAGGTTCGGGATCATATTCAGAGCACGCTCAAGAATCTCTTAACCTCTTACAACCGACGGATTCGACCAACTTTGGTGGTCCTCCTGTAAGATTGTGATTAACCTCGTCATTAACTCAATTGGTCCCGTGAGTGAAAAAACGGAGAGTTATTTGGTGGACGCCTACTTTCGTCAGTCCTGGGTGGATCCTCGGCTCGCCTTCAACGCGACTTCCAGCATGAGTGAGCTATCCCTTAACTGGAAGATTCTCAATAAAATATGGAAGCCAGATACTTTCTTCATCAATGGGAAAAAGTCTAAGATGCACAAAATCACGGTTCCGAATCGCTTTGTAAGGATTAATCCGGGTGAGAAGGAACGTTAATTAATTATTAAAACTATGATGATGGTTCCAAAAAGTTATGTATAATCCATCGGGCTCTAGATTTTTTTTGTCCAATCCCATTGTATGAATATATGCAACGTGACGTCATGAATGGTTAAAAATATTTTGTTTCATTAATATTTGATGAATGTTTATTTTGATTCATAGAATGGGATTGAGTCATAGAGATATAAAGACCTAGAGAGCTTATTGGATTCTTCAGAGAAATACGTTTTTTTGTGACCAATATAAACAAATCTTCTATCTCTATGATCAACTAACGATAGCGTAGTACAAATTACTTTGGGCACAGGCGACAAGCTGAACGAGGCTTCTTGCTATTGAAGGGAATAAGCTCTCTAAATCTCTATAGATTGGATAACCAAGACTTTCGTGACCAACAATAGAGAGAAAACCCAATACCAGATATATGTACACTGTTAAATTAGTTGAGTAAAACTAGATCTATCTACACACAAATGATCAGTACTGAGATTCGTTAGAGAAATATACCACCGTTATTGGTAGTTGTTAGCAAATTATGTCTAATCAGTATCGGTGTATTTTTTGACAAATATTCAATATCGATTGAAGGCGGTATCGGTGTTGGGTAGAATCCACAAATAGTCTACGAGGAGAGGAGGGGGGTGGATTTGAAATTCATTTTTGATAAATTAAGATTCAGACAAAAATCTACCAGTTCCGATTAAGTAATTGGTTGTGGCAATCAATAGCTGAAAAAATGAACGGTATCGGTAGAAAAATCTACTTTCGATAGTATCGATCTATTGAATATCAATTGGTATCCAAGCTCTGCAAATCGATATACCACTCATATGATTCAAGATAGAGACGACAAGAGTTAATTAATGTAAAACAAAATAATTATGAAACATATTTTCAAAAATAATATGGCCAAGTTTAAATACTTAATGAGAAATATGACAATAACTAAACTACAAAATTCAATTACTCCAAACAAACATTAGCTAAACAATCCACCAAACTATTGTCTAGAAAAATAAAAAGTGCAAACATGAATAAATTTGAAAATGCAACAAACATATTAATGAAGTTTTTAAAATAATTACTATTAAAAACTTCATTATAATGGATGTGAAGATTTAACGTAGAGTTGAAACATTCAATGAATAGGTTTATGTCTAGAATACGGTGTCCAGTAATTTCATCACTCGTAAATTCGTCACAGACCTTTTTATAGCTGTTTTTTGTCGTGATATTTACCTCACTTGCTCTTTTATAGTCAGTCAATTTTTTCGTTCTCCTTTTTTTCACAGGTATTTTTATCACGAAGCTTTTTTGTAGTTTAGTATTTTCCTCATTCTTCTTTTCTCGTGGGTATTTTGTCACTTAGTTTTTTTGTAGTGAAGCGTTTTCTACACGATTTATTTTTTTTACTTTGTAGACCTAATCTCGTGGGCTCAGTCGGTGGTACCATGAGTTTTAAATCTACCGCTGACACTTTTAGGGAGAAAAGACACGTAGCCTAAGAGTTTTGCACACCTAAGCCTTGGTTGTTCCGCCAGGAGTACTATGGGATTGTTATCGACCACCAACTCTTATTAAGGTGGAAAATACCTTAAGTAATAAATTATGATAATTATAAAATATAATGTTTATTTCTGCATCCTTATTTACGCAACTGTCCAGTGAGTTTTTTACTCTATATCTACGTTATTTTAAGTGTATGTATTTTGATTACATTTTTATTGTAGTAGGATTTTTTATATAGCCGAAAAAATAGAAACTGATATGCATTCAAATTGATAATATTGAGATAATATTACATAGCATAATAGCATTCCTTGAGTTTGATTTACTCAATTTTGGAGTAGAGATAGCAAAAATCTCTTTAGAGTCCAAACATGTACACTCGATAAATTTTGAACGATGTCAATTCATCTCGATAATCTACTTACCGAGTAATTGACCTTAATTTAACGATTTTTTTAACTAGATCTTTTACATATCCCATTTTTATATAAGATAATTGTTATTTTTATTGGACCCTTTAATGAAATTGACTCTTGTCTACTCTATCATATTTTATTGTTAAATGTAGTGACCCAATATGATCCTATTTCGTTATGGTGGAATAATATTTAATATGCAAGATAAAAAATATAAAAAAACTTACTCAAACCCGTTATTCTAAAAAATATATATATAAATGGCCAAGCTCTTATTCCAACTGTTATCTCAATAGATGGTCTTGTAAGCTTCTCCCAACGGCTCACCATTCACGCCACCTGTCAAATGATGCTCAAAAAGTTCCCCTTTGACTCTCAAGAATGTCCTTTGCACATAGGAAGCTATGGATACACGGCCGAAGAGGTTCTCTATGACTGGAAGGAAACTGTAAGGATCAGGGATTACAAACATAGCCATATATGTATGTATATGTCACTGTAGAGATGGAGATCCAGTAGAGTCGTTGGATCACGATCGTATCCTCTCCCAGGGGTTACTACGATCGCGATTTATATAAGAAGAATCAACGACTCTGCTAGAAGAAATCAGGAGTGTTATCTCTTAAAAGGGATGACGACTTAAATAAGGAGATGGGTTGACGACGATGTTATTCAAACTATTTATATTATGTCTGATTTGTTCTCAGATGAGTATCAAATTGTTATTAATATATAATTCATAGATAGAATGTAAGTAAAGCATTGCATCGCATTTACTTCCATGAGCACAAAAAATGAAATCATTTCCACCAAAATATAGAATAGAAATTGCAAATGAAGTAAATAGTCTTTACAACATCGTAAAATATTATCTTCATATTTAAATCGTCTTCTCTCCTAGAAAAGATAAGGATCGTAATATCACCAGGAGAGTCAACGATTCTACTGGATCTCCATCTCTGCTGCGACATATACCTATATACGTTTCTATAAGCTAGGGTATAAATTTTGCTAATATTTATTTTTATGCTTCCATTTTGTACTGATTAACTCATTAACTTAATTATTTAATATAAGACAAAGGATCTCATACTGAAAAGGTCTTTTAGATCAACTTATTTATACAGATCCTATGTTTGATAGATTTATATAATTACTAAACGTATTTGAAAGCATAAAATGGAAGTATATAAATAAATATAAACTAAATGTGTACCATATTTTTTATAGAAACGTAGCCATACATTTCTTCGTTTCAAGGAATGCAAGATAAACAGTGTTTTGAAAAAATGGTACTGCAAAAATAGGTCAAAATATTAAATAATTCAATCGAGACAGATGTCAAAAAGAAGAACTTAACCGTATGGCAATATCATTAGTCACCTCAATGTTTTCAATGAACCAATTTAATATTAATTAATTACATGTAAAGTATGTAACTAGTAGAATAAAATTATTTATTTTGTGTGATCAAGACATCAAAATTCAAATATCATAATTTCAGCTCAATTAAAATAAATGTATCTCTTGCAATATTCACTGGAATCCATTTTTACCATTTCTTCCGGACATCAAGTAAAAGCAATCCCTTCATTACAGGCCCTCGAGCTAAGCCAAGTAGCCACATCCTCCATGACACAATTCCATCTCATCAAATGGACCTCCGAGGCCGGGACGCATTCCACTAATCGAAAAATAGCCGCGGGCTTCCGCAATGATTCCATCGCCTCCATCAACTTTTCCTTCCAGCGACAGTACGGCTTTTTCCTTATACAAATCTATACCCCCATGTTTATCATCGTCATGTGTTCCTGGGTGGCCTTTTGGATCGTGAAGACGGATGCACCCTCCCGAGTCTCCCTGGGAGTAGCCTCGTCCCTCTCCGTCACCAAAATCGGCTTTGCAGGTAAAGGCAAGCCCAACGTGGAATATGCAACGGCCTTGGACATTTTTATCATCATATGCTTCATGACGGTCTTTCTTAGCCTCGTGGAGTACGCTCTCATCAACTACATTTCCGTCTTTATAAGCCGCTACAAGGCGGCCGAAGAGGAAACCAGAAGACTCGCCTATAAAAAAGCAAGTAAAAATGCAGGCAAATTACTATCTGCCAGAAAAAAACGACGGATACTTCGTAAGAAGAAGAAAGAAGAGGATAAGGAGAATGAATCTAGTTCTCCACCTTCTCAGGATGACCAAAAGGATAGCCACGGAACAAAGTGTGTCAGTACCATGACTGAACAAAAGAAAGCACCCCTTCAACTATCAAATTTTGGCCTATGGCGTCTTGAAGGATTCGTCCTTAAATTAAATGAGGCCATGGAGGAGGGACTCACCCTCTTGGCCTCCTCCATTCGCCTTAAACCAGTGCCTCAGATGTACATCTACACCCACACAGAGGAGGCTCTTGAAAGCATCGACTCAACGGCTCGTAAAATGTTTCCCCTCACATTTATTGCACTTATGGCATGTTACATTCTTTTATATTTTTATATTCTTTAGGGGAAGACATGATTAATCCAATTTTATAATAAAAAATATATATCTGTCCTTTAAAAAAAAATCCATTTGTTAAAAGGCACTAGCTCCAGACATCTGCGGAGTATCTTTTTTTGCTTTCCATTTGCTTAAGATATGCTTCTGCCTCGGACTCGGAGAGCTTCCCTTGGTCCATTAGCACATCCTTGAGTATGACGTTGTGAACGTCTTTGGCCATGTTTTGGCGTCCCCACAGACGTAAACGTGAGCCCCCTCGGATCCAATGAGCCGCCAGAGGTCCGACGCATTTTCCTTCATGAGTGTCGTTACGTAGACCTTTTTCCCGGGAATGTCTCTGGAGAAGGCCAGGTGAAGTCGGCTGAGTCCACCGCTAGCCAGGTGTTCCTCCAGCTCCTCGCGGTAAATGTAGTCCACGGCCTCGTTTCGACAGCCGAAGAAAAGATGGGTTTCCCCAACGGGCTTTCCCTGTGCCTTGTGCCAAGAGCGCTCTTGAATGAAGCCTCGGAAGGGTGCAAGACCCGTTCCAGGTCCGACCATTATAACAGGGACGTTGTGGCGGTTTGGAAGGCGGAACTGGGAGCGTCGGACGAAAATGGGGACCTTATGTTCGTGGTCGTCCTCTGGGACCATGGGCTTGAGCCAGGTGGTGCAAACACCGTTGTTGATTCGTCCCGTGAGCGTCTTATACCATACAACGACGGCCGTGATGTGTATGCGATCCGAGATACTCTGGGGCTAGAGGATATGGAGTAGTATCGTGGCTGGAGGCGTGGAAGGAGTTCCATGAGGTGATGGATGTTGATTTTGAGTGAGGGAAAGTCCTCTAGGATATGGGCGATGTGACGACAGGAGTCGATGATGTAGCTTTGATAGATATCTTTTCCTTCTCGACTCACCATCTTGAGGATTTTTGCCTTTTCCTCGGGGTCTGAGGCGTAGTCTGATATTTCTTTGAGGACGTGGGTTCGAGGAAAGGCCATGATGTCTACGTAATAGCTGAGGGCCGTGCGGTATGTCGTGGGACATGGAAAGGGCTGCTTCTTGATGGCGTCATCCTCCAAAGGAGACATCGTGAAAACCGTATCTAAAATATATACATCAAAGCCAAAATAAGGAAAATATAGCACATTTATATTTTTAAGAGAAAGATAATTATTTCAAAATAAAGAGTACGCCTATTAATTTATGTTATATAAATATCCTTTTTTGCCAATTTGGATAGATAGAATTGCACCCTGCATGGATATGAATGAACCTTCAGCGTTAAAATTAATCCATTGAACCAAATATATTTTAATGAGGTTGGTCAATACTGATCTTTACTTCTTTCTATGTATCATACTTTGATTTCGGAAATAATGTTATTTCAATAACTTAGTTTTAATTATGTAGGAACGGTCGTATGGTCAGATTAGTAATCAAATACATATATTTATTTATTGTGCATAATTTTAGAAGCTTTAAATTATAAAACTTTCCGTAAAATGGACTTTGTTGCTAATTGTTAGTATTTCACATGTTTTAAAATGTGTTTTGCTGCCATTATTTTTGGTTTTTGTATATTTTTGGGTTTCTTTTGTCCTTTATTTCATATTTACCTAAATCAATGTCCAATGCCTTGCCGATTGCCTCCACAACCTTAGGATCATTTCTTGGGAATATAGCAACATGATCTCCGGCCTCATAGCGTATTCGACTCTCCTTGATGTTCAGCTCGATATGCATGCAGTATCGATCCGAAGACTCCGAGTGAAGGTTTCTATTCACTTTGATTTCGGAGAGATATGGGTTCTTCTGATCGAAGGGGGTCGCTGTGTCTGGAAGGAGCGGAGTCGCGCAGGCTCACCAACATAAATCTTCTTAGAGTCCGGTTCCTCCAGGACTTTCGCAGAGTACTGCCGAAGACTGAAATCCGCTTCCGAGGCCTCGATTTCAAACTCGGAGCAAACAGAGCTCCAAAATTCTTCCTTCCAAGTGACAAAGTCATTCTCTATATTGTCATCGTCATCTCCAAGACCGATTTTGTGGATGCGTCGAGCACCCAGTTCGTCCAGGCGCTTGTCCACATAAATTCCCATGGCATTAAAGTGCTCGTAGGTCTTGTTTCCCAGGGCGAAAACAGCAAAGGTCATTGCTAAAAAAATGTCAAATAATGAAGATATTTAGTATATAAAAGTATTTTAATGTCTTTAGCTAACATAATGCACTAACATATTTTTTATTAACTAACAATATAACTTTAATAAGCGAGAAACAAATATTGATTTGTAATCAAATTTAGCATTCTTAATGGGTACAATATTGACCATCAACACTTGATGTAGATTTAAAAAAACTTAATCAAGATCAGACCAAAAAGAATCGTAATTCATTTTCAATTAGTCCAGTAATACTAAATAATTGACAACGAAATGCATTTTATAAACACATAGGAATATTGATATGAAGAGTTGGAAGTTATAGAAAATAAATAAAAACTTGCATCACTCTGTTTAAAAACTAATCGAATCAATTATATTCTTATCTATTTTTGAAGAATGGCACTAACATTTTTCTTATCAAATATTTTAAAAGAATGTTTTCATTGTAAAAGTCCACACCCTAAACCTTGTCGATAATCCTTGTGAGTGATAATATTAAACGTGTCGTTTGACGTGACAAAGGAATAGATAATAAGTACACAAGCTTCACAATGCCTTTAAATATTATTCATTTTAAAGGAAATAGTAAATCATTTATTTATATATAACCTTTTATAAGAAAAATATAAACCTCAAATATTGAAATTTTCTTTATTTGAGAACACGGTACAATTATTCAGCAATCTAATTGTAATCGTATTAGAATCATTTTACACAATCCATTATAAGTACAGGCTTTTTAAGCTTCTATACTGATGATTGATGTTTATTTTATATTTTTATAGTATATATATAGGTAATATAAAATAAAATATAATTTATAATATATAGAATACCTTTTTATAATCAGTGTGGGAGCTTTGTCAAATTCCTTCCTTGACCCTTTTTATTTACAAAAGATTTTTCCATCCTTCCTTTTCCTCCACCAATCTTTAATAGGCCTGAGAGGATTTTTTAAATCTTTGAACAGACTCTCCTGCTTGATCTACCATTATCAGTCCAACTGATCCCAAGGTATACTCTCTCCTACCATTTTGGTTTATGATGTATCATCAAAAGTTATTGTGTCATAAAAAAATCAATGATCGTATCGCTTAAATTTACTTCTAGAACGATAAAAACTATTTAATATTGATATAAAACCAACATTTTGAATATCCTCATCAATTTATAAACGTACTGTATATAATATTTTTAGGCAAAAATTATTATTATCTTATGAGCAAAAAATTCAATTCAAATTATATATATATATATATATATGGGTTTCAATTTATTTTAGAAACGGCAACTGCATTTCAAATAACCAAATTTATATATATATATATATGGGTTTTCAAAATATGTCACCAGAAACGGCCACTGTGGTAGGCATTTCAGAGAACCAAATAAAAAACAGATTTTTAAACTTTGGAGAATCATAAAATCATTTATTACAATGTTTTATGAAAAAATGATATTTTAAGGGTATAAAGTAGGGTAACTGACATCCTCATTTTTTAAGACAGTCTCTATTTGGGTGACCTGTCCTAGGCAATATATAGCTGTTTGATTGCTATTAACATACCATTTCTACTTTATTATTTTTGTCTCATATATTATTGTCGGGAGCCACATTACTGCACTACAACTTGATAAGTTATATTTTAATATGAATATATATGAATCCCCAACTGTCCAAAATTCTTCATGTCATCTTTAAAGAATACTTTATTTTTTTTTTTTTTCATTTCATAGCCGGACATTCCAGACATCAACTTAGTCTAAAGTGTTTATTCACAATATTATATTGAAGTTCAAGCTGAATCAATTAGATTTTTAAATTTATTCCCGGTAATGGCTCCGAATCAACCCAGGAGAAGGGATAGGACAGGGTTGTTCTAAAATGTTAGTTTTTTAAATAATCAAGTTAACTTGGGTGAATAGAACAAAAAATGACAATGCAAATGATTAACAACGCTATTAATAAAATATGAAACTTATTTCATATATATAATTTGATTTCTTACTTGACAAATCCACATCGTTTCCGGCCTGCAGCCACTCAAAGAACTCCTGTGCATTGTCCGTGGGATCCCCTTCTCCATATGTAGCCAGGCAGAAGACGGCAAGCGTCGGCGTTCCATCAAGAACCTCGGAAACCTCCCTAAGCTTCGTTAGGTCCTCCATATCCGTTTCCTCCGGGTCCGCCACGACGCCCTTGAGTCCATAGCGGATCCCTTCATTGGCCAACCGCCCAGCAAACTCTTCTGCTGTCCCTGTCTGAGAGCCATAGAAGACCACGAGCCGCCTTCGCTTGTTCTTCATCTTGGAGAGGAAGCTCGTGGACTCCTGGGAGGGTCCCCCTCCCTCTGGGATGATGTCGAACTTGAAGGATCCACTACCACCAACGCTCACAGAAGGCTCCTCACGGAAAAAGTACCAGTAGCCCACGGCTAGAACGACCAGAAGGAGAACATAGTCCAGAGTGCTAAGGAGGGGAGTGGATTCCTCCGTCTCGGAAGGAGACGAATCATCAGATTCAGTTGCCTTCTCTTCCGCACAAATGGACAAGGAAAAGAAGAAGAAGAGAAGAAGAAATACCAATGGTTGAGAACGGCCCATGTTGAATGTCTATTCTGATCGAATTAATCAATATATAATGATAAGACTATCAAGGATCACACCCTGTCTATCTGGGAATTGTTGAGGAGCCGTCCACTACCATGTGTAGATCTATTTAGGAAGGAGTGCAGAAGGGGGGGGAGGGGGGACTTTAAAAAAGATAAGATGCAAACACAAATATATATATTATATGAGACCCACAGACTTATTATAAAATATGTTCCATGATTAGAAATATAAAATGAACAGGCCCAAAGAATAAAAACAAGAGAAATACGTATATGTATAATGTAATAGAATAAATGACTTTACACGTCATGCAGGCAATGTTTCTTGCTTGTGTATAACATACTGTACTTGATTTCTTCTTCTTTGGCCGCCCGGCTTCTTACTTTTGTACGAAGAAATGAACTGCATGACGTTTTATGTATTTTGTCTCATTTGTAGTAGTCCCTGTACTATTGCATAAGACTGACCGATAAATCGTTCATTGGATTTTAATATCAACTATTTTTCTTTATATTAAGCTTTTAAGTTTTATATTAAACACAGATAAAATATTTTAAAAATGATGAGTCCATAATAAATAATGAACTTGATCGATGCCTAAAAATTGGCATTTGAAATATACTTTTGAATTTTCATCCAAGCCAAACAAGCTAAGCTTCCTTCTGAACTGCACTCCTTCACTACAGTAATATTATTATGCTCTGAAAATACATATAAAATTGAACAGGTCTTATTCTCACTCTGCTTGCAGAATAGGGAAACACTAAGATTCTACGTTCAAATCCCGATCATGATAAGCTTTTTAAGGAGCCTCTGCGTAGGAAAGAATTCCAAAGATAGCAGGAAGTGGCAGTAAATAAGCATAATATATTGAATTATTGTGCAATTATTTACATTACTTCGCATCTCAATGACATAAAGAGCAAAAAGTGTATCTGGCCTATGTCATTAATTTAAGAGACTGACATCTCATCCGTCAGTCATCCTTTTTTATTTGAATATAAAATTGTCGTTGATTATATAACATCCATGATTATTTAATAAGAATCTTGTAGTCAAAAGATCAAACCTTATTTTTACAAAGAGATGTATAGGTTTCTATTTTTTTAAATTATGGTGATCATGACATGAAATCAATGAATATATGCCCATATAAGGTGACAACATTCCGAGGCACCTTGAGGAAGTGGAATACAGAAGTAGAAAGAAGAGAAAAAAAGCCTGTTTTGGAATCCATGGCAACAGTTTGAACAGACACTAAAATATTCACTCATTCATTAAACTTGAAGCCCTCTACTATCCCCTGTTGTGAAAACCGTTAAGCTGAGAGACTGTGTTACATTATGTATAGCTACGCTATTTATAACATATGACATACATGGAATTAGTTTATGTCTATGAACAAGTCATGGATTTGACATTGTAAAGGAATTTTATATTATTTCAGTTTCCGTGGACGGATGAAAAATAATATGTAGACATTAACTAAGTTTATGCATTAATAACTCATTTTATTAATAGCGTAGCTATTATTTCTTAAGTGAGGCAAAATTCGTGATACACCATCATGTAGATCAACTTGAATTGAACTTGTGTACTACTGATGATATATCACATGATAAAAGGATCTTACATTAATAAAAAATATTTTAACTGTAGAAAGAAATTATTTATAATAAGTTTTATGGCATAACATATTTTAGTTATTATGATTTGAATTCACATACAGATATTTGTTTAAATTTTAAATTTATATATCATTTCCACGAAAAATTCATTTAAACTTGGATTCTTGCTGACCTTCCTCAGTTCATTTGAGCAACTATTAAACTATTTACCTAATTACAAAAAGTGATCCGTGAAGTATAAATATATAAATATATATAATTAAAATAATTAGTTTTTCTCAGCTTATTACCTCCGCCGAAGGAGGTATTGTTTTCACTGGCGTTGGTTTGTTGGTTTGTCAGCAGGATAACTCAAAAAGTACGAAACGGATTCGGATGAAACTATGTGGAGTTGTTGGAAATGCCAAAAGGAACAAGTGATTAAATTTTGGCATCTCTGAGTGCTTCTTTAAGATGCAAAATGAGCTAAATACTAATAAATATTTCAAGTTAGCCTACTCTGCCAATAGATGTCACTGTGCTGTGCTCTCCTCTTTGATGACGTCAGTTTCTTTTCTTTCCATGTACCTCTAAAGCAGGGAGGCCAGGGTGAAATCGGTCAAGGGGCCGGACTGTTTTCAAGTGGGATCTCGGGGGGCCAAATTACCGGTACATTTTTGGCCTTGCAACACTAAACAAAAGTAGATTAAAATTTGTTGATATCGTGTCATAATATCGTTTATGTATAAAACACTTCTCAACCACTAACGTAACTGGCCAAATGAAATGTCCATTCGGGCCGGTTCCGGCCCGCGGGCCGCCACCATGGCACCACTGCTCTAGAGTGTAAATAAAGGGACAGAGCGTAGAGGGTTGGAAACAAAGAGAATATAAATATTCTCCTTGGTTGGAAATGACGAAAAGACCAAGTGATTAATTTTTAGGATGTAATTTTAATGCTGAATTGCCGTACCTTATTTTAAAGTTTCGTTAAATTTAATTTATGGGTAAAGTCCATCGCCTTCATTTGCCGTTCAAATGTGTTTTCCCCATTTCAGGTTATCTTATCGCATAATCTGAATGATTACAAAAAAAGGCCATAAAGTCCAAACCTTTTTTCAGACGATATTTTGAGTGGCATTTTTGGAATCTACGTAAAAAATGGGACTCAATTAGAAATTTCAGCCCAGGGGCAAAATCCTGTTACATAGTGTTATTGATTGACGCTATAGAAATGTGCTTCTTGTTTTTTATCATTCTGTAAAAAATTAGTTACAGGAAATATTTTTACAGGAGTTACTGAATTGAAACAAGATTCCAGGTATTAATTAACGATTTATATTCAATTGGTGGTTTCATAAAAGAGTATATATATATATCAGGCTTGTGAACGGAACGCAACTTTTTTTGAACGTTGAACGCAAAAAAAAGAGTTTTGCGTTCAGCGTTTAGTGTTCAATTTTTCCAAACATTTCTTGGACTTTTTTTCGGAAAAACGTCATCACTTTTTTGGTAATTATTTTCTTAAAAAAACGTCCTCACAACGCATCACTTCTTTTGGAAATTCTTTTCTAAAAAAACACGTCATCACTTTTTCAGGAGATTCTTTTCTAAAAAAAAACGTCGTCACTTTTTTAAATATTTGAACGCTGAACGCTAACGGAACGCAAAAACATTGAACTGAACGCTGAACGGAATGCTTTTTTTTTTAACGCTGAACGCAAAAAAAGCTGAACGCTCACAAGCCTGATATATATATATATATATATGTGACGTGAGAACACTATTTGAATACAGGATTTTTTGGTGAAAATGAGACTGACCTATAATAGTATTCTTCATTTACTCTTGTCCATTTGTATTTGTATTTTTTTTAAATAAGCCCTCTAATTGATGCGATATTTAAGGAATAATTGTCGATGAAGAAGCTAATGAAATGAAAAATTGGCCAGGAATATTAGCATCATCTTGCGCGTTCTTGTGTTTTAACCAATCATATTACGTTGTTCATAGTTAATGTACGTTTTCTAATATTAAAATAGAGTAGGCAGTAGTCTCCCTTTTTACATGTATTGTTTTGAATTTAGACCCCCCCCCCCCTTCTTTCTCCTTATCTCTCTCTTCAAAGCATAATTTTAGCCATTGTTTTGTTGGAGCATGTGATGGTGGAGCTTCATGTCGATGCACAGGGATACCAACATAAATATTTTGTAATGATTCCATGACAAATTACGACCTTCCATCTTTGGAAGGATATTGCGCATTGAAAAACCTTTGATAGTAATAAACATGATATATTTATACAGGGTCGGCTGATAAGTCCCGAGACTAACGCATAGATGGCGCCAGTGGATTTCTTTTCATATGACTGTCAGCTAGTACCAACCGTCAAAACATACATGCATAAATATAACACCTGTCTGACAACTAGTTTGTGATATATTGCGTTTTAAGTGAAGCTACTTTTGTTATTGTGAAAAAAATGGAAAAAGACGAATTTCGTGTGTTAATAAAACATTATTTTTTGATGGGAAAAAATACCGTCGAAACTAAAACTTGGCTTGAAGAATGTTATCCGGACTCTGCTCCATCGAAAGCAACCATATGTCGATGGTTTGCTGAATTCAAACGTGGTCGTGTGAGCACTAATTATGATAAACGCAGTGGAACCCAAAAGAGGTGGTTACATCAGAAAACATAAAAATAATCCACAAAATGATTTTAAATGACAGTGAAGTGAAGTTGATCCAGATAGCTGAGACTCTGAAGATATCAAAAGAGCGCGTTGGACATATCGTACATGAATATTAGGACATGCGAAAGCTCTGTGCAATGTGGGTGCCGCAAGAGCTCACAATCGACCAAAAACAACAACGAATTGATGATTCTGAGCAGTGTTTGAAGCTGTTCAATCGTACTCAATCCAAATTTTTGCGTCGATATGTGACAATGGATGAAACATAGTTCCATCACTTCACTCCCGAGTCCAATCGACAGTCAGCTGAGTGGACTGTATATCATGAACTGAATCCAATGCGAGGAAAAACGCAACAGTCAGCTGGGAAGGTTATGGCGTCTGTATTTTGGGATGCACACGGTATAATATTCATTGACTATCTTGAAAAGGGGAAAACAATCAACAGCGATTATTATATAGCCTTGATGGAGCGTTTGGATGATGAAATTGTTGAAAAACGGCCCCATTTGAAGAAGAAAAAGTGTTGTCTCACCAAGACAATGCACCGTGTCACAAGTCAATGAAAACAATGGCTAAATTAAATAAATTGGGCTACAAATTGCTTCCCCATCTACCGTACTCTCCAGATCTGGCCCCCAGCGATTATTTCCTGTTTGCAGACCTGAAGAGAATGCTCACTGGCAAAAAATTTAAGGACCATGATGGAGTAATCTATTAAGCCTATTTTTCGGATAAAACGAAAGATTACTATAAAAGTGGAAACGAAAAATTGAAAGATCGCTGTATCGCCCTCGAAGGCAACTATGTTGAATAATAAAATCGAATTTTGTCAAGAAAATGTTTTCTTCTTAGTTAGTCTCGGGACTTATCAGCCGACCTGTTATATATATATATATTAATTCACCAATTTCTGTCCGTCTGTATGTCCGCACGCTATCTCCTTCCACATTTATGGTCAAATTTGAACTTTGAAGATACCTATGGAATCCTTGGGCCAAGACGGACCTAATAAAACTATTTCCAAAGTGATGGGACCAGAAATGAAGAAAAAAATCAGACCTTGTCAGATTTGAACCATCTACTTTTCAAGGTAAAGAGAAAAAAAAGAAAAGGATGAGGAGGAGTTGGAGAAATAGAAAAAAGCATCTCATTTGACTTAAAACTAGACATTGAAAATCGAGGGATATTTTGGGCGTGTGAATGGTGCAATTGAGTTCAGGCTCTTGTTATCACTATTCTCTTTCCTCTTTTGAGTTCCTATAGGTATACAGAACAGAAGCAAAAACAGAGATTCAAATAAAAAATAAATACCTTCCGTTCCGGCTGACTTGGCCTACTTCATAAATGAAATAAATATTCCTCAAGAGAGGAAAGAGAATAGTGATAAAACCTACCCATACCCGAAGGGCGAACATATGGGCGCCGTAGGCGCCCAAATATGCGAGTATATATAATTTTTTAGTTTTATATAAATTAAATGTAATATTACTAAACACACAACAGAATTGCAAAAATATTTTTATTAAAGTAATGAACAAAATCCCCAGTACAACGGGGTACTTATTAGCCTTAAGCATGTTGCATTAAAAAACAATCTCTTTGAAATATGAAACATACAACAATCGCCACATTCTAGGCATTGACGGACTATTATAAATACTAAGATCAATACAATTCAAAAATTAACAACCTTTCGTTTATGCTTTCAGAAATATATGCTTTTAAAACAAATCCTACGAATACTGAGCTATTGTCACAATAGCATATTGTCAATAGGATTTTTTTTGTTATTTATAGGTAATTACGTGTTTGCTTCGATATTAGGAAGAATTGGCCGAGGAAAATATGTACTAGGAAGAAATGGACCAAGAAGAAATGGCGGGATTGTTATAAATGGAATATTTGAAAGGATAGAGTGAGGGTTGACGTCAGAGTCAAAAATAATAAAATGAGGGAGCCTCCAATGATCCGAGTCGAGTATTCAATCTTTGCAATCCGGCCGAATGAAGGCAGCTCAACACATACAGACAATGCCTTGGCCCCCTAGAGTCAGTCGCCTCCCTCCCAGAAAGGCACCTTGTCCTCGAAAGGAGTCCTATCCTTCGTCTTTGTGAGAGGAATTTCTTCCCTCGTCTTTGATTTAGAACTTCCCATCCCTCGTCTCCGTTATAGGATTTCACATTCTCATCTTCGTGAGAGGAGTTATATTCCTCGTCTTCAGAAAGGGCCCCTCCTACCATCACCTCCTCCATATTGAAGACTTGTTCCTCTTAGTGGAATTCGCTAACGAACTCATCAGTCCTGTATTTCTATTAAAGAAGCCTCATGATCTCCTGATGGTAGTCCAAAATGACTTGAAGATCATCAAATTCCTGATGAAAGAGCCATGAACATCAACTCCTTTCCCTATCATATCTATTCAAAAGGAGAATCGAGAATATTTAACTTTGCTACGATGTTAATTTATTTCCACGTCCATTATTTTAGTGGGTCCCTTTTCGTGAGTGAGGAAAAAGAAGCGCTCTGGACACGAAATCTTTCCGAGTGCCATTGAACTGAACAATATATCATGAATCATTAGTCAATATATTAACTAATAAAAATTTGAACAATACCCCATGTAGCATTAGTAAATATATAAACCAATTAAAATCTATGTATATATATACTTCTATACCAAATTTATTTTTTAACAATTTTGTCCAGGAGGGAGTATTATGGGGATGATTCAGACTTTCCAGGAAAGGACAAAGCAAACTCGGGGGACGTCTAGAATAAAGGGGAAGTATTTGGCCGATTCTGGGCAGACTTTATTTTGTCCTAGGAGCGCAGACTCGCCAGTTCATTATTTGGGAGGAACCGAAAATTAAAAAGAATTCAGCTTTTTAGGGGTGGGGTATGAGAGCTGAGATACTATAAGAAGTGGGTAAAAGGTGAGACGGCCTTTTTCAGGAAGTATACCAGTGATAGACACATCACATGTTTGAGTTGCAGTAGCACCAAGAAGGGTCCGAAAAGCCAACGTCTCTAATGACCAGAATCGCTCCAGAAAAAGTGAGGGGAAATTAAAGTGGGGAACCTTAGACTAGTTTTAAATGCTCATTTTTAATCTCTAGTAATATTGAAATTATGCTTGTTTTACAATTTAGCAAATTTTGAATTAAATATATTTGTCAATTTATATAAATCAAATATTTTGATGAATATAAATAGAAAATATATAATAGGGCAAAGGTTTTTGAGGTCCTTTAGGATCTTGCCATTCTCCAGATTAGACTTTGAATATAATTATAGGACTGATGAGTTCGTTAGTGAATTCCACTAAGAGGAACAAGTCTTCAATATGGAGGAGGTGATGGTAGGAGGGGCCCTTTCTGAAGACGAGGAATATAACTCCTCTCACGAAGATGAGAATGGGAAATCCTATAACGGAGACGAGGGATGGGAAGTTCTAAATCAAAGACGAGGGAAGAAATTCCTCTCACAAAGACGAAGGATAGGACTCCTTTCGAGGACGAGGTACCTTTCTGGAAGGGAGACGACTGACTCTAGGGGGTCCAAGGCATTGTCTGTATGTGTTGAGGTGCCTTCATTCGGCCGGATTGCAAAGATTGAATACTCGACTGGGATCATTGGAGGCTCTCTCATTTTATTATTGTTGACTCTGACGTCAACCCTCACTCTATCCTTTCAAATATTCCATTTATAACAATCGCGCCCGAAATTAGGCATATATTTCTTCTTCTTTATGTATTTACTTTTTGAGGGCTTCTAACATCGGTATGTTTGATATTTAAGACAATACGTATTATTTACCATAATTCGGGGGATTTTGAACTATAATTGACACAAAGAAGAGATTATTTATCTAAAAATGCAAAAAATAAAATAATTCTATGTCATTATTAACTCAGTTTATATAAGAAATAGTATTTGTACAATACTTAGATATATTCCACTCAAAAACTTGCCTACCTATGTATTTGGTCCATTTCTTCCATGAGTATTTTTTTTTCTTTTTCTACCTTGGTCCATTTCTTCCTAGTCCATATTTTCTTGGTCCATTTCTTCCTAATATCGTTCATAGGTACCCTTATGGTATATTATATACTTTATATATGAATGAAAAAGTACTCAAAATGGGCTCATTTTACTAGTTTTATAATATAAAACTAACCAAATGTGCTCATTAATGCTCAATAAAGCTATTTTGACTGATAAGCTGGGCCCAAAAGTCAGTAGTTTCCTTTAAAATGCATTTTGTACAAAAGCGTCGTTGGGGAAAAATTCCTATTATCAAATATTCCGAACACAAATATGCTTTATCAGATTTTCCTTATGCATAAGTGTTTTATACAATTATTCCTAGAACCCTTCTGGACACCGTTTGCTTCATTATTATTATACGCTTTTATTTTAAAATTAAAAAAGGCGAAGTATAAAATAAAGTAAGGGAGCCAACTGAAACAATGTTGCTTTTGTTATGACGAAATGGCTAAACGTAAATATGGCCCAAATGGTTTTTACACAAGTGATAGTTAAGAGATAATTATTGATTTTAAGTATGATTCTTAACTAATTATAGATGATTTTTATACAAAAAACATTTTTGTCTTGCACCATAGTATAATATATTTTATAATCTATTTTAAGAATGAATACTGCTAAGCATATTATATTTAAAAAATGCCTATACAGAGATCTTACAATGAAATTCCACTAATTATTTTCATTTCATACATAGTTTACTCAGCCTTCACTAGGACAATCCCATTGGCTCGTGTTCATATATAGTAATGGACTCTATGATAATATAGAGGATGGAATAAACTATAGCCACATCGTGTCTACGAAAATAGCCACCGCATTCCTCATTTGTTCATCCTGATTCTTCCCTCCTATTTTCATTTTGACTGTTATTAAGAGTGAGTTCGTTCCAGAGTGACAACTTGTGTGCGTGTGTTTCTCTCGGAGTTCGTTATGGATTTTAGCGGATTTTTTCGCAGTTCCGAGTCTTCATCATCCCCGTCTTCCTCCAAGGAGAACCCCCGTTCCGTCCTTTACAAGAGCCGCCCCTCTCGCGTCCGCCGCGACAAAAGTGCTTTGCGTGAAGAGCGTAAGAATCAGAGGCGGCAGAACATGGATCGCCGTCGACACATCCAGGATAGCATCATCCCCGAAGAAGGGGAAGCAGAAGAGGAGGAGGGCGCGTCTGAAGTACCCCAGGAGGCTCCTCCTCTTCCTCCTCGACTGAGCCGTCGCAAGGAGAAAGGGAGTCTTCAAGAGGAGCAAACGCGGATTCTGAGCCGCTTGGCCGACTTCCGACTTCGTAAGAAGCATCAGCGTGAAAAGGAGGCCAAGAGTAAGAAGCCTGTGTTTAAAGTGGGCTGTGTGCATCATAAGCCCTACCCATTTGAGGTCCCCAAGGCATCTTCGGCTCCCAAAGGATCTCATTCCAAAGGAAATGAAGTCCCTTCTTGCTCGCAAAAGGAAAATAAAGCCCTCACTCAAAATACTTTGCACATGAAAGAAGAACCCAAAGCCGCCTCCCTGCTCCCTCCTCTTCCTTTGAAGACCACGCTTCAGGAAGGGAATTGCCCAAGTCCATCATCCCCTCAAGCCCCATCTGCAGCAGCCCAGACTGAAAGCAGCAGTCTTTCACCCACCCAACAGGAAGAAGAGCCTCCGGCCTCTCCCCCCAAGAAGGATGAGGACAAAACTACTCTTGGAGAAGGTCCAAGCGCCTTAGAGACCGACGACGACATCATATTCAAAACCCCACTTCAGCCACGATCTCGCTCACGTCGCCGCTCTAAAGTATCGCCCCTCTTGGACGGGCTTCGAAAAGACATTTGCTTCAATCGCGGGAATTTCAGCGATCAGCGCCGTGCCAAAAAGGGACTTCCTCTCAAAATGACCTCTCCTTTGGAATCCATTGTGCGGGAATTGGAGAACAAGGAAGAGGAGACGCAGCCACCGCTTTTGACGCAAAAGGTTCTCTTTGATGAGGACGAGACACCACAAGATGCGGACGAGACGACGACCAAGGATTTGAGTCTCTTCCGAGGACTCTATGACGAGAGTGTGAAGAGACTGAGCTCCTCTGCAGACGCCTGGGAGGTGGAAGAGATGGAATCTGTCCCTCCGACTGAGGAGCTTCAGGGACGTGTCTCCGCCGCCGTGGGAAAGGCTCGGCTCCTTATGGGGCCCAAGGGGCGCCTAGAGCAATTCAAATCCCTCATGGACAACTGCGAGTTCAAGCGAGGGGAGAAGGAAACCAAGGCAGATGACCTACAGGGCTTCTGGGACATGATTTCCTATCAGATCCAAGGGATCTACAAGGAATTTGAGGACTTGCGGGCTCTTCAGGCATCTGGATGGGCAAACACCGAGAAGAAGGTTACCAAAAGAAAGAAGGGCTGCGTAAAAGCAAGCCCAAGGAGGACGAAGTTAAGCGTCGGCCCAAGGCCAAGGCTTCCAGTGGGCTCATGGCGCTTCTCAAGGAAAAGCGGATGCAAATGAAGAGCAGGAACAGGAGAATGAACCAGTGGAAGAAAAGAGCAGCAATGAGCCTATGAAGAACTTTGATGGGGGGTTCTTCCGCGTCTCCAGTCCGCTCAAGGCATCTCCGTCCCTACCTTCTCCCAAGCAGGATCCTCCCTCAACGCCCAGTAGAAAGCTCAGTACCCCTGATAATCTACGAAGGTCCCTCCTCGTCAACTCTGTCATTCGAGTATCCTCGTCTGCTCGCCGGTCCCTTGCATGTTCTCCGGAGCCACATACTCCTGGCAGGGCTCGACGGTCCCTACGCCCAGAGGTCAACCTCATCTCTTTCGACTCCCCCGAGCTATCCACACCGCGACGCTCAAAGAGACTCAGCTGCAAAATGACGCCACTCTCCTACAGGGAATGAAGAACTCCCGTATTTCTACCGACTAGAATTAATTTAATTCATGTCTATATGTAGAGCAAGGTATTCAATGGAAATAGAAACATCATCAAAGGATAATATTTAAGATTTTAACTCTTACTTTAATTTTAATGTTTTATAATTACTGGATGTTCCAATGAGCACCTTGATATTTAGACGTCGGATAAGACTTAGTCGTCGCTGTTGTTTCTTTGTGTAAATATGAGAAACGAGTAATATGCTTATAAATTCATGTGCTTTATTATTGTCAATTGGAATTACATTGAAAGTCAATGTATATATATATATATATCATTGTATTTAATATTATTTCATATATTTATTCATAGGGAGAAAGAACGAACCGACAAATTCAATAAGAGACTGGGGGAAGGGGATGTTTTTTTCTTGTCTTTGCCGTGTTCATTTCTATCATTATAGTGTAAAATCGTCAATGGTTTCTCAGTACAGAAAAATCAGTGAGTATGTTCTTGCGATGTTTGTTTGTCTATTTGATATATATGTATTTTTATTTATAAGTATAAGAGATAAGGTTGTGTGTATATATAAAAAGGACTTTCAATATACTCTGAAAACAGATAATTTCATCTTCTTCTTAAAAATAAGAATATTATAATAGATTCTTAAATAGTTCCTATATCATAATATGTAGGGTGATTTTTAAATATATATATTTATATATGTTATAAGTGTTTGTTTGTAAGTTAAGGAAATGAATATTACATGGATGAAGGGAGGAGCTGTTGGATGAGTAGATGAGTTGGACTTGAAGAAAGAAAGGAAACCCTCTACTCATCTCCCCAAAAAGAATGTCTGAATGAAGTGTGTATCAAATTTAGTTAATAAATAAGAAGTAGTTACTACTTGACAGAACATGAAGAAAGGAAGGGACTTTTTAAAACAATGAATAATTAGATAGAGGACTTAAGTGTGATTGACTATATACAAGTGTGTGTGTGTGAAGAAGACAACAAAAAAGAAGAGAGGGAACCACCGAGGCTCTGGTGTCATGCTTTTTAAGACAAGAGGGGGGGGGGGGGCACATCAATGGTTGAAATACATTATGAATGAAATAGAATTATGTACAATAATCATAAATAGGCATAGATAGATATATAAACAAACATAAACACTCTTTAAAAAGGGGGACTTTTTTTAAATTAATTTAAGTTAATCAAGGAGTAAGTAGATGATGACTCCTCACTTGAACAAGAGTTCATAGAACAAACTGAAAGGGACATTGTTTAATCTTTGTGTGGACTCATAAATATTATTATTATTATACTTAATAATAATAATAATGATCTAATTTTGACTTTCTTCTTGTTAAGCACATAACTATATATAAATGCTTTAATAGTGAATTTTAAGGATTGAATTTTTTCTGACAACATTCGAAAACCAAGAGAGTTTGGGATATTTAATTATAATAATGTGTGTTATTCTAGCTCTAAAATGTATGTGAGTGTGTTGTTGGTGTCATTCTTGTGTTCTTCATATTAAATAATATAAAACAAATAAACTTAAAAAGGAAACAGAAAATGGGGAGCTTAACCCATGCAAATGTGAAGATAAACTTATGTTCGGCTAGATGGTTGTGTTTGTGTGTGTATTTACAAGGAACGGGGTGGGTTAAATAATGATGACGTTAGTTGTGTGTTTGAGGGTAGAGCACCGGAGAAGGAACAAACAAAAGAACATAAGAGATTCTATTGACTACTACTCTTTTATGTACAGTTGGTGTGGGATGTGTGTGTGTGTGTTGATGAAAGCAAGGATGATACTCTTGATGATGGTTCGTCGTCGGCACCTTCTTCCTACTGCTGTTGCTGCTGCTGCCATGCGTTCCAAGCAGCAGCGTACTGTTGCTGATTTAACTGCTGGGCGTACTGGTAGTATTGATAGAGGTTGTAGTCTGGGGTATGTGTTGCCGGGGGCAGGTTGGAGTTGGTGTTGGAGTTAGGCGGCCAGGGGCTGCGAGTGGGGGAGAGCTGGCCCATGACTCGTTGGGCGTGTTTCCGCCTCCCGGATGCCCCGAAGCACCTCCCGGCGGCCCCACTTCCACCCCGGGTGCTCCCCAGGGCGTGTTGTTCTCTGGGATCCGTCGGTTCTTCTGGTTGGCCATGGAGACCTTGATGGGCTTGGATCCCAGTCCGATCTCCCCCGTCATGTTAGCCAGTGCGTGCTGTTGCTCTGTCTCCAGGCCGAAGCGTACGAATCCGTATCCCTTGGAGAGCCCCGCCTCGTCCAGGACGACCTTGGCGCACCTCACGGAGGAGTATCGTGTCGTGAAGAACTGATAGAGCAGAAAGTCGTCCACGTCCGGCGAGAGGTCCCCTACCCAGACGGAGGTGTCCAGCTCCCCGGGTTGGAGTCGCGTGGAGTTGTGATTGAGCTTGAACCTCACGGGTGGGCTGCTGTTGGGTATGATCTTCCCTCCCAGGCGGTGCATGACGTAGATGGCCTTCTGGTCGGACTCGAAGTTGATGAAGCCGTAGCCTGCGGGCTGACCCGTGCAGCGATTGTTCATCACTTTGATGCTCACGATGCCGTCTTGGCCCAGGGCCATCATGGCGCCGCTCAGAAAGGACTCGTCCATGTAGGACTCCAGGCCGCCGATCCACAAGGCACCCACACGAGTCATGGCGAGGGGAAGAAGGGAGGAGGAGGAAGAGGATGGAAGGAAGGAAGGAAGGAGGAGGAAGGAAGGAAGGAAGGGGAGGACGGGAGGACTGTACTCCGGACAGAAGAAGAGGATCGAAGCAGGGATAAATCTATGGAGATCAGAGAATCTCTGAGTCTCTTCGTCACCCGCTGGAAAGAGCACTCCAGGAAAAGAAAAAGAAAAGAAGAAAATAACAACAACAACGACAACGACGACGACTAACTTCTACTTCTACTCACTGCCAGAAAAACAAGATGGAGAGAGAGAGAGAGAGAGAGAGAAAGAAAGAAAGGAGAAGGAGGAAAAGAAAGGCACAATAAACAAAACCCTTGGACTACAGAAGGAAAAACTGACGTCTACTGACCAGTGATGTCATAGTGTCTACATAAATAAGAAATCATTACGCTAAAAATAGAAGAGTATTTTGACGTCAATGGTACTTTTGACCATTCTTACTTGCGGCTCTACTTTCAAAGCCACTAGAAGTTGGATCATGAAGAAAAGAAGAAAAACTGGAGTCTGCCTCTTGATAGGAAATCAAAATAATAAAAACAAGGCTTAAGGAAAAGTGATCTATAAACGTGTAGGGATCACGTCAATGGCTTGTAAGTTTATTTTGAAAAGTAGCCATTGAATGGTTTTCAAGCGGGAAATAATATAGGGGTGTTATTTTAGAAAATATGCTGTATATATTACGATCATAGTCCTTCATAATATCGCATAGCGAATTCAGTGAAGCAAATTAGGATTTGAGATCCAGTGACGTCACAAACGGATTTTAGTTTTGTTTCTCTACTTCTTTCAACTGGTTACATTGAGTTTGATATAGCAATAATAATAATAATAATGTCAATTTTGGGAGCTGCATATAGACAAGGACAACTAAGTAAAGAGACGCTTCGGACTTCATTTGCGAAAGGAGAGAGAAATCCATGCAATTATTTTGGTTTTCAGCTCCCTCGCTTTCATCAACATCTCATCGCGGTGACCCAAAGAGAGGGACAGAAACAAGGAGAGAGAGAGACTACAAGAAAACATTCTTTTGATTCATGATGACAGCCTTTCATAGGCGACGGCGTTGTGTATTTCGGACATGGAATAAGAATCCCAACCTCGAAAACTGTTTTTTTAGATTGATGCCCCGAAAAGGGTTAAAAGTAGATAAACAGAGTTAAAAAAGGCTTCAATGATTATGAGTATGAATTGATTGTTTTTGTGACACTAAATGATGTGATGCCCAATGTGTAAGATAAAAAATCATCATGATAGCCAAATCAATGCATGAGCAGTACTCATAGACGCATAACAGTGAATTTTTGTGACGTCATCAGGGTAATATTTGTTTCGTATTTAGAATGCATCATCTCGTATCACAATAAAAACAGTCACAAGCCCTCATCATTTTTTAAATGCAGATATACAACAAATATAATGAGTGCCCTAGGCAAAACTATAATGAGTGCCTCTCAATATTTATTTTAGATTTTACCCCTAGGACGTCACACTTGCTGATTGTTGGTTTCTATTCCAGCAGTTGTGCAAGTTTCTACTACGTCACTCGAGGGCAAGATATGTTTGACGTCATTGTCATGATTCGGCGATTTTCTTTCTTTCAACGCTCTAAGAAGAGTTTGATTGTCTGTTGTCTGTCTACAAAGGACGGTAACTCCTAACTCCTAGTTGACTTCCTTATTTGCGACAGAGAAGAATGAGTCCCAATCCCCGTTTGTTGTCTTCTGCCATGGAGACGGAGGATGGCCCCGTGGGGTCCTCCAAGCGCGGCGGCGGGCGCGAGGGCCTCAAGACGTACTATGTGACCAAGATCGAAGAGCTGGTCAGACCGTGAGCCTCAAGAACCAGAACCTTCGTCGTCTGGAGGCGCAGCGCAACGAGCTGAATGCCAAGGTCCGTCTTCTCCGCGAGGAGCTGCAGCTCTTGCAGGAGCAGGGCTCCTACGTGGGCGAGGTCGTCAAGGCCATGGACAAGAAGAAGGTCCTTGTGAAGGTCCACCCCGAGGGGAAGTTCGTCGTGGACATCGACAAGAACATCGACATCGCGGACATCACGCCCAACTGCCGCGTGGCGCTCCGAAACGACTCCTACTCCCTCCACAAGATCCTCCCAACAAGGTGGACCCCCTCGTCTCCCTCATGATGGTGGAAAAAGTCCCGGACTCCACCTACGAAATGGTGGGAGGCCTGGACAAGCAAATCAAGGAGATCAAGGAAGTGATCGAGCTCCCCGTCAAGCACCCTGAGCTCTTCGATGCCCTGGGTATCGCCCAGCCCAAGGGTGTGCTCCTCTACGGCCCACCAGGCACGGGGAAGACACTCCTCGCCAGAGCCGTCGCACACCACACGGAGTGCACCTTCATTCGCGTCTCGGGCTCCGAGCTCGTTCAAAAGTTCATTGGGGAAGGCTCGCGCATGGTGCGAGAGCTCTTCGTCATGGCGCGAGAGCATGCACCCTCCATTATTTTCATGGACGAAATCGACTCCATCGGCTCTGCCCGAATCGAGTCCGGGAGTGGAGGGGAGACTCTGAGGTGCAACGGACCATGTTGGAGCTACTCAACCAGCTGGACGGATTTGAGGCCACTAAAAACATCAAGGTCATCATGGCCACCAACCGGATCGACATCCTGGACTCTGCACTCCTCCGCCCTGGCCGCATCGACCGAAAATCGAGTTCCCCCCACCAAACGAGGAAGCCCGACTGGATATCCTCAAAATCCACTCACGGAAATGAATTTGACAAGAGGGATCAATTTGCGGAAGATTGCGGAGACCATGCCGGGTTCTTCTGGGGCCGAAGTCAAGGGTGTCTGCACAGAGGCGGGGATGTATGCCCTGCGAGAAAGACGCGTTCATGTCACACAGGAGGACTTTGAAATGGCAGTGGCCAAATCATGCAGAGGGACTCGGAAAAGAACATGTCCATCAAAAAGCTATTCAAGTAAAAAGTCGTCGTCTCTTTAAATCTCTCTGAACTATTAAAATATTCCTCTCCTTTTTGGATCGGATGCAACTACACTTACTATTATACAAATATTTAAATAAAACAATCTGATTGAAGAAAAAACAAAACAAGTTATCAACATTTTATTCCGTCATGCAGTTTATAAATATACAATTGTTTTAAGAATCCTCAGACATCATCATATTATCCTCCTCCTCTTCGGAGAGTTTCCTCTTTCGTATTCGACTAGGAGCAGTCCCAAAGCCGGAGTTGGCACACTTCCCGCACTCCCAGGAGTTGCATAGCTCAGAGTTGATTTTTCCGAGGCCAGATGTTTTCTCTGCGCATGCAGGGTGAATGATTTCGAGGCAAACCGTACATTCAAAGAGATTGGGAGGCTCTTCTGGACGCTCAGACTCCTTGCTTTGGAGACGAGGGATACCGAACCATCCGTCCAAGTTGCAGACGGAACAAAATGCGCATATGGGCAGCTGGGGCTGGAGGCAGCGTCTCTGAAAAATGAAAGGATGGAAATAATAGCTCTTTGGTTGTGAATACGAAGCATTTTTTATAGGATCTTGGACCAAATAAATACTTTTTTACAGTAGCTCATATTACCTACACGGCATTCCTTGTCATTGTTTTTTTAAATCTCTGAATGAATATAATAAGGATTGAAATTTAAGATTTAGCATCCACTTATATTAGGACAACAGTCTATATACTGCAGTAGCGGAGCATTCTTTTGATGGAGCAGGAAAATAGTGGTATTCTACTTGCATGTAGACTGCAGTTATTGTTAGCTATAAATGATAGTCCATGCTATGGGAAATACTTTTTATGTTTTACCCCATTAGTGCCACGAGCTATATTTATATTGGCTTATATATTCAATCATTTATAAATATATTTTATAAGCATTTTTAGACCTTAAATTCCCTTATGACGTAGAACGAAAGAATATAAATTACGAGTTAATAAATAAAAAAATTAGGCACTTATGGTTAATGAGTACAATAAGGATAGGATCATGAGTTTAAGAGTCTGCTTATATTTTATAATTTCTCAAGTGGTATTCTTTTGTTGTTTGTTTACTTCTAAAAATCTTATTAGTTAAACTGCATACCTTATGAAATGTTTCATTTCTAGGATGGAAATTGCGAATGATTAATCATTTATTTCTTATAATAACTTTTAAGTCTTATTAACAACATAAAAAGATTATATCAAAACAATAAAAACTTAAATCCATTTTCTATTGATTCCCAAATTAATTAAGCCATTATTATTTACTTTGTGATTGAATGCAGATTGGGCTTATATATGGCGACGTATGGGTCCGGACTCGGTCCCCTGTTTAAGGGGCATTACCAAAAAATAAATCATTGCTCAAACAGCAACATCCATTCAACCAAGAGACAGGCCTGATGTTAGTCATGGCAATTAAGCAAAATTATTTTCCACATTTATTGGGTCCATTAATTCGCCTAAGAATGATATAATTCCATTTGTATGTACATACGGTATTTTAACCGCTTTGACGACAAAGTAAATTACAATATTGATTTAATAACATTGCTCTTTAAATAACAATCCATCATTCAATTGCGTCATTAGCAATTGTATTATTCATTCTGTACAAATATTGTACAGACTAATATTTAATCAAAAAAAAAATATTTTTAGTTACTCTTCATTAACAAGAAAATAATTTAGAATAAAAGTCTGTAGAATGTTACTTAGGTATATGAGCTTTGATTATTCTGGTAAGTAAATATGTTACCACTAAAACTCAATATTTTATGTATAAAATGAGATCTACTCGAGTTCCTTTACCTAATTTTTTTACTTCTCTGATTGATTATATTGTTAATAACACGTCGTTTTAATGTATTTTTGTGAATATTATAAGATATAATATCATGTGAATAAAGTTTTACCTTGGTAAAAAAAGTCAATATGTTACAATTATGATGGATTTTATCGAATAAAGTTTAAATATTCATCTTATCAGCTCAAGGGTTGGGGAATAACATGATACTTCTAATACGGTTGGCACTTTTTTACAATTAAAATAATTAATACAATAGGACAATAGAATGCATTGTTTTGAATGTATGTAGTCCTTTGTTGCGTTGAGTCATTGATTGAGTTGTCATGCCCGCCATTTTGTTTACGTTTGATGGATTTATAGACACAAATTGTATTCAAAAGTGCTATATGTGTGACAACAATTAATGTTATACACTTGAAATAATTGCACTTTTTCACGCCTGGATTAATGTTAAATGACGATGAAGCTAAAATATGAGACTTGTAGATGGTCTAATATTTTGACTTCAGTACGAAGATAAACTTTATTATTATTCTTTGTTCTATAGGGATTTGTCTTTGACAGTTTATTTCAAATAGTAAAGAGGTGAATGATAAACGTGCCAATATAAGCAGAATATATATATATATAATCATAATAACGCAAATGAAATTCTTATGATATTGTAATTTCACACTTAATAATTTGTGATTTTTTAATGGAATATCCTATTCTATAAGATAAGAGAGTATATAATGAAAAACATAAAGTTCAGGAATATATGCAAGTATACCACACTCATAATTTATCCTCGAACGTGAATGATTTAAAGAAAAGTAGTGTGAATAATATTAAAACAGTTGAAAATATGCAATGAATCATGGCTTCACTCAATGCTGTCGAGGTGTTCTCGATCCATTTCATTCTTAGGAATTCTTTTGACCGTTCATTATGATTACTATTATTAATAATCAAGACTCAGACAAATAAAGAATGTTTGCTTCTGTTTTATCACGATAAATCGATCCTCATTCTGACGACAAGACGAGAGAAAAAAAAATAAATAAGAGCTATTTATTAGAACAAAGCTTACTACCAATAAAGGATTCTTTAAGGTTGTGAGGCTCACATTATATCCTTAATCATATAAAAAAACCCAGAAAGAATGCCGCGTTAGATTTAAATAATTCTGCAAATGGGGAGAAAGACATGCACAAACTGATGTTAGTAAGAAACTCTACTCAAACCATGCAGGACAATAACAAATATATATACATTCACACACACACACAAAACATTTCTGTCATTTGCTGAAATGTGGCAAATTGAAGACGTGTGGAAGGGTGCAAAAGTAGTCAAGTTGTGGATACCATGGGAAACATTAAAATGCAAACAAAAAGCTTCTTTTCAGTGCCTATTTAAAATAAGGGGAGTGGAAGGTGTGCAAATGTGGGGTGAGCACTGTGTGTGTATTTTTTTAAACCATGCAGGACATAAAGGATTAAAAATCACAATGCAAATAAGGACAAAGGTTGTCAACATTGCAACATTATTGAGTCATGAGTCAAAGTCTATATAACAAGGTCTAAGGAGTGAATCTCAAATCTCGATA
>CP045890.1:336748-384998 GCA_013387185.1 Caligus rogercresseyi | reverse complement strand
GAGGAGGAGGCGCTTCCGGAAGAAGAGGAAGGGACGAAGGAGTAGAGGGGCTCCTCAGGGTTGAATATGTTGGAGATGATGGAGGTGTCCAGTGTGACTTGTCCTGAGAGAATGTCCTTGAGGTTGTCCAAATCCCTTTGCATGTTGTTCATATCCAGGTCGATGTCTTCCTTGGAGATTTCCCGTGTGAGAAGTGGGCGAGTGGGGACTTCCGAGGCGGCGGCGACGACTTCCTTGGCGAATGCGGCTGGCATGGTCCCGCTGACGAGGGAGGGGTCCACGGCCTGCATCGGGCTGAAGGGCGCTTCCTCGATGAATTCCGGGCTGGGCACGTGTGTAACGTCCTTGATGATGGGCCCGCTGTCCTCTAGACGCGATTCCTTGGGTGCATGTTCGCCCTCCAGGGCCAAGGGGAGGGTGTTGAATCGCCGCTTGACGGCCGAGGAGGACCCGGCACCCACGCGAGGCTGCACGAGACTTACCAGGAACTGAATAAGCTTGTTCACAATCTTCTGCTGGGACTGGTGCTTCTGTCGTAGCGTCACGACCTCTCGCCAGAGGGCCTCGTTCTCCTTCTTCATGCTGTCTAGCTTCCCGTCCATCTCGTCCTGCTTGTCTTTGATGAGGCTTACTTCGTTGAGGACCTCTGTGACGTGCTCGGACTTGACGTTGGGTGCGTAGGTCGTGGAGAAGGACTGGGCCTGGGATCCCCCGCTGTTCTTTCCTGTGGAGATCTTCCGCTTGATCTGGTCCAGGAGGTGTCCCTGGCCCCTGAGGAAGTAGGTATGTGCAAACTCCATTTGGTCTCCGCGCTCGGACTTGAGTCCTCCGGAGTCGATCCCCAGGACCTTGTGGAAGCCGTACATGTTGAGCTGCCGGACGAAGGAGGCCAGGTTGGAGTGCTTGTAGTAGTAGGGAGGAGCCTCTGGGCAAAGTCGGCCTGGTTGTGAATGATGAAGGAGTTCCCTTCCTCGGACCAGTCGATGAGGTGGTCCGTCGAGGGGTCGTCCACCATCTTCCACAACTTAGCCAGAAAGGCAGGCACGTTGGAGGACACGGTGGGAAGAACGATCTCCATAACGGGAAGCATACTAGTAGGAATTACAAGGAGTAAGTGGGCGTCTGAAAGAATTTATACAAAATAATAATATAATAATAAATAAAAGTTATCAAAGCTACACTACGAAATGCAAATATATATTTATTTATTTATTCATTCCATGAATCATCATCAGAAGAAAATTTGGTTATTGTAAATATAAGGAGTCCTTTTAGGGTTCTCCGATGGGGATGTTGAAGGAAATGGAGTCTCCAAATGCCCCCCAGGATGCTCGATAGGAGGCAAAGACGAGGATCCAGGCGATGAATGCCCCCATCCAGAGAGAAGCCCCAATGGCGGATCCGATGACCATTTGACGAATGCTTTTGCGCCCTGGGAAGTCCTCGCGAGAGAAGCCCTGGGGGTAAAACCAAATCGCATTCACGAACCAGGCAAAGGGAAGGAAGAAGAACCCGGCGATGAAGTATTCTTGCAGAGGCTCACTCGCTCCTCATCACTCACTTTGGAGCTGGATAAATCCATGATGAATAATTAGAATGACTGCAGAGCCCAATGTTGTGTGGGAGGAGAAAAATGGACCCAGAAGGGAAATGGAGGCTATACGACATTTTTGATTGGATGCTCTTTGATTTTACTGCCCTGTCATTGGCTATGACATCACGAAATCTACCTTGTGAGCCTGTTTTTGTTGTTTTCTTCTCTCTTATTATTTTATATAATATACATCTTTTTAATCGTACAAATAGTTTTTTAACCCCCATATCACATGCATTGTTCCCAATGTATGCTCCATAATATGGATATTAGGATGTTGAAGTCGATATGATTCTTAATCCGCCTTTCATTAATCATCATATCCTCCAAAATATTCCAATTGATTGAACGTAGGAGTCTTATACTAAGAGCAGGGCATATAGGACTAATAATTAAAAAGGGACTAAGTTATATCAATACGAGGAAAATGATTGCACTGTTATTGTACTGCATATACACGACCATTTTGTTGAATAATTAAGTGTTCATATAAGTTTAGTGTATATGACCGCGTCATATCTTTACAGGGACCATATAAATTATATGATACAATAATACATGATAGAGAGTGAATTTCTATTATTTGCAGAACCGTTGCATATAGATAGGAGATTTTTTCTTTGTGAGTCCATAAAACCATCAAGTTATAACAATAAAGGTTACAAAACAATTCAAAAGAGAGGGGTTTTAATCCTCATCGATTTTTTAATTGTGAAGAGTATTTACGTTTATAATACTGAATGAATATCTCTTTATTTGGCTAAATAATGTTAAATTTTAAGTAAAATGTCTTTAAGTCATGTGTGATTTTAAATTTTCCACTGTTTTATGGAAAGCGGAGACATAGGTGGTGTACAAAAAGGTATGTTCTATCGAAAGAACTATAAAATACTCATAAGTCATTTTCCAGTTATTTGATTGATATATGATATATTTTTAACCGCTCCACTCGTGAATGTTTCAAATACAACTAGTGGTGATGCACATGCAAGAGGGCATCATAATGAAGTGTCTGAAAGGAATGCTAAAGGAACAGAACGGTAGAACAAATCCATACCTTTGGAGCCACCGAATTTTGAAGGAGAACATTATTATTACTTTCAATTTTGAGCATTTTTACTCATATCGAAAATGAATGTTAACCAAAAGAATAAATTACTACTAAATATCGTTTAATCATTGACATGAACTAAATGTATTTGTATCCTATTTTATTAAGTGTTAAAGTACTTTTATGTCCTCTAAATTCGAATTAAAGGATTACCATAGTAAGGGACAGTCCCACTCTATGGTAATAGTGGTATGTTGTTATGCTATTACGCCACAAAATAAATGACGCTATTGATATAATATGGCTTAAATGCATTACTATCAAAGAAAATATAAAAGAACTAGAAGCGCAACGCGTCTGCCGAAGGAAAAACATGAACAACAGAAGAGAAGAAAAAACTTAGTAACCATTATGAAGAGAGAAAACTGAGATTTTTATGTAGTAAGATTTTAAAAGATTCGCTATATTTTTTTAACTATTAGTCCTATAATAATATTTGTAAAATAGAAAATATTATTGATATATTTAGTGAAATCATGGTCCAATTTTAAAGATATATGATTATTGTATAAATATATTTGCATAACATAAATAAACAGAGAATAACAATGTGATAGGTTTTTAATAATATTAATGAATGCTTTGACTGTCCTTTGAATAATACTGTTTTATCATGACTTTTCTTATGTAGGCGGAGGGTAATTTTATATTCGTCACTCTTCCTTGATGATAAAGTCTTATTCGGGAATAAGTTGCTGCCAAATCTTTTATGAATTTATAAACGTGATTGTTTGTTGGGCTAACATCTAGCATATGTTCATTAAGATCATTAAAAACCTACCGTTGTTTTTCACAAATGTTTCGCGAAACTTGGGTTGCAATATGCAAGTGAATTTGATCTTTCTTTAATAAAGCAGCTTTGCCAATTATTAAAAAGTGACAAAAGACTCTTTCCACTTCTTGACACACAGTTATTGCATCTTGTGATGGATAAATTAGGCCTCCCACATCTTTCTTTTAATTAAATCTTTTATATTTTCTTTGATTACTATCCTTTTCTTCGTCCAAAAGGAATTTGACGCAAGGGGTCTGACGTCAGGGAATTCCTTTCATCTTGAACCTCAGGAGCAGCAGCAGCAGCTGATGTTGTTGTTTTTCCCCTTCTTTTTCTTTCTTCTTCCCTCCCAGCTCATTGATTGGAGGAGGAGATTGACAGAGTCTTTTTTCTTTTTCTCTGCATCGTCCCGGGCGAATCAGAGTGAGTGAGTGAATGAGTGAGTGATTCGATAATCCCACGAGAGAGCGTGCTTCTGTTTGTATGTGAGAGAGGCTCCTTGGGGCTGCTTCTGTCTTTGTTTTTGAGCCTGGAGAGCTCCTCCACCCTTGGTGCAGGGATGTCCTCTTCCTCTTCTTCCTCTTCCTCATCGTCCTCGTCCTCCTCGGCTTCATCCGAGGCCCCGGCGGACTCCAACAACAAGTCCAAGCAGACGAATCTTCAGCGCATCCAGCAGGCAAGGCGGCTCTTCGGCGATGGCCATGGCCAAGAAGACAGAGAAGCTCGCCATTTACTCATCTTGCAAAGCCGAGGCCTCTTGCAAGTGCTCCGGTTGGAAGAACCCGCATCCGGCTCCCAATCCCCCGCGGCCGGATGCTTCCCTGCCTTCGGCCTCCCTGGAAGATCCCTGCAGGTCCTGCGGACACTCGCTCTCCAGACATGTGGCACACCTCAAAGTAAGAGAAGAGACGCCGAACTGCCTTGGTTGTAGGCAGTCGAGGGATGAGACATGTGAGGGCTGAGGGCTGATCACAATGAGCAAGGAAAAGGTGGAACAAGTTGAAAAGAACCTTGCTCTTCTTGCTCATCTTGCATCTCGCTCCAAAGGGATCCATTTCTTTAGTTCAAAAGAATACTGCACAAACAGACACGAATAGATTCAAGGCATCTTTGGCATATCATAAAGAATATGATCCGCAAGGGAAACCAAACATCTCCATTTTTGAGAGAATGTTAATCCTCCACATGTTAAGACATTGATAAAAGTCATGTAGTTAGTTTACTCAAGTCATCACCTTCCCACTTCTTTTCACCCTCGGCAGGTCCATTTCTATAGGCCTTAATTTGCCTTAAACTCAGGCTTTTACTCCCAAGATGCACCATTCGTTAATATTTTGATACTAAGCTAACCTACCATTCAGAGAAGTCTGCAATAAATGATGTGAATCATAATTTCAAATGGATGACTTTTTTATTTTTATTCTTTCAACAAATGAACTTAAATAAAAGACTTGAACGCGCGTCACCGCCATGTCCTCACTTGTCTCAGTTTCCCCAATATTCTGAAACATATTTGGAGGTCTTCCTAGGTCACACACCATAGCGTGTCATATCATTATTGTAGACTGATAAGCAAACATGGAAATAAATACGCTAAAAAGCTATTAATAGGTTATTAAAAAAATAAAGTATTGACGGCAATTTTTCTGTTGCCTAAATATAATTACATTCATTCACACGTAAGCATTATACTCATACAATTGGTCCGTATCTCCTAGATTGTGACATAGCCTCTGTAATTTCTTTGATGTGATAGATGAAATAATTAAATAGGCATTTATATTGACATTGTATTGTATTATAATGTTACAAATTGTCAGGTTCCTTTAATCAAAGATCGTTGACATGTCTCAGGAAATTAAATGGAAGGAATAATGTATTGAATACATTCTTGCATCACCTAAAAGCAATCTTGAGCTCAATTGAAAATACAATTTGTAATTGCTTGATGTTAAAACCTTTCTCCAACACTAATAAAACATCATTCAATCCCCAATAATAAATTATTAAAAATGTTACCAAAACATATAGTAGATCATTATATGCATATACTACATAAGTACATATATATTTGGTTAATTTCCATTATTTTAGATATGTTTGGAATTAATAGTAATAATTTTATAGTAATTCCTCTGTTTTTCTTATTGCAGTCTGTTTCCCCAGAGGAAGTGGACCGTCTTTTGGGTATCGTCGTGGACGTGGAGAACCTCTTCATGTGTGTCCACAAGGAAGAAGACCAGGACACGAAGCAGGTCTATTTTTACCTTTTCAAGTTTCTCCGTAAGTGCATCCTGGAGTTGAGCAAGCCCTGCATCCAGGGCGGGCCTCTGGGAAACCCTCCCTTCGAGAAGCCCAGCATCGCCAAGGGCGTCACTAACTTTGTCCTCTACAAATTCTCCCATCTAAGCCAACGGGACTGGCAAACCATGTATGAACTCGCCAAAATGTTCCTCCACTGCCTCAATCACTGGAAGCTGGAGACCCCCACGGCCAGGAAGCAGTTGTCCAGCAATTCTTCCGGATCCGGGGGGAACCCAGAGGACATGTCTGTTTACAAAGTGAACTACACGCGCTGGCTCTGCTACTGCCACGTACCCGCTTTCTGCGACTCCCTGCCACACTACGACACCACGCTCATCTTCGGACGGACACTCCTAAAGTCTGTATTCAAGACCATGCGGAAACAGCTCCTCAGCAAGTTCCGCCTCGAGAAGGACAAAATGCCGCCTGAGAAGCGGACTCTCGTCCTCACGCACTTTCCAAGATTCCTCTCACTTCTGGAGGAAGAGGTCTACGGGGCAGAGTCCCTATCTGGGATCCGGACTTCAAGCAGACCCCTCCGCCACACGTTCAGGCCGCCATGAGCGCCTCACTCAGCTCGCCATCCAAAGACAAGACGGCGACCGGAGGAGCGGAGACATCCGACTCCACGAAGAAGCGCAGTGCCGCCACTGAACCCGAACACAACCCGCCCAAGCGACGCCGGGAGCCGCAAATCGACGAATCCCTTGACCAAGTCATCTCCGAGATCGTGGCTGTCCTGGATGACTCCTCTAAGATGCTGGGCCCCCAAGCCATCCTCCCCGAGCACGCGCCACGGGACGAGGCTGCCAAAATAGAAGAGAAGCGAGGTGCCATCGAGTTCCACTGCGTGGCTAATTCTCTCACGGAAAAGGTTCCTAAGCAGACCATGCTCTGGCTCATTGCCCTACAAAACGTCTTCAGTCACCAGCTGCCTCGGATGCCCAAGGAGTACATCACACGCCTCGTCTTCGACCCCAAGCACAAAACCCTTGCACTCGTCAAGGACGGGAGGCCCATCGGGGGGATCTGCTTCCGGATGTTCCCCAGCCAGGGTTTCTCGGAAATTGTCTTTTGCGCAGTGACCTCCAACGAACAGGTCAAGGGCTACGGAACGCATCTCATGAACCACCTCAAGGACTACCACATCCGAAACGGCGTCTTCCACTTCCTCACATTCGCGGATGAGTTTGCCATTGGCTACTTCAAGAAACAAGGCTTCTCCAAAGATATTAAGCTAGGGAAACCCATTTATCAGGGCTACATCAAGGACTACGAGGGTGCAACACTCATGGGTAAGCCAGAGTCGAAATCGCAGTTAACTGCTTATCGCATGCTGATTTTTTCTATTTCTTCTTAGGATGCGAGTTGAATCCCAAAATAGTGTATACCGAGTTCACGGCTGTCGTCCGGAAACAAAAGGAGATCCTGAAAAAGCTCATTGAGCGTAAGCAGAACCAGATACGCAAGGTTCATCCGGGGTTAAGTTGCTTCCGAGACGGAGTTCGGGAAATCCCCGTAGAGAGCATTCCAGGTATAATCGAGGCGGGCTGGACACCCTCCGAGAAGTCGGCCTCACGAAGTGCACGAAACTCGGAAGACCCAGAAAACACCTACAACACATTCAAAACCATTCTGAGCGGAGTGAAGAATCATCAGTCCGCTTGGCCTTTCCTAAGCCCCGTGGATAAAAAAGTCGTAAGTGACTGGACGAAAAATGTGTACCTAGCAAACAAGATTGTGATCATTTATTTGAAAGGTTTATTTTTCTTGAATAAAAAAAAACCTTCATTATATTATTATGGAAAGTATGATATAAATAACTTTTTGCCCAGATAATTTTAAACACTGAGTACCTGAAATAAATCAGACGATTAAAAGCTGAAGGATTTGAAAGATTTGTTTAAATGAACAAACGTCATCCACAAACCTTACGACGAAAACAAAGCATGCCTACATATTTATAAAGGCCCTCATTTCTCGATATCCCTGCAACGGTAAAATTATATTACTCCCAAAAGGAGGAGATATGATTTTATTCATTTGTCTTGAATATTATGAAAGTCGAAGCTTGTATTATAACGCTCATAAATATCTTTATTTTTCTGATGTATACTTATTGACGAATATTAAGCATAATTATTTATGTAGCCAACCATTACCATAGTCTTTCATATATTGTTTCGTCGTTTTCCCGAAAAGTGACAAAGAGAGCAAGAAATGATTGATAACATAATTTTTCCTGCTATATATTTTTTAAATTCCTACCCTTAAAAGTAGGAGATATATTAGCATATTCCTGGGGTTACGAAAAGTATATATCCCAAATGGAAAAAAGTGCGTTTCAATAAAGCTTACTGAATTAATACATCCACATACATTTATGACATATCATAAAACGGTGGAATCATATATTCGTTACAATCATGATGAACCACATGTTTTTCATACATAATTTCCTGGCTGGTTTTAACTTACATCATAAGTACTGATCATTGCAATAAATTGGGAACCACCACTACACAAGCCCATTCATATAATCTCATTCTATAAATAAGGCTGTTATACATGTGTTGAATCAGAGAGTTTTTTGGTCTACATGGATGACTTGCTTTTTAATTCCACTCCTTTGTAAAGAGCCCCCCATTGTAGCTTAATCCGATAAGAGATCGGTGAAGTACACTGAATAGCTAAATTCTCTATTATTGAATAAATGCACTCAAAAATTTCCATTTTTCAAGAGTTGAGCTACTACTTCTTCTCAGTTTTAGACTCCGTGTGTCTAGTTCTTTAATGTCCTGTATTATCCGGCAGTAAATACTATTGATCATTTTATCCTGATGAGATAACTAATTATTGTCTTATTTAATGATGGCATCACACAATACCGGTTTCTCCACAGATAATATATAAATATGTCTTCTTCAATTCAAGTTTGATTTTTGGGGTTTTGTGTTTTTCATAAGATTTGACAGGCATAGATGCCGAATGTACCTATAGCATCGCTATTAATAAAATAAGACATTAATACATAAACTTAGTTAATGTCTATAATTTTTTCAGCCATTTTGACGATATTTATTTTTGATTCTCCATTTTTAGAGCATAATAACTTGTTGAACTTGTCCAATTTCAAGACCCTCTCCTTTTCTTTCTCCTTAGGTCAACGACTACTACGACCATGTCAAGTATCCCATGGACCTTCGAACTATGACGGAGCGTCTGAAGTCCCACTACTACTGCAACAAACGACTCTTTATGGCAGACTTCAGACGCATGTTCTCAAATTGTCGGGCCTACAACGCACCGGATACAGAGTACTACAACTGTGCTAATATCCTTGAAAAATACCTTAACGCCAAGTTAAAGGACCATGGACTTATAGATAAAAATAATGGATCATAAATAATAATAGTTATTATTAAAATCTGTAATATTTCTGTTAAAGACAAGTAATTAAAAAATGATATTTATGTTAAAATATGCAATCAATCAAATTTGTCAAAAGAATATAGTATTGGTGTTTCCCGTGTTGATAACTCGATAAAATGGACTTTCTTTTTTGAAAAAAAAAAAAGATTATACTCGATATTCCCTCGCATATCACCACCACAAGAGGTTTCTCGCTTACGACTGATGATACGCGTAAAACCGTTTGAGGACCTCTGAATTTTGGCCTTAAACAGTTATATTTATAAACTATATGGATTTCACATGGCTAAAAGGCCGCCCAGCTATTTGCAAGGGTACTTCCCCTAGGCTGTCTGGTTTTTTAATGACAATTTAGAACGTTCATACTTTCATACTACATGCTGATGAACGCTTGTTGCATCCAAAAAATGAGCGATAAATTATAATTATCGCTGAAGTTTTTATCGTTTATCACTAAATTTTAAAATTAAAAATGAGGAACGATAAAATCGCACATAACATGCAAAAAATCCATCAACTGTTTAGGCAAATGTTTCGAATAAACGAATTTCTATTTTTTTTGCCGATTATCGCAAGTTAATAGAAATAGTTCCATTGTCATCGTGAATTAATATTTTCTTATCGCTATCGTTCTTTATCATTTATCGATTATTGCATGCCAAGTTTTAAAGTTGACAAAAATGATCACTCTATGTCGTATGCAAGTTTAAAAAGATATTTTAGAAACTACTGATGCTGACGATATATGCATGGATCATTCGTTTGTCGTTAGCTCAGCTGTTTATTAAATATATCTAAGACCAAATGAAAGCCACTAATGGACTACGCTTCATTAAGTTCTTCTTGAAGGCTTGGCTTCTTATCCTTACCACAAATAAGCTAGAACAGATGTCGAAGGCTAGAACCTTATCAACAATGTTTCTGAGATAAAAGAAATGCTTGCATAACAACAAGAGGGCAAAACTATATGCTTTTTTTCTTGCAAAACTAAGCGTCAAGCCTGTTTTGAACGATGTCTACAGACTTCTTGAATTGAATAATAGTTGACATTAGTTAAGTCAGAGAATACAACAGACCCATAGTTTTTCCCTCACGATGTTCACTCTACAGGTTTGATGTCATTTTTCAAAAGTGGCATTCCTTCATCGCTAAAAAAATATGAAAATGAAGAACAAAAACCAAAAATATTATTAGCATAATTTTTTTGTCTAACGCGCCATTATCGTAAAAACGGTTTTTTTTTTTGCATATATAAACATATGAAAAACAAATTTTCCGGAAATAACCAAATGATCTAAAACTCGCATCAGTCATCCACAGAAATTTGGTTCCAAATCTAATTTGACAATTTTAAGAATTTGCAAAATAACTGGACAAAGTTGGCAATAATAGATTTTGTGTTCACCACAACTAAAACACTCTCATAGGTCTTAAAACGATTAAGTGAATTTTTTGTCAATATATATATTGAATCGATTGAAGAAGCCAGAGAAACAAACGAACCGACAAACATAATTATTATTTTATCAGTATGGATAAGAAGATATCATGTATTGTTTAAAAATCGATGAACAAGAAAAAATAACACTATTTACAACACTTCATAAAATATTAGTTATAAAAAAATAATAAAGGACTTATATGAGAATAATTTATTTAACATTACAGTTTTATTTATGGTTATATATAAATCAGCGTTCTGTTCAGCGTTAAAAAAAATAGCGTTCCATTCAATGTTTTGCGTTCAGCGTTCAAATATTAAAAAAATAATATGGTGTAGTTTTGAAAAATGGAAATACTATTTTGGGTTTTATAATAAAATGAGCCCGAACCGATTTTCAAATTATATAAATTTGTTGACTGGATCTAACCCAGGGGTTCCCAACCTGGGGTACAGAACGTCTATATTCACAACATAAGAGGATCTTTTTTTTTTAGAAAATAATTTCCAACATAAAATAAGTGACGACGTTTTTTCTTTTTAGAAAAGAATTGATGACGGTTTTTTTTAGAAAAGAATCTCCAAACAAAGTGATGACGTTTTTTTAGAAAAGAAGTGATGACGTTTTTTATTTTAGAAAATAATCTCCAAAAAGAGTGACGACATATTTTTAAGAAAATAATCTCCAAATAAGGACGACTTTTTTTTAGAAAAGAATTTCCGAAAAAAAGTGACGACGTTTTTTTTAGAAAAGAGTATTTCGAAAAATTCCTTTGGATAAAATTAAAAAAAAGTGCTTCACTAATCTATAGAAATATTATGAGAAGAACTTATAAAATACTCTCCCAACAAGAAAAGTTTTTATAATTTCGATATCTGGAATGAAATTTAAAAAAAGATGAATTTAGTAGGACGAAGTATTGATCATATTAAGTAACTACTTTTAGGTGAGTCATTGAGGTTGCATTAAATATTATTGTGATTTGTTACGAAGAATAAAAAAAGTTTTTTTTTAAAGGGCAAAATCCTGTTACTAAGTGAATTAAAGGGATAAGAATATATCTAGTTGTCTCAGTCATGAAAAACCAAAGATACATTATTCCTTGACTGAAGCTATCAGATATTTTATTATTATCACAGTGAATATATTTTGAAGGCAAATTATGGTACACTAAAAAATGATTCTAAAAAGAAATGTCACAAGAAAAAAGTGCCCTGGAAGAAATGAACCTAGATAAAAAGGAAAATGACGACGCATGAAAAAAAAACCAAATAAATCTTGGCCCCGTTTAATGACAACAATAAGGAAATCATTTATCTATAATTGCCAAAATAAAATTATTTTGCCACACAATTTAACTCAATATATATTAGTAATAGTATTGATCAATACTTAGTTGTATTCCACTCAAATAGCTGCTTATCCATGTATTTGGACCATTTTTCCATGATTTGTTATTTTCTTTTTCTATCTTGAGTCATTTCTTCCTCGTCTATTTTTTTGGACATCTTAAGCAAAAAATGAGTAAGGAACTATAAAATTGACAGCAATTTAGACATACAATATGACCTCACAGGATATTTGTTTTCCATTTTGCCCTTCTCTACTCTTGTTAAAGAGACTTTGCTTGTAGCTAAAGTGCATTAGGACATAATAATATTTAGACAACAACTAAAAGAAGAATAACAACAAAAAGCGAGTGCAACCAAATCCTGATTTGAGTGGGTTGTTGGTGTATGTCCACATGCTTCCTGACCAACGCGCAGGCTCAAAAAGAAAGGAATATACATAGCACTGATACAATTTACGTATATATATAAGGAATGCTAAAGCACCTGAACGGGAAAGAGTGATAAAACAGGGACTTAGAGGGTATCATGAAAGAGAAGTTGATCTACCACTGAATAAGCCTCTCTTCATCAAAGATATAATAAGAGGAATGTATGTCTAGGGCTCTGGGTAATATATTCTTATCATTAAAAATGAATATAAAACTACTATTTAAAAAAATAAATATTGATGAGGTCTAGGTAAAAAACAACATAAAACAAAGGCCCGGAACATCATAATAAATAAGTTGTGCTATGGTTTTAATACCAAATCACCTGATGTAGCCTAGCAGTTGATCCAGTGTTGGCATGTAATCAATACTTGACTGTCATGTCCGATAAAGGTCGTTTCAAAAAAACTAGAAAATATGCATAGGATTAAATAGAAGCATATCGTCTAATTTTTAAATCCTTAGACACTTTGATGCATATTGATTTTGGTCTGTAGAGGAAGGCGTAAGACTGCACATAGGGAGTTTTATAGGCTTAAAAAAACTATGATCTATATTTGTTTCTTGGGAACCCTCTGATCTGAAAATCAGCCTCTAAGATATATATTTTTGTTGTCCAGGCTCTATAGTAGTCCTTGATATATATAAATATATATCAAAGAAATATGCAGCAAAAAGGAAAAAAAGGAGCTGAAGATAGTGTCCAGATAATACAAGAACTGAGCTCACTCGCTTTAAACATCAGTAGGAAGCTAGCTTGCCGTGCTAATAGGTGAGTTAGTTGACGTGCCTACTTCCACTCATTGGTTTCATCATCGTCATTGCTTATTTTGTCATCATATTAATCAGCTTTAGGTGTAAATATTAAGAGGATGAAAATATCTTGGGGTTCCTTGGCCATGACGGAAAGTGAACTTCATATTTCCACGTGATTACTTCTCCCTCTGACGTCTCTGGCATTTTGGCAAGATTTCATCCTAGGAGGCAAAAGAAAAAAAGCAACATGGAAGCAATGTAATGATAATAATAATAATTACAAACGAATAATGATGAAACTATCCAATTTCTTATTGCTGCATAAGCATATGATTTTTCAGTCCCTAGGCAGTTTTTTACAAACTTAGTGTTGCTATGAAGTGTGAAATAGAATATCGTTTGTAAATACTACTATTGATAGTGCTTAATTATCATATGATATCTTCCGTAATCTCAATTATTCCTATAGTTTCTTATGGTGCCCCATCACATCTGTTTGTTCGTTTTCTTTTAGAGAGGGACGACGTCATCGTAGGATGAATTGCTTCAAGACGGAAGGGGAGCCCAAGTACCCTTCCCGGCCAAGCTCTCGCTCCAGCACGTATCGCCGCCTCTCCCCTATCGAGGCCTCCCGTCTTCGAGTCAGAGCAGCTTGAACACTACGGCTAAATGCACAGGCTTTGTGCCACAGATTGGGATTCCAACACAATGCAATGCCTGCTTCCGAGATATATCGGAACATAAAGGCAAGAGCTCTTCCAACAGGATTCAGCGAACTCGAGGTATGAGCTAGACAAAGAGTGGAGCAAGATATATTTATTAAATACATAATTTTATGATAATGTATCCATATAAAATAAATACTTTTTTGCCAACTGAAAAGTGAAAGATAAAAATAAACTATTTCCCAAATGTGATGTGTGAAAAGATACAAACATGATTAACAATATTAAAACAGTTGGCATTATGAAATAAGGCATCACTTTACCCTCAAATTGTACTCAAATATAATAATTTCATGCTGTAAACACTTTTTATCTATCATAATGGGCCTCAAAATGAGCCTCTAAAGTTGCCTAATAATATTAATTTTTTAAAGCAACTACTCACGCAAGGGCAATAATGGATGTTTATTTAATTCCATCATATCTGACGATGATTGGATCATTCCTGACGACAAGTAGTAGAAAAATAAGGGACATTGGGCTTCCATTTTTTTCTTCTCCACGGTAAGATCTTTATTCAGCTGAAAGTATATGTATAAAAACAATAAACATGAACTGAATTTAAAATAGGAAAATTGTGTTAAAAAATACATAACAAATAAACATTTTAGTTTAAATTATTTTCCTACTAAAAGACCTAAATATCTATAAACCAATAAAAAAATAAAAAAGTGATCAATTCAAAAGAGGCTTTAAAAAACAATAATCATTTATAAATAGAAATAAATTTAAAAACTTGTTTTGATTGGTGAGTTTGCCTAGAATTACCAAAATTTCAACCTTATTATAGTGCTCTGTATCTCCCTATTGCAGAGCTAAAAAAATATACTCAATTCACATTCGATAACTTATGTACTACGAAACTATATTACCCTATCTTTGTGTTTATGACTAAAATAATTATATACTTTGAACGGAATTAAAATATTATCAAACGTGGTTTTCGAAGACCTAAGTTCCATTATAAAGTTTTTATTGCTCTAGATTATATTCCCTGGTTTAAAATATTACCTCTATTTCTATGCATTCAGATTGATGACTTTTAAAGAACAATTTACAGCCAAAATGAGGTGGGGAGAGGCTGTATTCCGTAGCCGAAGTAGTAATATATTGATAATATTGTTGACGAAACGTAAATAATATTATCAATATATTACCTTGGGCACGATTGGGTCCCCCCCCCCTAAGATTTTCTGTCGTTTTCCTTAAAAAATTAGAGAAAAAACTTCAATTGTTCAAAATTAATACATTTGGAAATCTTGAGATATTTTTATATCCTGTATGTAATTTGATTCTGTAAAATATGCAACTAAATACTCTGATATCAGAACTTAAAAAAAATACTTGATGGTATCTTTGAGAAAGGTTATTGTCTCTTCAAAAGATTAAAAATTCATCATTATAAAAATATAAACATCACAGACTGTTTGCAAAAGGAACTTTGTAATTTGCGTAATGCTTTCATAATTTGCTTCAGATCGATCTAATCCATGTTTTTATGTTTAATGACTAATTTTTAGTATTAATTTTGTTTAATACCAGTCACCATGTCGTTAATGGAACTTTGTAAGCAAAACAATATATATATATATATATATATTAATAGAGAGTGCATCAATTGAAAGTTCAATCGCATTTTAGTTTTCACTCATTTCTACAGCTGAGACTCTACTAAAGAATCGTTGCCGGTATGAATAATTGGCATCAAGTTGTGATATTTTTTTTTTACTCACTTATCAATCTATCACTACTGAATGTAAAACATCTAATAGGTAGCGGTATTGGTAGTTCTTATTATAAAAATATGATCAGTATCGGTAGAGTAAATATATCGCCGTTAGTTGTAATCTACCAAAAAATTGAATATTAATTGGTAGTCACAGCTCTGCTTATATACATACTTTCTTGAAAACGTACTCATTTCTTATGTAATTGGATAGCTTTTGAAGTGAGCCACGTATTTTAATTATCCTTTTTTGTCTTGGGTATTTTATATTATCATGGACACTAGAACAATTTATATGCATGTATAAATATGGATTCTAGCACATAATTTTCTAGAGTATAATTGCAAATATTGATTTCAAAGAGTGATTGAAAAAATGCATCTGTAAAAATAGTTCATGCCATATAAAATTTATATTATATCAACAAAAAAATCCCAATTTAATCTATGAATTCATAACATTTTCAAATAATTTCCTTTTGTGAGCAATCAATCACACATAATTCTTCCTTCATTTAGAAAAAAAGATAGAGTTATACTTAAATAGGAGCCTTCTTCTTATTTTGTCATATTAAAATTTGAGAGATGAGTACCCCTAGGATCTTACGTTAGTATATAGAAATAATCCAGGCCAATATCTTAAATGCAAAATAGATCTATTTAAATTAAAGCACAACGACCTTTAAGGTTGTATATTGAGGTTGTTTTGAGAAAATATTTCCGTGAATGATTACAAGTAATAGCGTCTCATGGTGCCGTTTGAATAAATCTAAGGTTAATTGCAGCTGAGAAATCCACTAATGATAAAGGATTTTCCTTTTATTTACATGTATTAGTTAAATTATTCACATCGGGTTTCAAGTTTATGTATTAAATTTATTATTTTTTGAATTAATTCCGTCAGAAATACTAATTCACATCTCTCATCCTAAAAACCACTGCCATATGATGACTAAATATTTGTGAATTGCAGTCTAAGAGTCTACAAAGTATAATGTAAAACTTAATTAGTTACAAATTTATCAGATTCAGCATTTTTGAAGGACGTTGGTTCCTGCTCTCCCTTAGCCTGCAAAATATTAAAATCCACTGAAATTAAAGGGGCATTCTACATTTACACTTGAGTTTGTGGTGTGCATTTGAATTTATGAAGGAATATCTTGAAGAATAATGAAATTGAGTCGTTTATCCCATTCTAAACATCGTTTTAGAGTATTTTTTTAAATACACTAGTAAATAATAGACATAAACTAAACAATCATTATGTTTTGACGTCTATTTTTATAAATAGCGTAGCTATACATTTGACAATCTCCCCATATTTTGGTTTTCTTACGTGACTTAATACATTATGTTTCATTTATGAATTGTTTTTACGCAACTGCCTAGTTTTATGTTTTTATTTATTATCGTATAGTCTTATGTGTATTTTATCTACACTGTTTGTTGATGATGATAAATAAAAAGTCTTAACCGAAAAAAAATACATTATTTATTCCTTAATTTGAATATATATTACAGCTCGCTACTACAATATCCATCCGCCAGCAAGCCAGTCCGTATCTTTTAAGAATGATGATAGTACATACAAGAGCCTGCCAGCCTCACCTTCAGCACAAAGAAAATTCGCGTCGAATGGAGGAGGACATTCGGAGAGGGAGAGGTGGTAAGCATTCTCTAGTTAGAATTATGCCTATCTTTAACCAATATCTTTATTTTCTTGCAGTAGTAGAAGCGGTCGGCATAGCTCAGGAGCCAATGATACAAAAGTATACAAGAGTTTTAGATTAAAGGTACATGAACAAAACTATTATTTAAAAAATATCAGAATTACGTTTCGCATGGAAGTTATTTAATTTCTTTAACTGATGGAATATTTTTAACAATAGAACGTTATATTCATCATATTTCTCACATGATATATTATTATCTCGCAAGAAATATTTCTTTAATCACAAAATATATTTATTATCTAAGGAATTAACACTCTTTTTTCCCTCGTACAAAGGTAAGATTTATAATGTATTATTTTGTAAATGTGTCCGGACTAGGAATAGTCCGAATTCTGATGCTGAAAAGATTGTTTTGAAACTAAATACGATTTTTATAAAATCAAAATGACGTTACGCGCGATTAAGTAATTTAATTTTGTGGAGTGGAGGACATTTGAGTATTCGAATGCACAATAGGACTATAGAATTATGCTAACATAATATATGTATTGTCTAGTAACTGATACAAACTCTGCTCAAGTTATATGTTTCTTATTTAAGGTATAATCAAATGACGATATTTTTTGTTACTTTTTCGAATAGAACGGATGCGTTTCCTTGCCAACTACTCCTATGGACTCCCGCAAGACATCCCCAGAGAGGAGGTAGTGTATCATCTTGTGAAAAAGATGCTTAACATACTTAATTATTACTTTTATTCCCTTGCATCATGGGATAGGCGATCATCGGTAACGCAGTATGATACGGGTAAGGATAGTATGATATACCAAAGTATATTTTTACCTCATCAACAATATCTTAATGAAATAAAAAGTATGCATCAAGTAACGTAAAATAATTATAATAAACCTATAGTTTCAAATTCATTTCTTTTTTAAGATCTTCAATATCTAAAACATTCTTCAAACATATAAAAATAATACTGTATAAAATATAACTGAGACAATCTTAAAATAAATAATATTACAATTTTTTTTGAAATGTATAAAATGATAAAATATCTTTAAAGTTATTTTATGAAGTGTCTTTAAATATAATAAAAATACAACTAAAACAATAATATTTCATCTAACATAATTGTATCAGTGCGATAAAATGAGCGATAAACGATAATTATCACTGAGGTCAAACCTTTTATCGTTATCGTTTATCGCAAAGTTTTCTAAAATTACCGCTCATTCACTTATCGTTAGTCCCAAAAAATGAGGAACGATAAACGATAAGTTCAAAGACGACTTTTGTGAAAATACAAAAAATTGAAAGACGAGTTTTGTAAAAATACAAAAAAAATTTAAAGAAAATTTTTGGAGTCTCTTTTCTAAAAAAACGTCGTCAACTTTTTTGGAGATTCTTTTCTAAAAAAAACGCCATCACTTTTTCTTTGGAGATTTTTTCTAAAAAAAAAACGTCATCACTTTTTTGGAGATTCTTTTCTATAAAAAACAAAAAACCGTCATCACTTTTTTTTTGGAAATTCTTTTCTAAAAAAAAGTTGTTAACCTTTTTTGGAAATTCTTTTCTTAAAAAAAAAAAACGTCGTCACTTTTTTTTGGAAATTTTATCGTTATCGTTTTATCGTTTATCGCTTAACGCAAGTTGGGTTTTGAAATTTTTTACCGTTTATCGTTTATCGCAAGTTGATACAAAAAGTTATCGTTTTATCGTTATCGCAAGTTGAAAAAAAGTTATTGCAGAAACCACTGAATTATATATTCGTAAATTTTTGTCATGTGTATTTCTTATATTTGTCGAGGCTAGTTTTGAGGTTAAGTGAAGGACGTGCGGTGAGATGAGGCACTGACGTCATTATCTGCGCGATGACGTCATCGCCTCACCTTCCAGCGCAGCCTCACCGCACGTCCCTAGGTTAGGTGATGTAGATAGAGACGAATATGATCATAGTTTTATTATAAATGTTGACCCTTTTTTAGGCTCAATGACTCCACCACATAACTACTCCCTTCGTAACTGTAGATCCTTTAGTGACGTTCCCTCTAAATTATGCCCTCCATTTTCTCGTCGACACGCAACAATTCAAGAGGAAGCTGGGTAAGTGCATCTCTCTTCTACCTCATTCCCCTTTCTGTCAAATATATTTAATCAATGCAATAAATATAAAACTCTCTTCTCCAAATTTCTAAGCCATCATTCACACCATCATCAACATCATCACAATCACCAACAGCGAAATAACGAATGGGAGAGTCAAAGCTCTCGTAGCTACTGCTCCAGCATCGTCTCTAATTCAAACAACTCCTCTCGTGCTCCGTCCCCCTGCATGTCCGTCATGAGCGAGCGATGCCCACCCGTCAACGGCTCTCTCCCTCGGAACTTTTCCTATACTCGAAACGAGGAGTCCAAGCGGCGGTTCATCATGAATAATTTTAAAAGCCATTCGTATGAGCCCAGAGGGAACGACGAGGGCGTCGTATCCACGATGAAGCGACGACTCTCTGAGAAACTGAGTGCCTCGGATTTTGAGCGAACGGTTTTAAAGCAATATGTTCGGCCGGTAAGGAAGCTTCTCATATTAAGAACCAGTTTGTATGAATATATTTATTGTGACGTCATAGTGTGGAGAATAGCCATTCGTAATGCTTCTGACTGTCTTATTAAAATCACCTTCGAGCAGTATTAAGAATAATATTTGCTACATTATGACGTCACGTTAAATATCTTCATACAATCCCAAAGGATACCCCTCATATTAGCTATTAGAAAATTATTTTGGAAGTCATATAGCTGACAAAGAGTCATTTGAATATAATCAATAGAAGAAATTGCGAGATAATTGCTCGTTACCGTAGAAAATTTAGTATCCTTTTGCGTTTTATTCCATTTATATTAATAAGCTTTTATCTAAACAATGATAAATTGTAAAAAAATGGGAGCCATTTTTAAGCAAAATCGTACAGTTAAACTATTTGGTTTGTCCAACGTCAAAGTATATTTTTCTCCTGATAGTGTAGGTCATTATCATAGAAGCCCCAACGATTTTAACTTATATACGTAATACAAAAGAGTTATGTATAAAATAGAAATGGTATTCTATATATTTCCCGGGGCTCGGATAATAATTGTCCACAATCTTGGTGACTCCTTTTTTATTCTAATGATCAAATAAAATACCAATGTCATAGTGTTGGGTCTACCATTTGATATGATATTCTATCGATACTGATCATTTATTTAATTTAAACTAGATTCATCAAATCCCCCATTGATTGTTTGATTCGTAATCGATTTATTTACGATAGATTGTAAAGTTAGCAGGATTTTTTATATTAGAGTCTTGATTTCAATAAAACAAATTACAATCAGCAGTCGAAGGTTGAAGTTCCCTTAGAATCTTCAGTAGATATTTTAAAAATCTACATTCCATATGAGATAGAATGTATAATTTTTGACAAATCTAAGGATGAACAGCTGCTCACAACTATAAATACCTGGATAGGTATATTTTCTATCGAATCCAGCACTTTAATGAAGTTAATAAATTATTAATTTAATTATCAATGATATAGTAGTTAGAAGTACTTGTGAATAAGTATAATTATTTTTATCAAAGTAAAATGTTAAAAAAACCCACAGAGACATCATCGTTACTGATAGCTCAGCTATCAATAAACCAGTTTGAATGGGTTAACAAAAACAAAACATGAGTGAACGTCGTTATCAACTAAAACGCCTCTTTCATTCATGTCTATCAATAAGAATGGGTTTTCTTTCTTTCAAAGTGCACAGGCCAGTATTAAAGTAATGCATAAAGAAGTGTAGGTGTTTAACTTCACTGCATTTAAGTCCCTAATATCTTCAAATATATATAATAAATTCTCTTCATGACCTTTATAAAGATGATTTAAAATCAAAAAGTAATATATTTTATTCTAAAGGACGTAAATTCAATATTTCATTGATCATGGACTTTTAGTGTCTTCTTGTATATGTGTTTGATAATGCTTCCCTGTAGAAAAGTATATTTATATTCAGGCTTGTGAACGGAACGCAACTTTTTTGAACGCTGAACGTTGAACGCAAAAAAAGAGTTTTGATTTTTTTTTTCTGGAGATTCTTTTCTGAAAAAAACAAACGTCGTCATTTTTTCGGAAATTATTTTCTAAAAAAACGTCGTCCCTTTTTTCGGAAATTCGTCGTCACTTTTTTAAATATTTGAATGCTAACGGAACGCTGAACGTAAAAGCATTGAACGGAACGCTGAACGCAAAAAAAGCTGAACGCTCACAAGCCTGTCTATATTATGAAACTTATTGAGAGGAATGGGGGGGGGGGGTCACTTTGTTATTGTATGAGTCCATTTAACCTAACGCCATAATATGACGAATATTATTGTTCAAGTCGTTCTTATATTAATGTTTATTTTGATTAAAAACAGAAGCGTATAATATAATATTCGATGAAGGCACAAAGTGCCTCTTCTTTCACTTACTAAGAACAACGTTAGCAAATATAGTTACGTAAAATAGACTAAACAATACTAAAGAATATGAATGGGACTAAAATTATATCGGTGTGGGCTTCTCTCATTAAAGGTTCATATTTTCCACACTATCAATATTTCTTATTCCTATTTTTATAGTCTCACGAGCATTTGATTGTGGATAAAAGCAGCATTCAGTCAAGACGAAGAGATGGTAAGGATCTTAAATTATATATCTTTATGTTTAATTTATAACAAATACCCGATAAAGACCATTGAAATTATATATAGTTGTGTAATTTTGGCTCGTAGAAAGTACACACAACAAATAACTTAGACTGTTGATTGTCTTTTATAATACTTTGTTATTATAATTATTTATTGACGCAAATCTGACTTGATTTTATTAAATAAAAAGGGAAAAAATAAACAATTTTTTATTATATTCTAATTTTGTATCATATATTTCATTTGAAAACAAGAAAAAACCATGGTACCCAAGGAACATCAGCAATCAATTGGGCTAGACAGGTTAAAAAATTAAATAATGCGAACCCCCTAATCAATAAAACTTATATTGTATTGGAGTTATTCTTCAATGTGTGGCTTTATATAAGGTCTCAATCCAAGAGCGACATGAATTCAAATTCCACTCGATTAATCTTCAAAGAAGTGTAAGTTTATTTTTGACAAGTTCGCCTTACGATTTTCGTCTTCAAATTTTCACAACTATCAATAGAAATGATCATATGTTGATTTATTGAAGGTTTTTAAAATCCTTTGAAACCATATAAACTATTATTTAATCACTTGTCATTTCCTTGTGTTGGATAAAGCCCCCTTCATTGATATTGTTTATTTTTCATCAGGTTCCTTTAGCAGCAGGAGAGCAAATACCGCCGTCACAACTTCCAAGAAATCCTCCTCTTCCAGCCCGATGCGCCAAGGATCCCCCGCCTCCCTTACAGGCTCTTCCGCTTCCAGTAATTTAAACAATCAATAGATAGATATGCAAGTTATACAGTAGTTTTAGATATAATTGAGGCAGTGATGAAGGATGTTGTCTACGAGTCCAATCGCGAGGAAGTCCTCAACAACGAAGGAGATAAAGTATCCAAGCCTTCTGTGATCGACTCCATTTCTAATTGGATAACTTGAAGGATTCCTCCTCCAGTATTCGAAATAAACTAGGTTCGACACATTATTTAAAGAGCTGGGCGGCTGGGAACAACAAAAAAAAGGAACCTCTGAACCAATTTTGAGCCATAAAAGTTATTGCGAACATCTGGTTCGGAGCTGTATTGCAAATAAAAAGTTTGAAAATGACCTATGCACTGTCTGAACCATGTACCTTTTTAAATATTTTTTTAAAATAAGAAGAAGACTTTCTGAGGATGCCATATTGATCTTTTTGGGTATATTGCCCTTTTCTGTCGAACAAAGCTTTTGTTGAGAGAATGGAATTGTGTATTGTCCAAAATGGATTACACTTCTCCCTTACCCCGTCGATCAGTTTTCCCCTCTGATCAAACAGATTTGGGGGTATCCAATCCCATTGTATTAATCTGTTTAGCGTGACGTCACATGTGGTGTAAGCTATTGTTTACGTTTCGCTTAAGTGAATTTTTATTTTGATGAAAGCCAGTTTCTAATTATAACTATATGAAGGGCCTAAATGGACTCTTTTTTCACTAATCGCATGATGACTAAACCGACCTTTTATCCTCTTGGGAGGAGACTCAGTGACTCCTCACTGAAGAAGAGGAGTAAGGATACATAAGGAGCCAATCAGTCCTTTCGGAAGAGGAGCAAAGATCGACCTTGTCATCCGTTGAGTGAACATTTACAAATCAACTTGTATCTTAAAGGAAACGACCACCTGCGTCACATCTGACGTCACTTTAAATAGATTTATGCAATTAGATTAGATATACCAGATTTCCGAAACCAAAGTATACATAAAAGTTCGCAATCGCCCACCTTGTGGCTCAGAACCAAAATAATATGTTCGCTGCCCAGCTCTGAAAAATACTTATCAACTATTTCTACCCTATTTTCTTATAATTGCAGATAAACGTTCTAACGAAAAATCCCTATCTCGAGGATCCTCTCATTCCAAAGAAATTGTGCCCTCTATGGTGAGCTATATTATTGTCCCTTTATGTGCCTTAGTGCCTTATTATGCCTCTTCTATCCCAATAGAACGGTGCGCCCAATTTGAAGAACTCCTCCAGTCAGGAGTTGGAGGACATTCTTCTTCAGTGCACTAGTAAAAGTTCAAAAGACTACCCTCAGCTACCCGATGTTAAAATTGCATATAAAATTAAAGGGTAAGACAATTACAAACTTCCATCAATTTTGTGGCTCAAAGGAAGAAAAACAGTTCAATCAAATGCACTTTCAAATCCTCTTGGATCCTCTATTCAACTATGGAGCAAAATGGGCAAACAAAATTAATTTGTTGTCGTCTTTATTAACTGGAGACAGAAAAAGTCAATCATTTAAGCTATTGACAGATAAACGATCCAAGAAGTTAAGCCCCACTATCTAAAAATGCTTATGAAAGGCTCATTTTTATTCCATGTGTTATTCAAGTTATTATTTCCATGATACAAAAAGATTATTAGAAGCTTTACTTCTGCAGTTTGTCCAGATTCTAATCATAATTGTGGCAATAAAACAATATATACATATTGTATATTTGTGTGTTTGCACTAAGTATGTTCGTCTCCCGTGACCTTAATATATATCTGCTTGTATAGGCTTTAAATGATATAAAAATACGTCAATAGACAATTAGGGTCCCAGATATATTGGGGCGAGGGAACGAAATTCATATGTATTTTCAATTATTCAATCAAATGCAACAAAAAATGAGAGGATAAAACCCTCTTCAAGAAATTGATTTCTTTTTTCTTGGAGCATCACGTAGTTTTTCTGCGTTTTTGAGTATGGTGTAGGCATCAATAATGTAGTTAACCTCATACAGAGAAAAGTATAGCTTCATTTTTACAACATGATTGCGTAAGTCAATGTGATTGTTTTTTCTTCTTCTACAAGGTTGAATATAGACTCTACTGCTTATGGGATGAAGGTGTTTCACGTTTCGAGTAGAATAGAAAAATTAGAATGAGACTGATTGGATAACTAGGCTTTCTTTATGTAATGTTCAAACTATTCTCATAGAAAATCTTCTCCGATTTCCCTTCACGCCACTACTTAAACGGAATTTTTCGTCTAAATCGACAGATGTGTGGTTTCTTATAGTTATATAATTATTCTCTTTAACTATGATAATATTTTGAAATAGATCTTATGATACTTTTTTGTGTGGATAGTCTGGTAATTTTGTTATTATATGCTTATTCACCTTGTATATATAATTGGCTTGCTTTCCCTCCCTCCTTAAAAAAGATTACTCTATGGTCACGTTTCTTCGTTTGCAAGAAACACAAAACATTGTGTCAATGGCTCAGTATGTCGTTCGTTCTGCATAAACTTTTAAATGGTTCACAACAGTCTTCGATAAATAATATTTTACAATCTTTGATCCGTACCAAAAATCGTTTTTTTTACCTTTATGGTTCGATATAGTTGTAGTATCTGACAGGATATAAATAAGCATACTAGCATTGAAATTATCTATAGAACCTAGGATCTTATCATGAGGTAGCAGACCAAAAATGACCATCCCCTCTCGGGAGTATTCGAACCTGCGCCCCCAACATTGAGAGTTGAACTCGCCTGTACGCACACGGCTATCGCACTCCCTTATGAACTTTAATGATTGCAGTATGAATCTGCATAAAAACATTGATAGATTGATATAAAACTGTATTACCGTGTATTTTTGAAATATCAATAACCGTTTTTACCCAGTAGTACTGTGTTTTGCCGACAAAATACAAAAACTCTTACATATAAGAATACGAAAATGTTTAAAAATGTATACTTAATTAAAAATGATACTATATATGCTACAAGTTATTTGCGAAGGTAGCACAAAATGCGTTACTTTATACGATAAAAACTAATACCTTGTCTCCTTCTAGGAAATCCCGTTCATCTACCCCTGTCATCTTCAAAAAGGATGGAAGGAAGAAGGTAAGACACCACGTTAATGTATAGAACCGATCTGTCACCGTTTACTTTTATATATCATATTTTTTTTGAATCACTAAATAGTATATTTTGAATTCGGTTAGTCACTCAATATTTTACCTTGAATTCGTTCTAGTAACTTAATAGTCAATTCTTTCAACTGAGTTTAGTTACCATATCCTTCATTCCTTCGAATTCATCAATTCCTTAGGAATGATTCAGTTTGTTAAATCGTTCATTCCTTCAAATTGGTTCAGTTACATAAGCATTCAATTGTTTTATTTAAATGTCTTTGCCCCCCTTTTTAATTTCTTATTTGAGAAAATGCAATTTATTTTAGGGAAAATCAATTATACATGTCTTTAAAATAAACTTACTAACTTATAAAATAACTTAGCAAACTTAAAAGCAAATCCCACGTCGAGTTTTATTAATCATAACAGTAACATATCTATTTATCATGACGTCATATATGGAACACTTAATAATTATATCTAGTCATCCAGCGTGTGAATCAAAAGCCATGCAGTCCCTTCATGGAACATTTAAATATTATATTATTTACCAAGTGTAGCCTTAGCGTTTGTTCGTGCGACTTGAAAAAAATCCGTTCAGGTTCAGCCGTTCGTTAAAAAAATCAATTATTTTAATTTGTTCCTATTTCAAATTTGAAAAAAAATTATGGTAAAAAACTTTTATCCAGAATGACTCAGTTATTTCAATTGCACTTCTGTCCTCACTTTTTTCTGCAGTGACATAAGAACATTGATTGAACTTCTTTATAAGAAAAAAAACCGTCCACACCTTTCACAAAAGTTTTTCTTTTAAAAGCAATATAAATTGAAGGGACAAACACCGACAAAAAGAAATTCCTTTCGTGCGTTCATTTATAATTCGTTCAGGCGATCGATTTTGAACGTGCGTTCGCGAACGGCGTTCGTTTTTGTTTTCAATCCACAACCCTGAATTCAATAATGATCAATTTTCATTTTTTTTGTTCATCCATTATTTTATACTTTAGGAATTGGTTCATAATATAATCTTACACTTTAAAAATCGTTTATTATTCAGAATTTAAAATAGGTTTATCGTTCATTTTTTGAATTCGTTTATCTTTCATAAACGATTTTTTGTCTTTGTGACGAATATAAATTTTAAAACCGAAATCCACAGACCCACAAACGAATTTAAATTTTACTTTTTTCTTAGAAATATTGAAATAAATGACTTTTTGCTGGTTCCTCAAGGTTTAATAATCGAAGACAAAATATAATTAGGGCCCCAGGAATAATCATTGCCGTTTTGGACAACACCAAAATCTCATTTTTTATTTTTTATTCACAGTTAAGAAAATATACAAAAATAAGATTATATATTAAATCGTTGATAATACATAGTAAGAACTATATAAATAAGCAATAGCTTAAAATTTTAGCATCGATGCTGAACAAACATAAATTAAATACAATTAAAAGATCACATGATTACATAAAAGCAAAAACAGTTTGACGCGTTTATTAATTTAAAAAAAGTCTTCTGTATATTACTTGAAGAGAATATGAGATTTCGGGATAATATTTAATTACACATGCCGCTAATGTCCATGAAGAGTCATAGGTAGAGGAGATTTTTGAGTCTAAAGCTGCGTAGCGAACTGCGGCAGATATCAGAATTGACCTTAATTCAGATGGATTAATCGGATTATCTGTAGTCAATCTGTGGGTATTAATGCACTTTATGGCTTCGCTCTTGCGGAGAGATCCTGTTTTCCAAGGCCAAAGAGTAGTGTGGCTTTGCAGTATTTAGATGCCTTGATGTCTTTCATGCCTAACCAAAACCTCATTTGAGCTGTATATCATTATAATACTGCATTTTCATGTGGTGTGTCTCGAAATGTGTCTCATGTGGCAGGCATTCATGGACCCCAATATTTTATCTTCTCTCTTTAAGTTTAGCTATAAATATGTACATTTTTCTTTCTTTTTGTGTATCAGGCCCTCTGGCAGAAGCAAGTTTCGAACGTCAATTCCCTGAAGCAGGAGGCGGAGGAGCTTCGTGAGCGTGTGAGGCAGCTGGAGGAGTTAGACTCCTTCGCGGACAACATTCAAGACAAGGAGTACGCCAGCTTCAGGTTGGATACCTCAAACACGAAATCAAGGCGCTAGAGGATAAACTGAATGAGTCGGATAACAAATGCTTTGACCTCTTGAGGAAAACGTGATACTTAAAACAGAGATCGACACGCTCGCTGATGAGGTCTACGAAGTAAGTGGAGAGAAATGATTTTTCTTGAAATGGGGCTTCATACAAATATTTAGTTAGGAGAACAAGTTTGCCTGTATACATATAGTAGTAAGGATAAAAACTCCAAAATATAATACAATACAAAAAATATAGAATATTGAATACCATCAAATATATTTAAAGTGTCAATTACAAGAATGCAGTAAATAGAGTTTTAATAAAAAATAAAGATCTTTTAAAAGCCTGCAATAATTTGATCATTCTATATAACATTGTAAAATATTTCATTTGGGTAATTTTAAAAAAATGGCGCCAAATTGCTATCCACAATTTCAAGGAGTATTTTTTAAATGTTAATCCATTAAATAAAAGAGTATGTATATTTACTAACTACAGTCGGACCTCACTACTTCGCCCCTCGACATTTCGCAGTTCTTTTACTACGCGATGACGGCTTGGCTCCCGTTTTTGATCCCACAAAATCTTTAGCCCTGTTACCTATTGAAACACATGCTGACAACTTATAACACCTTAATCTCACTGAATTATGTAAATTTCTTCACGAAAATGCCCAAATTCGTAATTTCCAGCATGGCCTACAATGTGGGGGTATTAAAATTAAGAAACATTCAGTGGTTTGAAAGATATTTGAGGTATAAAACTGGTAAATCTTCGAAAAAACAAACTTTGCGAGGGAAGACTGTACTACATAATAATCAAATTACAACATTTATGCTCAATTTCATCTTAGGTCCAGGATACCTTTCGGATAAGGATGCTCTGGAGTGGAAGAAGCTCAAGGCCCAATTGGATGTGATCAACAAGAATTGTCGCAATTATCAGCTGAAGCTGCGTAAGGCTCAGCTGAGGACTGCTGAGCTCAAGGCCAAGAATGAAGAGCTCTCAGCATCCTTGAAAAGTGATAAGGCTGGAACAGTCACAAAGTTTGCCATTGCCATTGCATGCCTCGTGGCGGGCTATCAGATTATTTTCAAAGTGGAAATAATTGTTCTATATGTATAATGTTCATCATACAAACTTTCAATAGATTCATTCTTTTAATACTAGTCGTCTCGCCTTTTAGATCTGAATAAGTTTACCTTGTTTTATTTTTGAAATACAGGCCATATTCTGTATAATCATATTCATATGTGACCTAATAATTTTCATATCGTTTATTCATTCATAATATATAATGCGCCAGTCACGACTCGTTGCGCTGAAATCAAGGTGTTCTACATTGATGGGGAAAGATTGCGAAGGAAATGTTTTAAGAGAGACTTCATATTTTCGATAATGAAATATGGAGAGTGATTTAACGTCACTCCGTATTTCATGATCAAAAATATGGAGTCTCACTTCAAAAATACTTCATTTGCCACTACTTATTCTCTCTGTTCCTATAAAAATCACTATACTCACAGTAGGTTATTTTGGTCGGGCCATATCTAGAGTCCTGAAAAGCTTTTGATGAGATTGATCAGTATTTTTTTGTCTTTGTTTAGAGATAAATTACATAAATAGATCCTTATTCTGATGATATGACAAATAAATAGAGAGAAAATTGATATTTCAACATAAAAATATGTTTATTGTTGAATTGGGAGGACTATCAATAAAACCAGCCTTGATCATATTGTCTTAAATCAATACCATATGATTTTTTGTTCATTTTCTTCAGACCAAAAAATTCGAATAGGGAGCAGGTCGGAAAAATAGAAAACTTGATATAATAGCAAGTAGGTACAGTGTTGCCACCAGATATGTAATTTTTAAGTTGCAAATTAGAAGAACTTAAAATACGTATTATTGCTTTAGATATATCATTTTAAAGAAAAGAATGAAATTTTATGGTTATAAAAATTGTATTGCCATATCATAAGAGGCACATCTTCTGAAGACTTATTAAAGTTGCTGGAAATTATCCCCTCCAGCCTGAAGACAGAACGAAGCAAGCCTCAAGACATTTTTGCAAAGGTTTTTGATCGTCTCCTAGCTATATCCTTCTACGAAGGTTAGAACACATTTGTATGAGAGACTCAATGTGTCTTCAAAGAAACTCTTACCTCCTGAATCACTGCTTCTGTTCTTTTTTGATTTTGTTTTCATTTGATTTTTCTTGTGGAGGGTACCAGTGGGATTGAAATGATCAAAAACTGTTGTGATCGCGATCAGCTCGTAATATTTCGATGCACTTCCACTGATTTTGAAGTGAAGTATAAATTAGTGGCGTCCTGTAGAAGGAGAAGATGTTTTGCCAAACTGCAGGATGATCTATTTCTTCTCAAGTTCCGAAAACATTTTTCAGGTTACAAATGGTTGACAATCAATGCAAATAGTATATTTGATAAAAATCCCCTTATTATGAACCAAACACTTATCCATAATACGATTAAAATTATTTTCAGTACTGCTAGTTCGTAATTTAGAAATTAAATTTCTGATGGAACACACTCAAGATCTCTTGTTTATCTCATATAGGTCCTAAGCTATTTCTAAGATTTTCATCAAAGGATCTTGAGTGATAGGCTACAAACTGTATGAGTGTCTATGTACAACTAGACAATCATACAGTTTGTAACCTATCAACTCAAGATCTCTTGTTTATCTCATACATATAGGTCCTAAGCTATTTTCTAAGATTTCATCAAGGGATCTGAGTTAATAGGTTACAAACTGTATGATTGTCTAGTTGTCTAAGACACGAATTTTGCAAAATTATGCACGTTAAATTTATAGAGATTCCAATTCTAAAGAAATGTGACTTCGTGCTAACCAGTGATATCACATTTATTAATAGCTTGAAAACAGAGTTAACTTCATAAGTGGACTTTAAGAGATAAGAAATATTACTAACGGGGGGTAAATGCCCGGGGGGTGATTGGCATGGGGGGTGCTAGTCCGGGGGGTGATTGTTGGGGGGGGGTGGTCCTGTTACGGTTGGATCCATAGAGATATAAAGATATAGAGAGCTTATTCCCTCCAATTAGCTGAGCAACATCGTTCAGCTGTATTCAGGACACAATGACGTATTTCTCTGAATAATCCATCCTCCAATAGCAGAGAAACATCGTTCAGCTGTATTCTTGACACAATGACGTATTTCTCAGAAGAATCCAATAAGCTCTCTATACGTTTTTACTGTTCTGGATCCAAGAGAGGAGATTAACAAAATACCTTTTTATATTGTACAAAAGCTTACTCAGGAATAGTGACTGGCACAAACTTCGTTTATCTTCAAATGGTTTTATATTTAATTTAATTAACACGTATGGGCCCAATGAACGATCCTCCTCATTCTTCCAAGCATTATTAACTCTCAGCATGAGAATAATATACCCATTCTTATGATTGGAGACATGAATGTTGATTTAGAAAATTCAATCAATGTTTTCCCTAATAGCCGAATGTTAAGAAAAGTTATTCTTCATTTTAAGTTGATTAATGTAATGAATACATTTAGTTCTTCGGGCACTTTTCTTGGTCTCAAGGAAACAAAAAGTCCAAGTTGGACTTTGCTTTAGCTTCTCCCTTCTTTGCTTCAAGAATTAAGAATGCTTGTTATCGTCCTGAACCTTCATCCGATCACAAATTTTAGATTTAGAGCTCATTTGTAACGTTCATTCTAAGGCGTTCAGGTCCCGGGTCGGGTATTTGAGGATGATAATTACATTTTAAAGTTAAGAAAAAAATTAGATGTACGTTTTACGAATTCGTTATCGGCCTATCAAGCTTCAGTTTTAATGTATAAAATTATTTTAAAACAACAACCGATTTTAAAAATAAAAAAAATCCCTTCCCTTCTATTTAACGGTTATCCACTATCTCCTTAAACGGTCATGAAAGTGAATGAATAATTTTGGGAAAAAGCTGCAGGCAAGGTGTCCGCTCCTCTCCTATTTATTTCTGCCATTGAAGAACTTGCGCTTAGCATTTCCATCCCATTGTAAACATTAACTTGAAGAAAAAATACACAATATGGCCTTTGGTGACATAGATACAGGGTGAAATATAATAACATAATCAATGCAACAACGGAATGTATGAAAGACCCACTTCATTAATGATGAAATCCTTTATAATTGCTCGATAATTCGTCCTTTTTCCCATTTGTCATTTTTAATCATATCTACTCACACAAGGTTTTGACCCATTTTATTTAAATAATAACATTGTTCATCAAGTATCCACTCTTACCCTTATTCATAAGGTGTTTTAAAAAGAAATCCATTATTTTTCCAATAGATGACTTTAGTAATCTGTATCTCGCGTTGTATAAGTGCGATCGGGTTCACTAGATGGCGTTGGAAAGATAACATTTCGTACTAATTTTTTTTTCAGACAGATGTATGATTGCTTGATTCAGTATTGTTTGAGCACGTGTCAAAGATGGACATCAGCAATGAGAAAATACGCCATATTTTACAGTTTTTCTTCGATAAAAGTGAAAACGCAAGCCAGGCGGCTGAAAATGTGAATAGTGTTTATGGTTCTAATACTGTAACAGCCAATCACGCACAATTTTGGTTTCGTATATTCTGTTCCGGTAATTTTGATGTCAAAGATGCACCACGCTCTGGAAGGCCAATTGTCGAAAATATCGATAAAATATTGGAAATCGTCGAGTCCGACCGTCATGTAAACACTGTTTCAATTTTCCAAGAGCTAAACATTGCAAAAAAAGCGGTTTAGAACCACTTAAATAAGGGTGGATACAAAAAGAAGCTCGATGTATGGGTGCCACACGAGTTAACACAAAAAACCTCATAGACCGATTTTCATCTGCGAATCACTGCTGAATCGCAACAAAATAGATCCATTTCTGAAGCGGATGGTTACTGGTGATGAAAAGTGGGTCACTTACGATAACGTCAAGCGAAAAGAGTCGTGGTCGAATCCCGGTGAGACGGCGCGAACAATGACCAAACCAGGATTGACGGCCAGAAAGGTTTTGCTGTATATTTGATGGGATTGGTAGGGAATCATCCACTATGAGCTGCTCCCCTACGGCCAAACTCTTTATCGGACCTGTCTATGGCGAATTATTTTGCTGGTGAAAAATTCGCCTTGAGAGAAGCTTGTGAAAATCGACTGTCCCACTTTTTTTGCCAATAGGGACGAGGGTTTCTATGAAAGAGGTATTATGAAATTACCTTAAAAATGGCAACAAGTTATCGAACAAAACGGTGCATATTTGACTTAAATCGGATCATTCTAACTATGCTAAATAAAACCTTCAATTTAATACAAAAGTAATGGATTTCTTTTACTACACCTATTATTTTGCACAAGCTATACATCTTTTATTCAATAAAATTAGATGCTTATTGTCCATGAATCTTCATGGCAATTAATTTGTATCTGCGTTAAATAATAATTATCAATTTAAAATAAGACATCCGAATGCTTTTCCGTCCCAATGATTTGTGAAGTTCGTTCAAGACGTGGATTAATCATCTTCGTCTCTATTGAGCAGTCTTTTCCATATTTTGTATCAGGGATATTTTTTCACTTTGTCATCTTGACATCACTTTTTTATTGATAAAGTTTCCTTTTCCTTTCACTTCTGATTGTACTTTTAAGAAATGCAATAAAAGATAATTCATTTATTGCTTAAATGTCATTTTTTATTTATTTCATGAGTAAGAAACGACAAAGCTTTTGCTCATATTCAATTTAAACAAATAATATCTGCATGCCATATACAATATATATGTTGAGAGCTGACTTAGAAAAAAAAATATGATAAGCCACAAAACATTTTATTCCTTTAGCTTTCTGGTTTTAATTTATCCTTATGATTTTTTGGTAATTTGTTAAAATATCAAAGAAAAAAGTCAATTTGATAAAAAGACTTGGAAGCCTCAGTAGATCGTGTTGGAATTTCTTTTCTTTTGGAATGTTATATGATTATATCACCATATACAATGTTCCTCCCTACGGTAAAAGAGGAGGTCATAGGTCAAACGGAACTTGGGGAAAATATGTTTGTGATAAAATTTTAACCACCTGATTAAATCATACTCGACTGGGTAGAAATTATTTGCAATTAATTACATTTAAAAATACAGAGATCCGGCAATAACTTTGAATCATTTTCACACCTAAATGGGAGCCACAATTTGGAGTTATGACAGGATAATTGTACAGATATATATATACTTGACAGTCAGGCATGGTTAAACTCCTCTTTAAGAAATCAAATTAAGTTTAATGATGACATAGAAAAATATACTCATCGTCTTAATGGCCTAAAGATTAGTTCTAAAATCTCTATTTCGACGAAGGTATAATGACTTCAAATTGGAAGGCGAGATAAGGAAGGATAACAAGATTTAGTGTCGGCTATGAATGAAAAATAGCCCATGAAAATAATATTTTTTCACAAGCTACAGGCTATAATCATAGAGATTTAATACATGTATCTTAAGTGCATATGGGAAGGAAAATATTGAAGTTTGTATAGTAAATTAGTAGGCATGGTCGCAACAGGAAAAGAGGGATCATGCATACAGGCCCGGCAAAAGTTGAGTCTAAGGAAAATAAATTATCGTAGATAAATAGATTTCAGGGAGACTCCTCCTTACACGTCTGGTAACCTCTATTATGATATTTTTAAATATACATCCATAAAACTAATCGCCTTAATGTATCGACAATATCTTTCATTATATATATATATATTTTAATTATAAGCAATAAATCATTTACCTTTTCTATGTTATTCAATTTCCAACTGTACAGAACTATTTATAAAATGTATAAAATGGTCTACATTTTGCTGGTTTATATATATATATATATATACGATATATATATACATATATATATATATATATATATACTATAAATATATAAACAATGCAGTGGATTATTTCAAACATTATCAAGGTTTCACTGATGTCCAAAAAGGTGAGATAACCCAGGGCGGCATTGCAATACATTAATAAAAATATATAGACAATAGATCCTATTCAATACGAACCTTTGAGCCTTTACCTTTCTCACGGTATTGATAGTTGCTTTCAAGCTGTGTACAATCGGTATCGATATATTTTTTCACAAGTCTATCGTTTAAACACAGTATGGGCAGAAAAACATGGCGATTCCATTTTAAGAAATCTGAATTCTGATAAAACAACGTATCCAATATTACTTTTTATATATATTTTAATAGCCACATAAAAAAAAAACTAAAAATACTCACTACAAGAAATACACGAAGACCAATCAACACTTCATGACTAAGCAATACACTACTCTTTTTATATATCGTCGCTGTCGGGCGCAAACTCCTATGTCCAAAACTGTTATTTTTCAGGAAATGAAAAAGAATTAGGAGGTTTTCAGGATCCAATGGAGTTAGGAGTTTAGTCACATGTCATTTTCCATACTTTTCATTGGTCAAATATTTGTAAAATCACAGACAGACATAAGGTTGACCAATAGTACCGATTTATGAAAAAATAAAATCATGATTTTTGGACATAGGAGTTTTTCGCCCGACAGCGACGATATGTAAAATATACAAGACATACCTGAAATTATATATTTTACAGCCAAATTATAACTTTAAAAAAACATTGGTTCTGCTATCTTTTATACTATTTAAAATCCTCTAACAAAGCAGCCAATGTTTTGCTTAAAAAAGCTGGAGAGGAGAAAATATAAATAGACAAATTAAATGATACTATATCAATGTTTAGACTGAGAATGTGAAGAGAAATGCTATTTTAAATTACAAGATGTAGTCGAACAACGTTGGAGATAATTTGATTCTGAGAATACTAATAAAACAAATATAAGTAAATTATTAGATATAGTAATGTATTTTATATATGTGGAAATTATCTTAATTACTATACTTTAATTTGTATGTTATAACATATGAAATAAAAAATTTTTTTTGTAGTAAAAATTTTTATATATTATTAATATAATGCTTATTCATATCCAGTCGGATGCAATTCTATCGAATCAAATAGGCAACAAATGGAATGCGATAGCCTGTGCGTTAAGCTGTGTTCAATTCTCTATGTTGGGGGGCACAGGTTGGAATACTCCTGAGAGGGGATGATCATTTTTTGTCTACCTCATTGTTCAGATCCTAGTTTCGATAGACTAATTTTAACTCTATAATGCTTATTTATATCCACACGGATGCAATTCTGTCGAACCATATAGCAAAAAAATAATACATAGAAATATATACTCTGAGTGATGCCTATTTGTTGAAATACCTCAGACAAGATGTGTCCGCCAAGTTTTCGAACTGGTTCGTAATGAAAATGCCTGAAAGTACGTCCTTGACTACAAGAAAACTCTTTGAATCGCCATTTAGAAAGAGTAATAAATATAATATATTTGCTCCAAACTGTTTTTAAATGTTTGGCAATGAATTTCGACTCCATTATTTTAAATTCAACAAGATAATTGTGAATCTCCACCACTATCAAAATGGCTTGTGTTTGCTTTCCAGATCTTATACATGATCAACATAAAAAATTAGAAATGTCAAAACACACCAAATGCCTTCAGCGCTTCTTATATATAATATTTTTTCTCCATTGAACAAATTCGTGAGACTCCCATTGAAGGATTATAAACCATTAAAGGGTATTTTCTCAATTACATGGTTAGTCACGATTAAGGAATGAAATAATCTTATTTTGTAAATACACAAAAACAGCCGAGAAACAAATTGCAAAAGGGAATAAAAAACAAATCATAGATGATTAAGAATTAAAACATCACAGAAAAACAATAATAATAATGACTCCACTGATAAGGTTTTGTCATTAACAACATTATAATGCTTCCTCCTTTTTTTATATCACTTCGTCGGAAGCCAACGAAATATATGTTTTCTGCTATTGATAAAGAGTCTGGATCAGTCAATTAATTAGAGCTTCTCGCTTGATACACTCATCATTTTAAATCAAGGACTTTTTCCCTTCAATGACTCTTCAATTCCAAAATCTGCCGTATTGTGATAATAAGACTTATTATTTGACGCATGATATCAAATTATTTATTTTCTTCTTCTAATGGATTAAAATATAGGAAATATGGTATACGTACATAGCAAAAAGTATTTACCGAATATGTGTCATTTCATATATTATTGTATTTATTCTATGCAGGCTCGTGAACGGAACGCAAAATTGAACGGCTTTCAGCTGAACGCACGTTCAATGAACGGAACGCTGACTTTTTTTAACGCTGAACGTTGAACGCAAAAAAAAGAGGTTTGCGTTCAGCGTTCAAACATTTCTTGGACTTTTTTCGGAAAAACGTCATCACTTTTTTTGAAATTCTTTTCTAAAAAAACGTCATCACTACGCAGTACTTTTTTCGGAATTCTTTTCTAAAAAAAAACGTCATCACTACGCAGTACTTTTTTAAATATTTGAACGCTAACGGAACGCTGAACGCAAAAACATTGAACGGAACGCTAATTTTTTTTGAACGCTGAACGCAAAAAAAACTGAACGCTCACAAGCCTGATTCTATGTAATATATAAAAATTACAGAGCTGCGACTACCGAATGTAAATCGGTATTCGATACTACCGACGGTAGATTTCAAGTACAGAAACGATTATACGTAGAAACTGCCGAATACCATACCGATTGCCAATCAGTACGATATATTTGAAAGTATGACTTTTGTAGCATTCACATAGAGACATAAAGATATAGAGAGCTTATTCCCTTCAATAGCAGAGAAACATCGTTCAACTGTCGCTTTGCCCAAGCGCTCCCTTATGTGACGAACTAGAACTTTGCAAAATAAATAAACAACTACAACTTATAGTATTATAGAGCAGATAAATAAATAGACATTCAATATAAGCTTATGTTATGCATTGAATACTAGAGTACCTGAAAGTTATTTAATATCGGACAATAAGAGACAGTAAATGAAAAAAAATCTATAGCCTTCCATTTCTTACAGAATCCAAGTACATATATAATTTATATACAATTAGTATTTATTAAATTTCAAATAATCTCTAATAAATTATAACAAATGATTATTTAATTGTCCCTTGTTATAAATTGTCCGATATTAAATGCATATGAAGAAGTAAGAGCAGATACATAAATAAATTATCTCTCTTTCTAATCTACCGTACCGAATATCGATCTATACTGTAGATATATAATAAAATCTACCGAATACCGATATCGATCGGTAGAAGGTATATACCGAATATCGAACTGGCGGTAGATTTTTCTACCGAATCCCAGCTCTGAAAATTTGTTATCTTAAAGCTCTTATTTCAGTCACTGTTGAGAGTGAAAGTTTTAAAAGGAAAGTGCCGAAGCTCCCAACAACGGAGATCATAACAAATGCGTCGATATTCAATACTTCGACACTCTATATTATCTATGGAATGACCTAAAGAGCCTTGAGAAAAAATGAATACATATTTATTTATATATTTGTGATACAGAAAAAAATATAAAACGCTTGATATGTTTTTTTTACATCAACTTTTAGGCTCTTTAGATAGGACAAAATATGTTATTTTTCGATTAAAAGGAAAATGAATCACTGCCTCGATAGAGTAGATATATCAACAAATAGAGTCGTTGATGACATTATAAAATGATGAGGCTCTTAGAATTATCTCATTTTCCAGCCTCGGTCCGTATCATTAATTAATCCTTTGAATTACAAAACATACCTGAAATTATATATATATTTTACAACCAAATTGTAACCTTTTAACGCCATCCGTTCTGCTATCTTTTATACTATTTAAAATCCTCTTATAGAGCAGCCAAAGTTTTGCTTAGAAGGAGATTTACATTTAATAGACGAATTAAAGAGATATTTTATATTAATATTCTGAGTTCAATAAAAATGTAGTTGATGTCAAAATATGTAATGAAAAGGTCCTGTCTATTGCTGCGTTTGCGAAAACTATAATAAAATCATATTTATGCATGCCTACAATATAAACATATATGATAAATAATTTAATATGATAAATTGTCTCGCAAACTCGTACATAAACACCATTTTTTCAATCGGCAAACCTTACTTTCTTTGTTTCCAAGTCTTATGGTTTGCATGATGATGTATTTATCAACAAGACGGACGAAACAAAAATAAAGGTTCATTATTTAACTTTGCATAATAATTAATAATCATTCTAAACTAAGAAGTTTATATATGTAATTTTTCAAAAAATAAAGTGTTGTAATGATTAAATATTATTAGTTGGAGGTAATACAGAAATAATATATTCAAAGGATTCGGACATGGATCGATTCGTATGATATAAGACACTTTGTATTTTTGAGGAGTATAAACTCCGTGTTGAGTTTGTACGTCAACAGTCTTACTTCATAATGCCAACTGTTTTATTATTCTTCACACTACTTTTCCCTCATCACCAGGGCTGTTGGAATTTGGAACAAAAACAATGCCCTATATGCCCAGAAATATGCTGGAACAAATGACTAAATATGCGAAAAATATGCAAAAAAGGTTAAATAAGCAAAAACAGCCTTTATATGTTGAAAAATAATGTATATTCTAATAAATAAAATTATCTCTTGTAATCATTGTTCCATTGAAGAATGAGCATATATTTTACATGCCTCTCTGTCAGACTGTTTCGCTAGTCAGACAAAAGAGACTTTAGTTTGGAGTGAGGCAATCGGGCGGGAATTCATTATTCTTCTGTTTTGTAGCCACGTGTAAACACTCTTCCTCTTCTCATGGCGCCATTTTGGGGAAGTTTAGACCCATAAATACTGATATATATATATATATAATATATATACATCCTCAAAATTTGTTCAAAATATGCGATAAATATGCAGAAAAAGACCAAATATGCGTTATATGCGTTAAAAGGTCGTTTATGCCCAGAAAATGTATTTACCAGATTCCTACAGCCCTGCTCATCCCCTTCAAGAAAAAGGCCACAGCTTGGGCTTCCTAGTTTGTTTAAATAATACAATCATGTCCGACGTATTTTGGAGAATTATTATTTGATATATAAACAATTCGTCCTTGCTCCAAATGGGATGGATCCATTACTCTTTTAACAAATTAAAGGGCACTCCTGGACGATGGGCGTTACCAGAGTGTGCACGGCTCAGGGACACATGTCATAAATGCACTTGGCTCATGCAGGTGCCAACTACATATATCTCTGCTTGTTTGTATCCTCAACATTTAAGAAATGGGAACATGTTTTGAGAAAAAAATACTTCATTTTCTTCAGGACTCATTATTGCTGTGAAAATAAACTCATTCAATGAGACAAAATGATGGACCATCATGAAAAAAGGATTTCAGACATGCATACCCTTGATCTCACAAACTATAGAGTCAAAATTGGAGTGGCAAAGTCACGATTCGTAGCACCCAATATTTGTTGGGTGTATATTAGCTCTTCACTGATGAGATAGCGAATGAAATAAGGAGTGAGACTTCATATTTTTGATAATGAAATATGGAGAGGAATGTGACGTCACTCTCTTCATTTCATGATAAAATATGAGATACATAAATCGGGTTCAATGACAAAAGATGTATGTATAAAAACTTTCATTTATTGGGGGTATTGCTTAAGTAAATAAATAGTCTACCTTATGTTTATAACTTTTTTTTCTATTTTGTAGGCACATATGGTTCGATAGAAATGCATCCGACAGGATATAAATAAGCATTATAGTATTAAAATTAGTCTATCGAACCTAGGATCTTATCAATGAGGTAGACCAAAAATGACCATCTCCTCCCAGGATCCAAATCATTGAAGAGTTGAACACGCCTGAACACACACGGCTAACGCAATCCCTATATAACTTTTAATTTTTCATCTTGATTGCATCATAAGTGACTAATAATATATTTATAAACTTAATGACAATTCCCCTCAATAATGAAAGGTTATGTTGAGGACCCAATATGTAGTCGCTCTCTCTCTCTGAAGTTCTTTCTGTCCCTGTCTTTTTTTCTTCTCAAAAATGGAGAGCCAACCAATACCCCGATTCAGTACTACGGATCGTGACTTCTGCACTCCATATTCTCTATGTCACAAGCTCATCAGCAAGCATGATATTTTTTCATTTGATGACACTATTTTCTTTATCATCTGTATGATCCATTTATCTAAATAATTGTATAACAACAAAAGTACAGTTTTGCATATATAAATTTCGCTCTGCTAAGATTGCCCCCCTCCCCTCCTCAAATGATTTTACGAGGTTAATTTAATACAGTTGTAATTTATGTATATACCAATTTGCTATTTATATAACTAAATGTTTTGTTGGAAATTACTTGATACACAAAAACATAATTTTCATTTGTTAACACTACTTTACATCGAAAATAAAGAAAAATAATCTTTAGTGTTTCGTTAAGTATTGTTCAAGTATACATGTTACTTTATTTAAAACTATTTAAAAAATAGCCTTGAGGATCAAATATTCATTTGATGATTTAGGTGTGTCAATTTCAAATGTAAAAGTATAAGAAATGTATTTAACGACGAATTCTCTGTTCATTTTTAAATATTATTACAAAGAAAAGTGTAATAAAAAGGTTATAAACAATTATCTCCATGAATTACTGGTATTACTCCTACGAAATCTGAATCATAATCAGTGTAAGAGTAATTTATAGTGACGGCTGTTCCCACGCTTTTTAGGTTAATGAGCTCTAGGTATAAATGGATAATTTACATACTCATTCGTGGGCTTACGGCTCGTAAAAGTAAGATTGATGTCCCATAGGTCGTAAATGACGAGGACTATTATCTACAAATGTATATCATCAATATCCTTGTTCTGTACAAAATAAGTAGTTCGTTAAACAACAGGGCATGTAAAAATTTGTAAGGAGGATTCGGTCAAAATAGTTGTATTCAGTAACACTGAACAACAACCAAAATGCTTCCGGGACGAAATTGAGCTGATGTACTAAATCTAGGCCACTGAACAAGAATATGATACTTAAAACAGTTTATTTGTATTCATTTTTAAGATATTCATCCTCCTAGAATTGCTTTGAACGGTAGGCTTTTCTATGGCATGTCGGATTGAAACTTGGTTGAATGTACAACATAGTATAATACAAGATGATGACATCCCATAGCTTTATTATTTGGGACCTGCAAGCATGATACAAATCTAGCATATTGTGTCATTGCATTAGTGAAGATCATAGCAACAGTGCAAATGGGTCCGAAATAAAACAAATTTGCATCATACAAAAAGTTATCAGGCTTAGGTTTGTGTTCAGTCCTCTCGACCTTTTGCTGGTGAGTAGACCTGTGAGGTAGTCTTTGAAAATCCCTCGTAATTGTGTGAACAAAGCAGACAGCTTCTGATACATTTGTGGATAGGAAACTTTTTTTTTGTCATAGAAAAGCCTACCAAATCTACTTTGGATTCAAGATTGGGGACAAAGACTAAAGTTGTCTGCTGCAATATCGATGCAACAAACCTTCGACAATGGCTGAGCAAAAAGAGAGAGTCTATGCCATTTTCTGATCCGATGATCTGGAGGGAACCTTCTAACCACTCCTACTTCGGACGAGGGTTTGGCAACACCCGTGCAACCAAAAAGTGTGGATCATGGCTTCAATCCATCACATGCTGAATCTAGTGAGCCTGGCATGACCACACAGAATGAATTGAACGATTTAGTTCGCGATTTGCCTAAGTTCAAGACCGAGTTACTTAGATCAAGACTGCTACCGAGGAAGCTCTTGGCAGCGAATGTTTCCATATCCAGCTCCCTCGCAAGCAAAAAAATCTTGAACCATTCTTTCCAAGGAAGGACAAAAAAAGACAGAAAGCTGGTAGCTAGGGCTATAAATCATCCATGTGTACTCATGTATTCTGGTAATTCTTTTAATGTCGGAAGCCCTTATTTTCATATCTCCTATCGTTTTGTGAAAGCCCTTTATTTAAATAACAATATCATTATTATCCTGCTAAATTTCATATTCCGGAAGCTAACGACGGTAGTTTCACTTAAATAACCCACGACTTCATTTCAAAATTGAATAGCAAAGAATATTTCCTGACTGGTAAAGAATAGAAGTAGATGTGCCATCTGAATATACAACTCTGAAATTTTAAGACTCATGGGATTTTTAAGAATAAACGGTTTCGGTAAGGTATACGAAGTAATAGTTCTACAATGTTAATGTTTTAGGCACCCAACTGTGGACTTTTTGTCGGATGTTAGTATTACAAATTGATGCCAAATAATTATAGAAAATATAATATCATCATGGCCCTATAGAGGCTATTCAGATGAAATTAATGGAATAATGAAAATATTTCAAATATTTTGAAATTTTTTATTTGAATCAATATATCTCCCTTCCACCGCCCACAACTCGCTCCAATCAGTAGGTATAGAGGGCCATGTCTTAAGTTTCAGGATTGTGATATTTTTGCTGCCTTTTTTGCATACAAGGGTCTCTACGCGCGCCTATATGGAGAAGTCCAAATTTGTACTTTGGGGAGGCTACATATCCTTTGCCCAAAAATCAGATTTTCATCCAAGAAGTCTTGAGTGGCTTTGGAGGTATATGCAGGGCCTCATCTTGATGAAAGACATTTGGACGATTCCCAGCAACCATGACCATGAAAGGATTCTCGTCAGAGAAAATGTAATGAACTACCGTTTGATTTCATCGAATTCAAAAGCTTCTTGGACATTTGCAGTCTCTTTTTATACTATTTTTGAGCCAATAATGGTTTCTCAATAAGCTTAAGGCTTTTCCCCACACATCTTTTTGACCTCTTTGGTCACGGTGGTCTTGTGGAGGCCCAAATCTTTAGCCAGAGCTGACATTGAATTGTTGGGTTGATTTTGAGGTGTTTTTTTATTAAGGTGGTGTCAAAAGTTACCACTCCCAGGTCTCCGTTTGAAGTCTCTTTTTTAGTTTTTAACCTTTTTATGAAGTTCCTGGCAAATTTGAAATGGTTAACAATATCTGTTTTGGCCCAACCCCCGTCGAGATGCATATGCCGCAGCAGATCCAGTAGAATCGTTGACTCTCCTGGTAGAGATTACGATCCTTATCTCTTCGAGGAGAGATGACGATTTAAATATGGAGATAATATTTTAGGATGTAAACTATTTATTTCATATACAATTTCTATTATTTATTTTGGTGGAAAAGATTTCGTTTGTGTGTTCAAGGAAGCAAATTCGACTCAATTTTTTACTTACATTTGATCTATGTATTATATATTAATAACAATGTAATACTCTTCTGAGAAGAAATCGGACATAATTAAAACAGTTTGAATAACATCGTCATACCATCTCAATATTAAGTTGTCATCCCTTTTAAGAGATATAACTTCTGATCTCTTCTAGCAGAATCGTTGATTCTTCTTATATAAATCGCGATCGTAGTCACTCCTAGGAGAGGATACGATCGTGATCTCTACCGTATAGTCAATGACTCTACTGGATCTCCATCTCTGCTGCGACATATACAGACATACGTTTGGCTTCCATTCCATCGCTACAAGAGTCTTACAATAAAGTTGTGTAAACCAAAAGTAGAGAAAGGTTTAAAAAAGACATGGTCTCTAAAAAGTTTAGACCTCTTAATTTAGAAAAATATTATTTGAAATGTTGTGTCCTCAATTTTAACCCCGGTAAAGAAGAAAAAACCCAGCAACATAGAAGTTAATTTTTAAGATGACATGCAACTTCCCTCATTAATGCAACGTCCATACGTCTTCAACTCTGAAATATGCGTTTTTGACGGAGCTGGGATTCGGTAGAAAAATCTACCGCCGGTTCGGCATTCAATATACCCTCTACAAAACGATATCGGTATTCGGTAGATTTTATTATATACCTACAGTATCGATCGATATTCGGTACGGTAGATTAGAAAGAAAGAGAAATTTATCCATAGGTACATTCAAAATTCAAATCTGGCCATAAATGTGGGAGGAGATAGCGTGCAGACATACATACGGACGGACGGACAGAGATTGGTGAATTATTATATAGATTAATTAATGATACGGACCGAGGCTGGGAAATGAGATAATTCTAAGAGCCTCATCATTTTATAATGTCATCAACGACTCTATTTGTTAATATATCTACTCTATCGAGGCAGTGATTCATTTTCTTTTTAATCGAAAAATAACATATTTTGTCCTCTCTAAAGAGCCTAAAAGGTGGTCAGCGTAGTTGATGTAAAAAAACATATCAAGCGTTTTATATATTTTTCTGTATCACAAATATATAAATAAATATGTATTCATTTTTTCTCTCAAGGCTCTTTAGGTCATTCCATAGATAATATAGAGTGTCGAAGTATTGAATATCGACGCATTTGTTATGATCTCCGTTGTTGGGAGCTTCGGCACTTTCCTTTTAAAACATTTACTCTCAACAGTGACTGAAATAAGAGCTTTAAGATAACAAATTTTCAGAGCTGGGATTCGTTAGAAAAATCTACCGCCGGTTCGATATTTGGTATATACCTTCTACCGATCGATATCGGTATTCGGTAGATTTTATCATATATCTACAGTATCCATCGATATCGGTACGGTATATTAGAAAGAGAGAGAATATATTTTTGTATCTGCTCTTACTTCTTCATATGAATTTAATATCGGACAATTTATAACAAGGGACAATTAAATAAATCATTTGTATAATTTATTAGAGATTATTTGAATTTAATAAATACTAATCGTATATAAATTATATATGTACTTGGATTCTGTAAGAAATGGAAGGCTATAGATTTTTTTCCATTTACTGTCTCTTATTGTCCGATATTAAATGCACTTTCAGGTACTCTAGTATTCAATGCATAACATAAGCTTATATTGAATGTCTATTTATTTATCTGCTCTATAATACTATAAGTTGTAGTTGTTTATTTATTTTGCAAAGTTCTAGTTCGTCACATAATGGAGCGCTTGGGCAAAGGGACAGTTGAACGATGTTTCTCTGCTATTGAAGGGAATAAGCTCTCTATATCAGGGGTCACCAACACCTGCGGGCGCCATGGCACCCTCGTGCTTGAGTCGCCCGCAAAGGCATTCTCAAAATAGTAATACTTAAGTAAAGTTATCATGTCTATTAGTTTTGTATAGTTGTTTGACTGATGTATGTATATTTTCCGTTATGTCTTTGTTATTGCCAATTTCGGGGAGTGCAAGTGGTTCAGCATTCAATGCGACGAGTCCATCGACAGCAGCAGTACCGCGCAGCTTATGATGTTCGTTCGCATGGTCTTTAAAGATTTTTCTACAAAGGAGGAACTTCTCACATTACTCCCTCTAAAAACCACAACGAGGGGTGTTGACATTTACAATGCAGTGAAGGAGTTCTCAAACATCAAAAATATCCCACTGCAAAAGTGGTGTCAATCACGACAGACGGGGCTCCTGCGATGACCGGACGGCATGTAGGGTTCTTGCGCACTGTAATGTGATCCAGCATTCCCGAAATTCGTACAGTACCACTGTATCATTCATCAACAGGCGTTGTGCGCAAAGGTGCGTTTTTTAAATTTTGTATTTCATATATTTCATCCTTGTTGCTGTCCTGTTCAAGGCCCAATTATAATACCTATTAAATGCGCATATTTCATTTTTCAGGTGATCAGCTTTGAGCACGTTATGACTCCTGTTGTGAGGATCATAAATAGCATCCGCTCCAAAGCCAAACAGCACCGAAGTTTCAAAGTGCTGTTGGAGGAGCTGTCGGCTGAATACAGGGACCTGCTACTCCACACGGACATCCGATGGCTCAGTAGAGGGCGGATTTTACTTCGGTTTTTGTCGCTGTTGAGCGAGATCAAGGATTTCATGAAATCTAGAGACGAAGACACCTCTATGCTGGAAGACACTGCGTGGCTACTTGACCTGGCATTTCTGACAGACATTACTGGAAAACTGAACAATCTGAACCGTGCGCTGCAGGGGAAAGGAAAGACTGTTGCAGACATGATCAGTGCTTTAAATGCGTTTAAAGCCCAGATGAACATTTTCTCTGCGCATTTACAAAGGAAAAGGTCCTGTATTTCCCCTCTTTGCAGATGGTGCTGAAAGACAATGTTTCTGCGTCTGAGAGTTTTGGCATAGTTGCTGAGAACTACTCTCAAGTCATAAACAGGCTAGGGCAAGAGTTTGAAAGTCGGTTTTGTGACATTGATAAGCTGGAGCCATGTGTGTCGTTCATTTCAAATCCTTTTATGAACGTGGACACAACGTGCATTGCTGAGCAACTAAGTGAAATGCTTAGCTTGGATGCTGGGCAGGTGAAATGGAAATAGTGACTTTACAAAATGACATCCACCTCAAGGCCCATAAGGCTACAGAAAACTTATGGGGCCTTGTTGATATAGAAAGGTTTAGTGGTCTATGCACAGCAGCTATGAAGGTGGCTAGCCTGTTTGGTTCAACTTACCTTTGTGAATCAGCCTTTTCTGACATGAATTACATCAAAAATAGACACAGAACAAGGCTCACAGATACACATTTGCAAGATTCACTCATAATTGCAGTTTCAAGTTACAGCCCAGATTACAATGCACTGGTGGCCAGCATGCAATCTCAGGCATTAAATGTATTTCTGAAGATTGTAAGATATTTCAAAAATATAAATAGTTTAGTTTTGTTGTATAACTGTGATGGTTAATTCATTTCTGTAAAAGATCAGTAAAATGTCATTTGTTTGTGTGCATAAGTAATAGGCCTATGTCCACATGTTAAGATACTAACCTATAATTTTGTTTTAATGTAAATGGTGCATTGTCATCCATGATTTCAGTTCCTTTTGCAAATCTAAGGAGTTGTTTGAAATGTTTAGAAATAAAGCAACAATTTTTCTTCCTTTTAAAGTCATTATTGATGATTATTGTGAATTTTTTATTATGAAAATAATCTAAAGCAGGCGAATATCACTAATTAGTATTAATAACAATAAAACCGAGTAAATTTGTTATATCAGAAGCGCATATCAAATTGGTAGCCCTTCACATGAATCCACACCCAAGAAGTAGCCCTCAGTTAAAAAAAGGTTGGTGACCCCTGCTCTATATCTTATG
>CP045890.1:299332-336648 GCA_013387185.1 Caligus rogercresseyi | reverse complement strand
GCATCCTTATGAACCTCAAAATTTCCATGTGTAGTAATCTAATGCAATAAATAACTTTCCTGCTAAAGTCTTATTAGGATTTTGGTATTGTGAACTTGGATAAGGACTCCCATACAAATTATGATTACTTTAAAAGAACTTAATTAAAAAATATATATTATTATATTACATCATTGAGGTAAAAGTCTCATTTTGCGGACGCGTTAGGATAACTCTTTTAAAAATAGTTTTGTTTCCTACAGTGGATCAAAATAAGCATTGAAATATCAACATCTGCCTTAGAAACCAGCAAGAATCTCTCTTCCCATATGAACTATCTATCTATGAGAGTGACGTAGCAAATTCTTCTTGATCCTTTTGATTTGATGTTCTTTTCCATGTAGTCAACTCATAAGGGCTCCATTATTTTGCCAAGAGGAAGTGCAATAAACAAAAGAACATTACTTTGCAAGAAGAGGTAATCAAGGAGAGAAGCGAGGATTAAATATAACATAAAATTCAACACATTACCATAAAGGACCTACTCTAGGAAATAGGAGGAACTTTGAAAAAGTCATGGACTCTTCTCCCGCCAATCGAATCTTATCATCTAATATGAACGTAAGTGGACACAATAAGGATGTAAAGAGGGCAAATAAATCGTACACATCGTACATCAGGATATATAATAATTTAAGTATTTTCTTTATATATATTATTTATTAACAAAATGGAAGGGCCTTTCCGGCCGAAGTCGTATTTCGAAGATTACTCTATAATATCGAAAAAATTATAGTATTTGAAGTTAAAAGGATTTTACCCCAGAGAATCGATAGTGGCAAAATGCGATGAAAAATTATCCTATGTTCAAAGAATTATGGTGTGAGAGGTTGGTAGCAGTACCTATATATTTACGAGATATCTCATTTCTAAGGATGCCATTATTGTGTTTCTTCCAAACTCACCAATAAACATAGATTTTTCATTTACTTACTTCATTTTCTTTCTTTTTCGATTTCTTATAGTTAGCAGATGGATGATTATCTTAACATGAATGTTCGCCAGCTTCTGATGTCTCATTAATTAATTAAGAAAATATTAAACGAAGGGTACCGTAAAATGAAGACAACAAATGGGCCAATAATAGAAAGAAAGCGGTACAGCTGAGAGTTTTCTCCAATACATTAATATAATCTTTTTTTTTTGCCTAATTGGTTCGATAGAATTGCAGCTTCCGACTGGATATAAATAAGCATTATAGCATTAAACTAGTCACTCGAACTAGATCTTATCAATGAAGGTAGACCAAAATGACCATCCCCTCTCGGGTGTTCGAACTTGCGCCCCCAACATTGAGAGAGTTGAACACGCCTTAACACGCACGGCTATCGCACCCCATCTCTTTTTGATTTCGAGAAAGCCTAGTTATTCCTAAGTCGTTTTTCCAAATAACTACTTAGAAATATGGTCCTTTCTGATGCACATCTAATAAGAACTCTTGATCTTTCATTTTACTACCACTTATGTATCATACATAATATCACTTGAATCCTTTTTAAGTTGACGCGTATTTCATTTCAAATAGTATTAATCACATACTAGAATATATATCATAAAATGGCCATTAAAATATTTTTAAAGTCTAATCATATATATTATTGAGAATATATATGGCCAAAATCCTTTGGTTTGTGAATACAACAGTTTTTTTAATGCTAATGATTGAATAGAGGAGGAGTTCAAGAGCATTGCAATAAATATTGCTCGTGTTTCCTATCTTTTTATGCCATCATGGCGTGAGGCATGGAGATTGCCGAATGAGGCCTTGAGCTCCTAAGCATTCTAAAGCCTTCACATTTAGAGCAGCTTCCCCTCCTTCTCCTTCACAAGGAGTTTCTTAGATACCACCGCCACCACCCTTGATATGAAACTACTCCGATGCAATTTTTTAAATAAAGGTCATGAAGGTTCTTGCATAACTGACTTGAAGAAACAAGGGCGCTACTTCATGAAACTCCCGCCTTTATGTTTACCGTTTGACGTGTATCTATCTCTGGTCATTGGTAAGGATTTCACTCTGAGACCTTTTTCTCAAACGAAAAAAAAAGAGCGGCAAAAATAATGATAATAGAAATGAATTATGAGATAAGGCATCACTTCACTCGTAAAACCTTAAAGTAAAGTAGTGCATGCAAAAAAAATTGGCCAAAATTTTGGTGATTTTCTAAACGTTAGATGTCACTAGTCCATGAAATATCGTCACAATCCTATTTAAAACCGGTTTAAAGGGATAAGTTTGATGATTTGAAATATACCAAATGAAACGTCTCCAAATCTATATAATAATTCACCAATCTCTGTCCGTCTGTATGTCGCACGCTATCTCCTCCCACATTTATGGTCAGATTTGAACTTTGAAGGTACCTATGGAATCCTTGGGTCAAGGCGGACCCAATAAAACTATTGCAAAGTGATGGGACCAGATATGAAAAAAATTCGGACCTTGTCTGATTTTACTACCTACCTTATCAAGGTAAAGAGAGGAAAAAGAAAAGGAGGAGGAGGAGTTAAAGAAATAAAAAAGAAAAAAGCATCTCATGTGACTTAAACATATTCTTTGTACAAAGTCAAACTTTTTATGAAGAAGGTTTGTACAAAACAAAAATTATTTTCTCTCTCCTCTCTTATATTCTTTAAGGTCTATTTCACTCACAAACTAGCTCCAACCTACCCATACCCAAGGGCGAACATATGGTCGCCGTAGGCGCCTAAAATGCGAGTATAAATAATAAAACAAGGTCTGTATAATAAGGTCTGGGCAATACAAAAACAAACATGTAGCAGTGTGACTACTCAATGACGTCACTGGAGAACGATTATATCTATCTATATATCTATCAATCTCTCTATCTATCTATAAATATATATATTGGTTCTAGGAATATTTGTATATAACACTTATGCATATGGAAAATCTGATAAAGCATTTTTTGGTTGAAAATTATTGATAATATGAATTTTTCCTTAACGACACTTTTGTATAAAATGCATTTTTAAAGGAAACTACTGACTTTTGGGCCCAGCTTATCAGTCAAAATAGCTTTACTGAGCATTAATGAGCACATTTGGTTAGTTTTATTTTATAAAACTAGTAAACTGAGCCCATTTTGAGTACTTTTTCGTTCATATATAAAGGAGTATATTCGTATATAATAGACCCATAAGGGTACATATGAGCAATAAGCTACGGTAAGGTAAGGTAGGTTTCGTGAAGAATAAATAATAACATAATAAATAAGGTGTCCAGAAGAAATGGACCAGGAAAATATGGACTAGGAAGAAATGGACCAGGAAAGAATGGACCAAGGTAGAAAAGGAAAATGATGACTCATGGAAGAAATGGACCAAATACGTAGGTAGGCAAATTTTTGAGTGGAATATATCTAAGTATTGTACAAATACTATTCTCATATAAACTGAGTAAATAAGCCATAGAATGATTTTATTTTGTAATTTTAGATAAATACTCTCTTCTTTATGTCGATTGTATGTAGTTCAAAATCCCCCAAATTATGGTTTTGGTCCATTTCTTCCATGAGTCATCATTTTCCTTTTCTACCTTAGTCCATTCCTTCTTGGTTCATTCTTTCTGGTCCATTTCTTCCTAGTCCATAATTTCCTCGGCCAATTCTTCCTAATATCAATAAATAATAATAAGCGGAGCTTTGTTATGTTAATGCAGAGAAGGAGGCCTCCTCCCGACGAAGGATTCTCAATTACGGACTTCTCGGATCATCTTTGCTGGACGACATTTCTCTAGGGTCTTTCCCCTGGAGAACCTCCCCTGGCTACAATAGATCCTTGATGCACCCGGATCCCTACAGTACTCTGGATTCCCATATATATAAATGATAGATTAATACAACAAATGGACGATTATGATAGATCCAACAAGATCAATTATTTAGTTAATGTAGCAAGAAATTTGAATTCTTTTTGAAATATATTTATATATACATTTAGATACATCTATAATTTGTACATAGTACAATATTTTTTTAATAAACTTTACTTATAATTACTTATAATTATATGCATATATTGAGTACATGATGGAATAATATTTATCCGCATTATTCAGCACAATAAGGTGATATGAAGTTCAAGGGTCTGAATTGGGAGCGGTCATCAAAATTCAAGAAAGGAATTTAGATTTTTTTTATTTTTTGGTTAAGACTATTTATTTTTCATCATCAACAACAGTGTATATTTATTTTGATTAATTTGAATTACAGATGTTTTTTTAACTCATTACATCAGAAAAAAATAAAAGAGATAAGAAAAAGTATGTTTAAAAATGTAAAAATAATTATGGTAATTTTAGAACACACTTTATGAGATGGTCGGCGCTTCAAAAGGAAGTAATAAAAGCATTGTCGACAAACAATTATACACATTATATAAAAATAATTAACGTGAATAAAAAAATGATCATATTCATATTATGGTTTCATAAGATAAGTCATTCTTTTTGCTAAATAAAAAGAAACGATAGATTCAATAAGGTTTCACACAGAAGAAGCTTTTTTATAATGAATTTGATGTTCTATGTTATATTTTATAGATTATAGGAATAGGATCATATGCTTTCAGGCCCGGCAGCAGGCCCAGGCTTTTGGGGGGCCCTACAGTTGTTATGGGGGGGGGGGGCACTGTTGGCACATTGATAAAAATCGGGCCCACGTCACTCAGTGGATGGGCGGGCCTGTATGCTTTTAACAACAATGTCAAAGAACACAACGTTGCAAAAGCATTTTTGACAAGTTTAATAAGATTCTAAACAATTGTTTTGTTAAAGTAAATAAAATACACTTTTATTGTGTTGTATATTCATAATTGATGATACATTGATGACAAAATATTGTATTTAGGCCAATCAGTTTTTCTTTTTGTCTTTATTTTTGGTATTGTGGTTGCGTCCACAGGATAGATCGAACAGGGTCTAATATTACGAACCATCACTAATGTCAAAGAACACAACGTTGCAAAAGCATTTTGACAAGTTTTAATAAGATTCTAAACAATTTGTTTTGTTAAAGTAAATAAATACACTTTTATTGTGTTGTATATTCATAATTGATGATACATTGATGACAAAATATTGTAGTTAGGCCAATCAGTTTTTTCTTTTTGTCTTTATTTTTGGTATTGTGGTTGCGTCACAGGATAGATCGAACAGGGTCTAATATTACGAACCATCACTAATCAACTTACTGGAGGAATAAACCATAGAGATATAAAGATATAGAGAGCTGATTCCCTTCAATGGCAGAGAAACAGCGTTCTAATGTTTCTGTGTGTGCAAAATAAACAAGTAATTTAAACGACGTCATCGTAAGCTGATCTTAGAGATAGAATCTATGAATGATGAAGAGAATAAACTCTCTACAGTAAACCCTCGATATAACGACCCTCTGTATAACGAACTTCGGATACAACGAACCTCCTGGAGCTAGCCGAACAAGCCTCAGATATAACGAACTTAAGTTCGTTATATCTGAGGATACCGAACTTCCTGGAGCTGGCCGAACAAGCCTCATATATAACGAACTTAAGTTTATTATATCTGAGGCTACCGAACCTTTTGTGTTCATGACCGAACAAGCCTCAGTTATAACGAACCTAAGTTCGTTATATTTGAGGCTACCGAACCTTCATGACCGAACAAGCCCCGAATATAACGAACCTAAGTTCGTTATATTTAAGGCTACCGAACCCGAATTATGAGCTGCTGCGGATCAAGCGGCTTGAACTCATGCGTGAGGTGCAGCAGAGGAAGACGCAGGCGAAGATCTCTGACTTCTTCAAGGCTGGCCCCTCCCCAGCTGAGAAGAGGTCTAGGACAGAGTCTGAGACCAGTAGTGTGTCTGTGACTTCGACTTCCTCCACTAATCTGCCAAATGTGTCCAGCGGCAGTTCGTCGTCACTCCTGCAGGATATACCTTACACTCCAGAGCCCCCCTTTAACGAACTTCGGATTTAACGAACTTTCGGATATAACGACCCTGCCCTCCCCCATATAGTTCGTTATATCAAGGGTTTACTGTATATCTTTTTAAAAGTTTTTTACGGTCACAATGACGTATTTCTCTGAAGGATCCAATCAGCTCTCTATATCTTTATATCTCTATGGAATAAACAAACTCTACGCTTCCATTTTATGCTTTCATGTTTACGAACAGGCTGAGGGTGACTTTTAGGAGGCCGTGATCTTGAGAAGGGGTTTGACCCCAGTGTCCCCTTAGGGCCCTTATATTCCGATGAGAAGGCCGATCCCTCTCTATTCATTTCCCTGGAATGAACGTCCGCGTTTTCCAGGGCAGTTGGAGGACTTCGTTCAGCTGAGACAATTTCTTCTCGAACAGCATCTGCCGGAGTTTGGGAAAGGTTGTGTTCTTAAGGATGGTTCCAACAATTGCACCTTCTTCGCTAGGGGCGTTGCACACGGACCAGGATAGTCTACAGAATTGGGCTTGAATACGGAGGCGAGTCACAAAATCGTGTATGGGTTCTCCAACTACCTGTTTTCTCTCGCTAAGGCGATACCTTTCGAAGGGGATCGACTCCACGGGAGAGAACGTCTCGTCCATGGTTCTCCGGAGTGTCTCGTAGACATCTTCATCCTCACACGGGGTAGCTTGAAGGGTCTTCCACCATTGTTGGACTTCAGGCCCGGTGCAGTGAAGTAGTAGGGCTTTCTTTCGTTCGGGAGGGAGGTCCCAAAACAGTGTGACGTAAATTTGAAACTCATCTGCCCATGCGGCCCATCGGTGTCCTCTCTGAGGACCAGAGGAGAGAGAAAGGAGGAGGCTGGGAGACTTCCAGTTGACTAGAAGAGGCTAAGGCCGGAGTAGGATCAGCGGGATTTTCTTCGATTTCGCCAGGAGGATCATTTGCAAAGACATAGGTACCAGGGTCACACCCACAGAGTAGTAGATATTCTTTAAGGAGGATGATGAGGTCGGGCTTTCTTTTGCCGTAGTACCGTCAGCATTTGGTGTCGTGTGTGAGAAAGACGCCCCCCTCCCAGAGAACCTGTTGGTTGAAAGAGGGCAGAGCCCTTCAAGGCTAGAGGCGGTCTTAGGTGCTTCCCTTGAGGGAGCATCGCCAACGCTTGATCTCGTCGAGGTATTACACCACTTCCCAGGGAATATCTTTTTGCTTTAATGTAGGAATTCCCGCTATGGCTGGAAGTGGTCTTAGGTGCTGCTATTGTGGTGGCATTGTCAACATTTGGTCTCGTGTGTGAGTAAGAAGCCCCCCTCCCAGGGAACCTGTTGGTTGAAAGAGGGCAGAGTCCACCGTGGTTAGAAGCATCTTAAGTGCCTCCGTTGCGCTAGTATCGTCGGCGTGAGATGGTTGATTCTTTTAATGCTGTCAGAGCCCCTACTGGAGTTAAAAAGGACGAGGATATCACCTTGTTAAACACCCTTGAGTTCAGGGGAAGAATTCCAGACTCCTTAGCAGCTTCTCAAGAAGTGCAAGACCAGTCAGGAGAGGCTAACATTGGCTCGGCCATCGACGCCTGTTCTTCGGGTGGGAGTCATAGTAGTGAAGATTCTGGGGACGAGTCCTCTGAGAGGGAACCAAATTTATCTACTATGTTGGTGACTCTCATGACGAAACAAAATGAGAATTCTCTCAAGATGATGGAGGGAATGTTCCAGAGGTTTTTGGGGAAACTTCGAGCAGTGGCTCATCAGGCGACTACAACGTCTCCATCTCAAACGTCCTTCCTGAGAACGAATCAGCTCCCATAGAAAGCTTTCGGGAGCTTAAGAAATTTTCTGATCCCTCAACATTAAGCGAGTAGTTCAGCCCCTTGAACCTCCAAGGGGAAAGTATACCCCGGAGCAGTGTCCGATTATTGGAGCGGGACCCTAGGAGGGGCAGAAATGGGCTCAAGAGATGAGCTCCTATGATGGGAAGCTCACAACGGCCCTCGCTGGTTTGCCTTCTCTAGATGCAAAAGTGAGGAAAGAGAAGAATTTGAGATACGCGGCGGAGGGTATGGCTGCATATCTCAAAGCAAGGAGGATGGACCAGGCATTGTCTGAGAAGTCTTGGGAATGACGGACAAGATCCGTAGAAATCCTACCTTGGCCAATGACATCAAAGCAGGGGAAGTGGAGTTGATCAGTGATCTGAAAGCCTCCATTTCGGCATTGAATGCAAGATGGGCTTCCATGTGCATGAAATGTTCAGTTCTGCAGGAACTGAAGGATGCTTTCCAAGTACTAAGTATTGCGGGAAAACTTCCAGCACGGCAGCAAGGGGAATAAACGTCCTCAACTACGTGTCTCCCTTCTCTGGTGAGGAGGAATCAACCAGAGCCACTTTTGAATGCTAGCGTAGGGACTGGGACGTATGCCAAGACACCATTATGGCAGCTGGAGCAACGGAGGCCATCGTCTCCTAGCAGTAATGTCGCCAGGTAGTCCTGCACATTCCCTAGTGCTCCGTCATCAACGTTCTCCATCGCAGTGCTACTCTCTGGTCATGAGAGCTTTAGAAGAAGCATATGGAGACCTGGTCCGTATGGCAACGGATCTAGTTGGCCCTGCTCCACTGTAGGGCTGTCAAAATTGCTCAAAAAAGACATTCGAATATTCGTTTGAAAAAAAATCACGAATTCGAACTAATTCGATTTTTTTTAAAGAAAATAATTTCCAAAAAAAGTGACGTTTTTAGAAAAGAATCTCCAAAAAAGTGACGTTATTAGAAAAGAATCTCCAAAAAAAGTGATGACGTTTTTTTTATTAGAAAAGAGTAAAAGTGTTTTTTAACATTCGAATATTAATTTTCACGTTCGAATTCGCTTTTTGGGATACTATTCGAATTCGAACATCAAATATTCGTTGACAGCCTACTCCACTGTCAAGAAGGCCTTCTTAGGTTGTTCAGGACCTCAAGGACTTCCTTGGAATGAAAAGACACTTGTGAAGGCAGGTGTTGACATTGCCGACGTCTTAGCACAACAAAAAGTGCTGGCAATACTCCCTCCTTCATATAATGTGGCAGAAGCTTGGCCAAAGTGGGTGGAGTCGGCCTTGCGTGATCAGGCCAAAGTGGCTCACAAAGTTGCGCACAAGTTGTGGGGGGCCACCAGCCCTGATACTGGTATTGGGGCCCTTTACAAGATAGGAGGACTGCAGCTATTTGCTCTTTGGCTAGAGGAACAGCATCCTCCTCTGGAGTAAGAGGTGGTAGTATTTCATACCACTTCTGAAAAAGAAAATAAGGAGGCGAACGTCATCCTTCCTCCACCACGTGATCTCAAAAACAGAATTTTTTCTGGTGCTTGTGTGGAGCTAAAAATCAGAGAGCCACTACATGCGACATAGTGGCAGGATGGTCTCCTAAAATCTTATTTGAAGTCACCTCCAGGGCACAAGCATGTCGAGCATGTGGCATTCATGTTTTCCAGAAAGGGGAAAATGTCGATATAAGTGCCAGACGTGTGGGTTAGGACATCTCACCAACCGTCTCCCTCACCACCAGAAGCGCGAGGAGAAGGCCTTAAGCGTCTCAAAGCGCCGAGGTAGTGGTAGGGAGGGCCCCTTCTGAAGAAGTTTAAGAAGGAAGGAGGAAAAGGGAGAAAAGTGAAAAGAGGAGGGATAGCAAGAGGGCTACAGAAATCCCTAAGACTACCCTTGACGCCGCCGAGCTGGCGGAAGCCCTCAACTCATTTTTCAAAGGAAAGAAGAGCGGGGATTAGATGGCATTTGCTCAAAGTGGTTGGGAGCCTGCTTGCTCCTCCTCATGTTTAGTTTCAGTAAAATTAAATAAAAAACCACTTTGTTCTAATGTTGTCTCATTTGATAAGGCTCATGATTGTTCCTCCGGACACCAAGGATATAATAACTATGTCCAAGAGAGTTGGTAACAGTCTGACTTTACAGACTTTAATTGAGATTGGAGCTAAGCCATTTTGTGCAGTTCAGAAAATTTACTGTTCAAAGGCTGGGAGGCGTAAAGCAGCTAGAAAGCGACGTCTAGGTAGACGTCGAGGGGGAGAAGAACTGTCGATTCTCACGGCCACGCCTGCACCTGACAAGTCTGGAGCTTCAGTTTCAAAGATGAATAATGCAAAAGTCTGCGTATTGTAAAGGGCTCAGGAAGAAATAGAACCTGCCCGGGTTTTATTTTTTTCAAATATGCCCGAAAAAGGTCAAGATTCCTTCATAGTGGCTCAAAAATGTAACACAAAAGTCACCTTGGAGGAACCAAGGAAATGTGTCTACTCAGTAACTCCATTTACGGAAGACGGGTATGATGTGGAGAGCATGGCTCACTCCAGGGACTTTGCCATTAATGATGAAGCTGTCGTTTACTCGGCAACAGTCCCACAGTATAAGGGATTATGTGGAACATTAGAGTGCTACCTACGAAACCCCGCTACTCAACAAGAGGTAAAGGTCAGGGTACTTCTAGATTCGGGAGCTAATGTCCCTTTGATAGAACAACAAACTGCAAAGCATATTGGCTTGACCGGCAGGAAGCAATTCCTCTGTTTAAATGTAGCTGGCGGCGGTTCTTCCACAAAAGAGGTTCAAGAGGTCTCTTTCCAGATAAGGTCTTTGGATGGTTACATAACCACAGAAGTGGCTGGAATAGTCGCGGGAAGGTGGGGAACCCATTCCAACCAATAGACTTCGATCCTAGAAAACATTCCTATCTGAACAATATAGAGTTAGCAGACAAGTTTCCTAACCCTAACCCAAGACCAATACAGGTCTTGCTCTCGGAGCCCTATTTCTCACAACTACAGATAGATGAGGCAATCAGGCATAAGAACCCAGCTCTTCCGATAGCCCAGAAGACAAAATTAGGCTGGGTGCTCCGAGGAGCTACCGGAAAAAATAAGATGATTCCGACAGCTCAAGTGTTCAGTTCTCTAACGTACACGAACGAAACTTTTGATCTCGAGACAATGTACGAGAATTGCAGATTTGACTTTGGAAAATTCTGGTCTGGAGAGAACAAAGTTATAAAGCCGCAAGAGACTATGGACTCCGAACTTACTGCGTCAGAAATTCAAGTTTTAGAGTTTCACAAGCAAACGCCTAAGTTCGACCCCAGGATAAAAAAAATGGACGGTCAGACTCCCCTGGAAAGACCCAGACTTAGAAGCTCACAGAATGTCGGATAGCATGAGTAGAGCTGAAGCTTTCTTCCACCGTACTGTGGAAAAGTTAAGGCGGAGCACCTTTCTATGGTTGACGAAGCTTATAAAGAATTGGTTGAGCAAGGGTTTGCAGAGGCAGTACGTTTAGTTGAAAGTAATCCACCCTGGCCAACATACGTTATGACGTCCCGTCCAGTCTTCAGGATGGACAAAACCACAACCAAAGTACGTATCGTCATTAATGCTTCTATGATTGACCCAAGGGATAAGGCAAAGTCCTTAAATAAAATGCTCATGCCGGGGCCGAATCTGCTCCCTCAGATCATGGAATTGATCCTCCGATTGATGCAAAAACAACACATTTTCCTTATTGATGTACGGAAAATGTTCTTAGCAGTTAAGTTGGAGCTGAAATCTGATAAAGATATGCTCCGATATCTTTGGGGGAACCAGAGAAGCAGCCAACTCTTTTCAGGCTGACTTCGTTGGGATTTGGAATAATTTCCAGCCCATTCCAAGCAATACAATGCTTACGAGAGTCAGCAGCTGCTCTAAAGTCAAAGTACTCCGAAGCAGCAGAGTCTATTGAAGCTAACACTTATATGGACGATAATAGTGACGGCCAGGATTCATTAAGTGCTTCTGCTAATTTGTTGCAAGACATCTTAACAGTCATGGACTCAGGAGGCTTTCACGGTCACAAAATCGCGGCAAGCAATCCAAAAATTCTTGAGGGTCTAGACCAGAATGGTTAGACACAAATAGAGTCGTATCTGTTCTAGGCTTGAAATTGGATTTTGACACGGATGAGTTTATGTTTAATCTCGATAGCAAGTTCGATGACTTTGATCCTAACTGAGACAGAATCACCCGTCGAGATATAGTGGCAGTTGCCAGTCGCATTTTCGACACTCAAAGATTCGTGTCTCCCTACATTATGGAGTACAATAAGATTTTGCCTATGATATGGGCCAACAGTACAGGTTGGGATGATAACTTAGTCGGTCGACAGATAAAAAATGAGATGGGGGAGCTAGTTCCTGATCCAGTTGCAGAAGAAGCCATGACATTATTCCAATAATGGTTTGCAGACATCCCCTTACTTAAAGAACTCCGTTTCAGCCGTTTTCTGCCGGGTAGCTTGGATAAGATTACAGTTTTTGGAGATGCTTCCAAAAGAGGATTTGTTATAATCTATCTTTTCCTTCATACCTTTCAATGGTTAAGATCGCGAGTACTCCATATCATAAAAATGAGATAGATGTTTGATGCTAAAACAGTGAGACCTAATCATAGTTTAAAAAAGTATGTATTTTTTTACGCATTAGCATCTTTTTATATAACTTATACTTTGTTTATTGTATATATATATTATGAACTGTGAAATAAAGAAGAAAAAAAAGTAAAATGACACTATTAGGTCAAAGAGCTTTATCCATTCCCCTTGAAAGAAAATAGAGAAAAGGACTGGAATTATATATAAACCAGCTTTATCCCAGTAACACCAAACAATAGGACATAAAAAACATGCTAAATCATTCATTAAAACACCAAAAAGCAGTGTCCATCAGAAAACAAATTTACTCCAGTAGGATGAAGTGACAATTTTTTTTTGATATGAAGCGGAGATCTAGATGAACCAGCTTCATCCCAGTACTTCGATATATATATATATATATATATATATATATATATATATATATATATATATATATATATAGGGTGGTTCTTATTTCACGTTTTATTTATTTATTGACACAGTTCATATAAATATATATAAACAAAGGAAATATATCTTTATATGTATTTAAAGTGATGCTAATGCGAATTAATCATGAATAACATTTTAGTTTAAAATTTAAGCATCACTAATGAACACACAATTATTTAAAAACTATAATTAAAACTGACAAAACATTATAATAATTCAAATAAACGTATTAAAACATTAATTATTTAAAATCCTTGATTTAAAAAAAAAGTTTTTTGATGATGTCCTTGTAGAGAGGAGAACGGGAAGGGAAATATCGGATATCTTAGGCTCCATAAGTCCAGAACCATCCTTTGTAGATGGGATCCTAAGGTCCAGGGAACCATATCTCGCCGCAGCTGCCAGGAATATTGCCTTCAAATAACGTTTTTCGGATTTGAGAGTCCCCCAAGGATTTTACTTTAGTGCATAGAGATTATTATGTGAAAGTTTAAACGAAATCGAACAATGAAAGTGTCCGTTTAACGGGCCCAGAAGTTATTTAGTAAACTTATGTAGTATTTTTTTTTCACCATTCGATCACCTCTAATGTCCTTATTTTCAAACAATTTGCCGCAAAATGTAGGTATGCTCGCAAGGATTCCAAATCAGCTTTATTTTTTATGTACATCCAAAATCAATCGAAATAATTAAGTTTCAAAATGTTCGTTTTTGGGGTATAAAAATAATCATTTCAAAACTTAAATTTCTCCTTGAATTTTAGATGTACATAAAAATAAAAACGGATTTGGAATTCTTGCCATCTTACCTACATTTTGCGACAAATTGTTTGAAAACAGCATTGAAAATAAGGACATTAGAAGCGATCGAATGGCAATATATATACATATATATATATAACACCATTTTAGTTAGTATGTAAATGCGGAAGCATATAAAGACATGTACATTAAAACACAAATCTACTCCATTAGGATGAAATGGCGAAATTGTATGTAATGGTAGTTATTTGAATGTCTTGATCATAATAATGCAATCAAGCTATCTTCACCAACTTGGGCAAGTAGTTTTTGTCAATGTGTACCATATATGAATTAGGAGGGAGGGAATGATTAGTAGTCAAATAATGATGATATTAAACCCACCTTTGTTGAGAGGGATCTTTTTTGCTTTTGTCATTTTTGATAATATAATAATGATAATACATATCTAGAGAAGGATTGAGCAAGAAAGGCAAAATATATAAACAAACACGGAGGAAACATCCTTGAGAGGATGACTTTGCAGTAAAATAAAAGACTTCATTAGAGATCTAAGAGGTGGAGGAGGATTACAGGTTGTCTTTGGGGAAATTATTGTAAGGGAATTGTTTTATTTCTTCGCCATTAAAGTGCAACGTCAGGTTTGATTTCTTTTCCCTTTCTTATTATGTTTTCTACAATTGAGAAGGTCGGGGAAGGTTGATTGCTTCTTATTATTGGGATATTTAGGTGTGACGGATTACCCTCTCTCTCTCTCTCTCTCTCTCTCTCCTCTATTTTAAAAGCGCCTTGGAAAACTTTCGCAAAAGGCGTCTTACAATTTCTTTTTATGGCCTTTGTGTACTTTAATCTGCTTCCTATTGTCTTAAAACAAAAATAACAACATTCTTCGATCCATCATGGCTTCAATATCATCAAATATCAATTTGACGCAGATATATATCAAAAATGTAAACTAACCAATATGCCTACGGCGGAAAGTAATTTAGTTAGTTATATAGTAGATATAGATACATTCAATAACGACCTACTTACAAATAATGCAAGGAATGGGGACCATGAATGTTTGTTGATCTATAATTTTATATTTGAAAAAACATTATGACTTATGACGTGACTTTGTATAATACTGTTTTTAAAATTGTTGTAAAATTAAGGTATGATGGAAGGAAACAAAATATTGCTGATTTATATATTTTATAGCATAATTTTATACATATTTACAAATATCAGATATATATATATAAACTAAATATTAGTATATATACATACAAAATATCCTGTATATATATATTATATAATATTTAAAGGAAACGTAATTTAGTTTTTTTGCCGGACCCCAATACCGGGCTACTTACAAATTTTTCAAGCCAGGCCAAAATCGGGCCGGGATCCTATAATTTTATATTTTGAAAAAACATTCGACATTCTGAAGTGCCAACGTTTTTTTTTTGAGAAAATAATCTCCAAAAAAGTGACGACTTTTCTTGGAAAATTCCTTTTTTTGGAAATTATTTCTAAATAATTAGTAATGACAAACGAAAAAATATTGAAGTCGCTGTCTTCCCGGTGTTAAATAAACCGGGCCCACCGGGCCGGTGCCGGGTTTGGGATTTCAACAACATTCGTTTTCCTGATCATATATATATACATATGTTATATATCTATCTATATTATATGTGTAATATATACATCGACATAGAGACAGGGGGCAGGGGGGGACCAAGCATCTCCCTACGCCTATATAATAAAATGAATACCATATTTACTTTTCACTAAACTCTCACTCTAACTTATTTCTTTCGCTGTCTGTCTTTCCCAACATTGTAGAGCTAACAATACTCTGATATTCAAGCTACTTTACGTTTTTGCTCGCACTTTATATTAAAAACAAGGTAAATAGATCACACAGCAAATAATGAATCCCTATTAATGATTAATTCCTTTGTTTTCTATTTTTTGACGCGAGACCCATTTCGTGTCATTTTTTAAAGGTTAAAATATTTATCTGTTACTACTATTTATATACAATGTAAAATAAAAAAATACACTTAATACGTAGGTACATATACATAAGAAATCAACTCTGGACGGTTACATAAAAAACATCAATGAACATTAAGTTTAAATTTACGTTCAGATCAAGAGCATATATATATATAATTGATACAACAATTGATAAAACTAGTTTGTATTCAATACAAAACGGCGATCCATTCTTAAACCCTCTTAATGCCGTTCTAATAGAATTTTGAACTCTTTGGATACAATTTAATGAGGTCTCCGGCCCATTTCCATGTTGACTCTCCTAAATCAGAATTTTGACATCAAATGCAGAGTGGTGGGCAGCAGCGCCAATGAGGATAGGTCTTATGTCTGTCTATAAAATGTACTTGTTAGCTGTAATTTTTTGTGCAATTAGAGATTAGACATTTTGTATTGCGGATTCAATTGCTTTGTGGCTGGAGGGAGATTACTGCTCAAGATACAAGACACCAAAAGAACATTTAAAAATATTTGAGGAATCGTCTTCATTCTCACAAACATTAAGTTTTAAGATATGCTTAAGCCACCCTAAAAATTGAACAATCTACGAATGCATGGAAAATATTGTTTAATAAAAACCCAGGATTCATGCAAGGAAGCTGAAACATGAGGACTTGTCCCGAAATTTGCAGTTGAGCAATAAATTTAGCATCATAGGCAATGTTACCCGTTGATTTCAATATTCTTTTCTTCCAGGGGACAGGGAGACCCAAAACCTTGTAATCCTTCAGATATTGAAATCGCTCTATCATATCTTTGTCTATAAAGTGCAAATTTTTAAAACCAAAGCATCAAAGGATTAAAATCAATAAATAACGTGTAAGTGAAAGTGGAACCTTCCAATGTTAAATTTGACCTATCTACATAAGTCACTCGCTTTAAAAAAAATCTTGGTTAAGAGCAGTTCTCTCTAGAACAATAGGATCTCCAAATCTCTTGATAAGTGGTTTCTTGTGCTTGTTTTGGGATATAATATGGATTGTTTGTATTCGATTGATAAACAGGTAGGGATCTCCATAATATCCTCTGAAAGATGCTAAAAAGGGAGAAAATATTTCCAAATTTGAATGCTGCCCATGTGAATCCAATTATAAAAATTCTGTGGAGTGAAGTACCTTCTCCAGTCTTATTCATGACACACACCTATTTTTCAACTATTTTACAATAATAGGTTGGAAGAATTTTATCTAAGTGCATTTCGTCATTTCCTTCAAACATTCTTTTCCTCAGATACTTTAGTTGAAACCACCAGGAACGGAGTGGGAAGAATTTATCTACCGGGACAATTATGCACTCACCGGCCTTATACAGCCCCAATATGCCATTGGAAGGCTTTCAACGGCCGTTTATGTTTCTTGTGGCCACCGGGAGTACCGGGAATAGTCCCGGTACTCCCGGTGGCCACTCCGCCCCTGATACCACCATCAATAAGAGTGTAATAATCAAAATGCGATTATGGTAAAGTATTTTAAGACTCTATCATCGTCCATTACTCATATTAAGTTGAAATAACAATATCAAAAATTATTCATTCCAATTTCACGCTCCGAAATTATTTTAACATCTCCTCCATAGATGGCAGGACTGTTCTATTTTATATGCTGGCTTATTTACAATTACAACATAGTTGAATTTCATTTACATACAACTCACGATTATGAACAAGATGATTGCACATTTGTTTTGAAATACAAATATATTTGAAAGTGTAAGAGAAAAACATTTCGAGATTTTGCTTTGTCATAACACAATAATTATGAATATACCATCAAAACATTTTAATGGATTCAATGATTTTTATCATTAGATTCACGAAACACTTTTTTGGTTTATTTAGTCCTGGTTTCTTTTTCAACAAAAAAAATACTCAATATGTTTTGTAAATCATGGACAATGAATAAGAAATTATAATTGATGATAAATTTACATATTTTCAAAAAACATGTATTTAGCCAAGTAAACCGTGGAATATCCTTCAATTACTGATATAATTTATTTGGATACATAGCACAACAACCTTCCAAATAACACTGGACAATAGCCAAAATGCTTCCGGGCCCAATGGAGCTGATTTGCATAAAATCAAGGCCACTGAAAAATAATATGATATATGAATAATTTATTGTCTCTCATTTTTAATGATATGTATCTTCCTAAGAATTGCCTTGAGTGGTAGGCTCCCATATCATAAAAGCTGATGAAATCCCCTATTTTAGTTCCGGAAACACATGACTTTTGAAAATTTGTTGAATAAATGCCTGCAAATATATAAGAAAGTATTGAATCACAAACAACGAAATACGCAATTTCAATACACATATTTATATGATACCTTAGAGCAGGGGGCAACACGCGGCTCTAGAGCCGCATGCGGCTCTTTAGGGCTTCCCAAGTGGCTCCCTGGGTTTTTTTCCAAAAATGTTTGAAAATGATAAAAGACGTTTATTTTGAATAATAATTCAACCCAATTGGGCGAAGGCGTATGAATATGAACAAGTTATAACTTGTCTCTTAATCAATAGATAAACTGAATACGACACAGTACATTGGCGCCAGTATCATACACACTTATAGGTTAGGTAGCATTTTTCAAGTTTGTTGTCACTACGTTTTAAGGTGAAGTAGTTGAAAATCGTAAATTCATTTGCTTTTACATTGCAACCCCCCAGGCGTGCTATTTTCATAGACACTGTGCAGTAAGAATCGTCCCCCGGCTTACAAGCTCCAAGATTCGAGGTTTTATATCATTTTTTAAACAGCCCAAGTGGGTAACTGGTTGGATACCCGGATCTGCTCACTACAGTTTTTGCCATTGCAGTATTTGACACACACTTAAAAGGGCGCGGATTTTATACCCATAAAATAATATCATGTGGCTACTGAAAACGAATCGGCGACTGTTGGATTGACCATGGAGCCTAAAGGGAAAAAAGAAAAATAACTGAGGAAAACAGAGGATTCAACATTTCTTGGACCGAATCATTTGCATTTGTTGCCAATGCGGAAGGACTGTCTGAATGTTTGCTGTGTAGTGAGAACCTATCATACAAACAAAAATAATGTGGAAAGACATTTCCAGGGAAGACATTCTACATTTGCTACAAAGTACCCAGATGGAATTGAGAGAAAAGTGTATTCAAGTTACTTCTTGAGAAATTAGAGGAGCGCAAAAATAGATTGAAGAAGTGGATTGCATCTCCGAACTCCACTACTGCGACAGTTTTGTTGCAACCCGGGAGATAATAAAGCGTGGAAACCGTTCACGGATGGTGACTTCACGAAGGAATCATTCATCAACATATCAGACACCTTTTCGCAGACTTCAAAAACAAAAGAGAGATAATACAGAAAATCAAAGACTACCTCTCTCCTCTAATACAGTGAAGGAAAGGACCATTATAATGGCAGGCAACATCAACGATCAGCAAATCAGGGACATTAATTCAGCTCCAGCATACTCAATAGCCTGTGAAGAGTCGTGTGATATGATCGATATTGAAAAGATTGCGCTATTATGCTGGTATGCCAACGCCGATGGACCACAAGAAGAAATGATCCAATTAATACCATTGAAAGGCCAAACTCAGGGGAGGATATATGTGAGGCTATGTTGAAGTGTTTAAAGGTCAATGGAATAAATAACGACCATCTGATTTCAGTGGCCACAGATGGGCCATCCAGCATGAGAGGATCAAAAAGGAAGTTTGTGACTTTGCTACAGAAAGCATTGGATCGAAACCTGCTTGCTTTTCACAGCATCTTACATCAAGAAGCACTTTGTGCACAAATATTCCCTTCAGAGTTTATGACAGTGATGAACCTTGTCATCGAGATGGTGAACAAGATAACTGCAAAAGCATTGAACCACCGTCAGTTTCGCGCATTGCTTGATGAAGTTGATAGTGAAATTCCAATCTTCTGATTCATAACAAAGTGAAATGGCTGTCGAGGGGAGACGTTTTGTAGCGCTTTGTCGCTTGTTTCGAACACATTAAAACATTCCTTCAAAGCAAAACCTGATCTACCCGCAACTAGAAGATACCGATTGGCTCGAAAAACTACACTTTTTAGTAGATATGACAAACCACCTAAACAAACTTAATGGAAGTCTCCAAGGTCGGGGAAACACTGCACTAAAAATGCTGGAAGCTGTTTCGTCATTCGAACGCAAGCTGACTGCCTTATCCAGAGATATACAGCGAGACACAATCTCTCACTTCCCCACCCTGAGAAAATTCAGAAAAGCCCATCCCAACATCAACTGCGATTATTTACAAGGTGTGATCGTTGAAATGCACACCGCATTTGGGAGCAGATATACCGAGTTTCGAAAAACATAAATGATATTATCTTTCCCTGTCACACTCCTGGAGACTGATTTGTCCATGTTGAGCACATCTATAGGAGTAAATCAAGCTGGCCTTGAAATGGAAATTGCCGATATAGTCGACAAAGATCCATGGGTGTCCAAATTCAAACGCTTGACTTAAGACTTAACTTGCCAGAAAGTCCAGTTTCCCCAAAGTCACAATTGGAGCAAAGTCGAAAGCCTCCCAACAACCGAAAAACTTGTCTATGAGACATGGAATGCTCTTCCACACAGCTATAAGAATATGAAAACCTATGCAGTTGGAGTGTTATCCATCTTTGGATCAACATACATATTCAAACAGATCTTCTCAAACAAGAACTACATCAATTCCAAATACCGCACCCACCTCATAGATGAGAGCTTGCAGTCCTGCGTCAAGATTGAATTCCATCTTACATGCCTGATGTTTAGAAACTGGCCTGTGATGTCCGAAAAAAGAAGTTTCATTAAATGGATACGAGCACAATTCGTCATAGACACATATTTAGTGGCAAGTGGCTGTTTTTTGCATATAGTGATTTCTTTTCTTATATATATATATATATATATATATATATATATATATATATATATATATATATATATATATATATATATATTAATTCACCAATCTCTGTCCGTCTGTAATCTGTATGCGCACGCTATCTCCTCCCACATTTATGGTCAGATTTGAACTTTGAAGGTACCTATGGAATCCTGGGTCAAGACGGACCTAATAAAACTATTGTAAAGTGATGGGACCAGAAATGAAAGGAAAAAATTCAGACCATGTCTGATTTGAACTACCTACTTTTCAAGGTAAAGAGAGGAAAAAAGAAAAAGAAAAGGAGGAGGAGGAGTTAGAGAAATAGAAAAGAAAAAAGCATCTCATATGACTTAAAACATATTCTTTGTACAAAGCCAAACTTTTTATGAGGAATGTTTGTACAAAACAGAAAATTATTTTCTCTCTCCTCTCTTATAGTCTTTAAGGTCTGTTTCACTCACAAACTAGCTCCAAACCTACCCGTACCCGAATGGCGAACATATGGGCGCCGTAGACGCCCAAATATGCGAGTTTATATAATTTGCTGTTTTTTTTTGCTTTTAAAGAGTATATTATGTTAGCTCAATTTTGTTGAGGTTTTTTCGAATTTTCAAAATAAAATGGAATATAAGATCATATTTCTATAATTCTATAAAGGAAATGAGACATAATTAATTAATATTTTAATGAAGTTAAACTTGAGGCGGCATCAAACAACAGAATAGTAACGTGGTGCGTCATTATGGAACGGATGCGCAGCATTGAAATAAACCTTAGTCATTTTGGAAATAGGCTAACATACCTTATAATTTAATTAATTTTTGCCTTCAATATAAGGCTTATTTAAGGCATTGATTTTTGGCGGCTCCAGACACAATTTTTTTGTTATTTTTGGTCCAATATGGCTCTTTAAACATTTTGGGTTGCCGACCCCTTCCTTAGAGTAATCTCATCTACTGACAATGGTTGTTCATATTATAAATCATTATTTTATTTCATATACAATATATTTGAAAGACAATACAAAGAGTAATCATCTGTATCGACAATTCGGAATGATTGGAAAATTTGACTGAATTTCAAAGAACAATTGACAGAATAGTTTAATTTGAAGCATGAACCCTTCAGCTCTTCTCATTGCGTCAGAAGTCAGAAGACTTCAATTAATATAACTAAATATGTTATATAAATCTTTAAAACTTCATTGTCAGAAGTTATCAAATAATAATGAAGTATGTGGAAGATTCAATAAATAAATTATACTGGCCCGCTATCAACAACAATTGTATAAATAACATTCAATGGCATTATTATGCTTCAAGGCAAAGTGCCTTTACAAAGCCTTTAATATGTACAGTGATAAGTATAAGAATATTATTATAGTTTTCCCCAATCCTATTTTTTTAAATATGGGTATCCCAATGTATGTATAAATTTATCGTGATGCCTGAGCCAGAGGACTGGATATAGATACCCCTTCCTCCTCAAACAGCCACTCCTGTGGCTTCAAGGACTGGGTCGACATATCAGTGAAAAGGCTAGCCATAGCAAGCTGGTCTTGTTCCTTGAGATGAAGACTCTTTTTACGGATTTGTACAAGCTGTTCCAACGATTTTTATTTGGTGTGACACATGCCGCCTAGTCACCAAATTTCGATTTTACTTCATCAGAGCACTTTGAAGAGTGGTTATATCTCGTCCAAAGCGCTTGCAACCGCCCAAAAACAGAGTGATATACATGTCTGTAGTCCTTGGAATAAAATTCGCTGTTGCTGTTGGTGATCTTCTTGACATCCGCGACCGCAACCAAGTTCAAAGAATGAGCGGCGCACCCAAAATAATAAGAATAATAAGTTTCTCAAATAAAGATCTTCATCCAAGCCTTGACGCCCTACCCCATGGATCTGAAATGCTTTGGGGAAATTAGAAGTGTTTTCAGTGGCAATTCCTACACAATTCCATTAAAGATTTCCCCAGTCTGTGAGGTATTTTATCGAATGAGTGGGTCCCTTTGAATCGGCGTCAAGCGATTGCAAAACTTTTTGTTGTGATAACTAGCACATGGGCAGTCATTCCCAAATAACCTTTTCCTCCACTTGACCAGATATCACATGTAGCCGCAACAAAATCCTATTTTGTAAGTTCGACTTGATGTTGGCCTTCATCTCACCGTACACACTATTGACTTTCCTCATCATGCTAACCCTGGACATGACATTTTTCTTGGGCTGGAGAGTCTTGGTAAGCTAATGAAGGTATTGGATTCCACATGGTTAAACGAGAGGCCACTTGCAATAATATACTGAACAATAATTTTATTCACAGTCGATTGAGTTACCCAAATTGGCCTACTCCCATTACAATGGAGCTAGCTAGTGAGGGCTGATTGAGGGGTACATCAATTGAAGTTGCTATTTTTGCGTGTTCTCTCCTTACATTTTGTAGGAATGTACGAAAGCATTAAACTTGCTTCTGTGAAATGACTTCATGTGTCGATTAGATTGTTTGTTTATTTAACTCCTAGGTAACCCCCACCCCACAGGAACTCAATCCGGTATCAGCCGGTGAAAGTTTACTTAGGAGCTAAGATCTTTTTATTGAATAAGTTGAATTTACAGAAAATATCGAATATTTCAAGCATTGAGCTTTCATTGGTGTCTTCTTAGCTTTTGACTCCTCGGCGAGCTGGTACATCTCCTCTACGGTTCGAGCACAGTCAAAAATGAGATGAATCGGCGTTTCCTCCTCCTCCTTGCAGAGACGACAAGTTAAACTTTGTGCTTTTCCTATCTTGAATAAGTGAGTGTTAAAACAATATGGCCACAATATTCATAATTTGGTGTATTTTTGAATTTAAAAGAGGTTATTCTTAAAAATTGGCTCTCCAATAAACATCTTAGACTGACGACAAGTCGTTAGGTTTCGCCAGTCTTTTTTCCAAAAATCATGCTGTTCTCACGTAGGGCGCTCTTGCATTGATACATCGATATTGGGACAGTGACGGACAATCCTTTTAAGCTCCTTCCTTCGCTAGAGCATCTGACAACTCGTTGCCTGTACTATCGTTGTGGCCCTTTATCCATCCCAATGTGATATTGCACTGAAGTTTTTCGAGAGCGCCTTACAGAGGACGATGTCTTTATTTACTGTTGAGCCTGGTCTTAAATCCAAACTTTTATAGCTGAGAGACTATCGGAAAGAATTAGTATTTTTCTGCTATTTGTTTTAGCAGCTGGTATATTTGTTGCAAGATTTCTGATGCTTCAACCTCTGCCTGGTATACTGTATTCGTTTTATCAAGCTTTAGGGACCGTCTTCTATCACCATGTATTGCTTTGTTAGTGTCCATCCTGCACCTGCTGTCCATTAATTTAGAACCATCTGTATAACCAACGTGTCATAGTCAGTTATATCCTATTTATGTAGCCATCCAGGAAATGTAGGTGTCCACTGTTTGTATGACTGAGCCACTTTAGAGGGTTGTCATTTTTATACGTTTCCTTGATAAACAGGCACGTCCAATTAAATATAGGTGTAGCGGGATGAACCCACACATATCTTCCATTGTGGCAGTCGGGTTGACTTCATGGCTCCCGTTATGCTCAATAGACCTAGTCTCTGCACTTTTCGAAGTTCATGTTGCAGAAATTCCCATAAGTGCAACCTTCGTGCAAAAACAATGGCTCCGTAGCTCACAACCGATCTGACATAGATCTCATAGATCCACTTAGACCTGAGTGGACTGAATCTCCAGTCTTGACCGATGAATGTCTTAAATGAGAAGATACTTCTTTTTGCTTTTGCAGTTATGTGTTTCAAATGCTCGTTCCACTTAAGTTTGGAGTCTATGACAATCCCGACATACTTGAATGAGTTGACTCTCTCAATCACAGTTCCATTTATTACGGACAAACACTGATCCTTTTCTTTTTTTTAGAGAAGAGCAGCACTTAGATTTACTAGCACTGAAAATCGTGTCTCTCCTTGATGCCCAAAGCGATAGCTTATCAAGGGCTTCTTACATAAGTATACTAACGTTTGACGATCAGCTCCTTTAATACATAAATCTAGGTCATCAGCATATGCAATTTTATATATTGGTTTTCTTAAGCATTCTAAAGCTTATTGAAAAGCGAGGTTCCAGGCTAGTGCAGATTAAATTCCTCCCTGCTGGCAGCCTCTTGTCGGAATCGTTGACGCACACTCTCCACCAAGCTGAGCGATAACTATTCTACACCTCAGAAGGTTATTATACCAACGAGTTGTATTTTATCTAACCCATACTTGTTCATGGCATCGATTATGTGATTGAAATTAATTCTGTTTAAAAAGCACCCTGTATATCAAAGAAGGTTACTAAGGCCTCCTCTTTTCTGTGGAAACTGCTTTCACAGCAGTCCACTAGTCTACTAATTGCTGTGTCTGTAGATTTGCCATTGGTAAATGAAAACTGGTCTGTTAAAACAATGTTGGACTTTTCCTGAATTTTCCAAAGCACCATACGCTCGAGAATTTTTAAAGTCACGTTGTTAGTGTTATCGGGCGAAAAGACTTGGCATCAGCATAATTACATTTTCCCTGCGTAGGAATAAAGACGACTTTCGCCTTTCTCAAAATCAATGGGGTGTAACTAGAATTGTAAACAGCATTATAAAGACTTTTCAACCGCTCTAGCATACAATCCGGCAAATTTTTATACTCAAGACAAGAATATTTTTCCATTCCAGATTTTTTAATTGACTTCATGCTGTTGATTGCATTTTAACATATTTTATGTCAGAATAATCCACAGGAGGTAAAGAATCCGTATTACTAAAGTTTTGGGGATGTTCCATGTCACTGACTATTGAACTATGGCCAGAGAGATACAAAAAAAGATGTCTCAATGTTATCTAATCGACAGCTGTTTTCTTTTTCTATTTCATATCGGGTATAGAGTAATCCCTAGCATCGATATATATTAAGACATAGAGAGCTATTGGATTCTTCAGAGAAATATGTCATTGTGCCCAATATAAACAAATCTTTCTATCTCTAGGTATAATCAACTTACGATGACGTAGTACGAATTACTTTGTTTATATTGGGCACAGGTGACAGATGAACGACGATGTTTCTCTGCTATTGAAGGGAATAAGCTCTCCATATATTTACATCTTTATGAGCTCTAGCCATTATATCCGTATATAAGCTATACAAAATCATATCTATAAATCAATGTATAGGATATTTAATACACTTTTAATAAGATTTTTGCAAAAAAAAAAGAATGAATGATTTTTAAAGATCATATTTATGTTGAGAAAGATTAATCCAATCAATATCATTCTTGTGTAATGATAAGCGAATCATTTTATTATTACTCTATGTATTATAATATCAAAATACTGCTTTATCTTTCAAGGAGATTCTTCACTCTTTGTACGCATTTCCAGGATTATTTTTTGTGATTATTCCTTCTTCGTACCCTTCCTTCGTGATGTAATTTTTCGATATCGTGAGACTCCATCCTTCCCGCTTTCATGCCTGAAGTGTCTTAAATGAATTGTTACTTTTACTGTTCAAAGAGACTTCAAATACTTTAAAAATGATATATTCTTGATTTACGTGTCTTTGGTTTATTTCGAAATGTAAAATTGAATATACCCTTAAATTGCCGAGTATATTTAAAAAATGTTGTGGTACTTGTGAATTAAACAATGATGTCATTGTTGTCTTACAATTGTAAAAAATACATATCCCATGATCTCCCAAACAGTGCGTACAGTCCAGTTATTTTATCCTTTTTTAAGTTATAATTAGTTGTAATAGAGAAAGTACCGAAATGAAAAGTTTTTTTTCTTCTTCAAGTAATCGAATGCTTCCATCAAACTTCCATCATTTTTAAAAATAGTAAAAAAGATCTAACAATAATTACTTTGTTAAATCAGGCAGCAACGTTCAATTATATAAAACGATCCTTGCAATATTTCCCCTCCCTTTTTTAAACCATTGCAGCTGCGAAGTTCACATGGCGAAGATTCAAAGATATAATTTTTAGACCTTTTGTAATGACCGTGAAGTAAATGGATTTTAAAAAGTTTTTTGGTGTTAGATAACTAAGTGTACGTACACGGAGAAGGAAATAATGTCTTTAGGACTTACTCCCACTGTATACAACTCTCTATGGATCAGTTAAATATTTTTATACTCTAAAAAATAATATGTCAGCCTTCAAAGCCGTTTATATATATATTGTCATTATACTTATCAATCCACAACTGAAGTAACATCCGTGTAATTGCTCACGAGAAGTACATGGTTTGAAAGTCAAGCTAAAAAAACAATAAGAATAATTATTTGTCTGATGACATTTCTTTTGTGTTCCTGAATTCTCCCATAAATCAGGGAAGAAATACATTATAAATCAAATTGTAACTAGGAGCTGAAGAAGGTTACTTTTGTCATATCACTGAAAAATAGGATGAAGGTTGAATGGATGTTTACTGTCGTTGAGTAAATAAAAAACTACGAAGATTCCAGATAAGAGAAAATGTTGATATGTCAAAGACAAATTATGCAACTTTTAAGAGCTTTTGATTTAGAGAAGGACCCAATGCTATTGTGTATGCATATATTTAAGACGACGTCGGAGATGTAGATGATTATTTGTGATCTTTCTAAGGACAATTTTGATAAAGGCATCGGTGTCGAAGACATCTCATAGACCTCTATGCAGATGAAATCAGTTAATGGTGGAAGCCAATCGGAAGTGCAGCTCGCAAAAAGGATGATATTTTACTGTCCTTCTTCAAAAATACGAGGGCAAATCTGGCCTTGCAATTAATAGAAGCAAAACTTTTATACTTCCGGTAGGGAAGTGGTTTCCGCATGCTAACTGTAAAATACAAGACGTCAGGATTGCCAATTCTGTCAATATTCTCGGCATAGAGTGGACAAGATTTGGTGTATCAGAACGTAACTGGACCCTGTTGAATACTAAAATTTATGGTCAAACAAAATTTTGGCGCAGTCTTTCTCTGCAAAAAAGAATCGATCTCTACAACTCTAGGGTGGTTCCACTAGTTTTATACAAGGCAACCTCCATTCCTAGTCTAGCTGAGCTAGCCTTAGAAGAAGAGAGGTGGCTGAAATCTCTCTTTCACAAATCGTATATCTCCGCCATAAAACGCCCCAAAAATATATCGGCGGTGGTCTGTGCCTCCTTCAGTCTATTGTTCCGAAATATTATCGAAAGTTAATACAAGAAATGGGTGTGTATCACACTCGTGATTGGAGAAGATACTATACCACGTCAGAATTATTGAACTGATACATTTGGGCACGCTTTTAACCAATCTGGAATTGGAATTAATTTCACCTTTTTTAGCTTCCATGCAAAGACTTATGTGGAAGATGGAGCCCGAATTTCATTCGGATACTACTGTGGACATTTTATATCAGAATAAGAACAAGAAGCCTTTTGTCAGTAGATTTGGTGATCCTTCAGCTCTTGAGATGTTTGCCCTTCATCACAACGTCTTTACGATACATGATTTTAAGTCAGAATCGGTCTTTAATGTCAATAGGTTCTATTTTCCTCTTTCTCGTACTGTTAAGCATTGTTGTCCTCCCTTGCCCTGGTTTTTAAAATTTAAGGCACCCTCTGGTGGTGTAAGCCAAGCTATATATAGCAGAGTCTTTTATCAAGATGCTAGGCTTGCCTCTTTCCTGGAGAAAAGGATTCTCCACTCTACGCAGGGCATTGTAGACGGGCTAAAATTTACTGCCCAATTTCAAATTTCAGGACAATTAATAAAATTTTATTACCCCTGCAACAATTGCGGTTGCTTATACAACAATATCTTACACGCATTCGTTGACTGCCCTGCGCTATCATTGGTGAAGCAGTTTTTAAAACTTAATTTATCTGAAAATAAAATAATTTCCCCTATATTCTAAAGGCCTATATTCTATTTGGGCCATACAAAGTGAAAAAAAGTTCCCCCTCTAGTCATAAAGCTCTAAACGCAGCAGTAAGCAACATCAAATCATTAATTGCTAAGCAACTAACGGCAAACTCTTATGTGGAAGCTGAGGACCTGAGAGCGATCATCCTTGGTGCAGCGGCTCGTTACGAGGCGCTCGATGTTAAAATTCCTGACCCTGGTTCTCCTTCTTGGAAATGGGCGGGAGATATTATACGATTTGTGCCATCTCGCTCAGGAGTATACCTGAAAGCTCTGAAGAGGATTTTAAGACGTCATCGGGATTTTTTAAAGAATAAATAAACGCTGTTTCGTCCATGTATATAAGGTTATAATCTCTTGACAGTAAATATGTTCTACATGTTCATTCATGTTATTTATTTTAACGCAACTGTCAAGAGTATTTTTTATTTATTTATTTATAGTTGTCTGTATTTTAGTGTAGTTATTTTTTACACTGTTTTATAATATTTGATAGCCAATTAAATATTTTATAACCGTTAAAAAAAAAAAAGGCAAATATATAGTCTAATATTCAACAACGATCTGAATGAACCTTCTTTCATACAAATAATGACTGGATCAAAACAGTAACTAACTGTATCTGGACGTCACGGTAAATTATGCATACAACAAAAACAGTAAACTCTGCCGGAAGATCATTTTTACTTTTTGAATATCACAAACTTAATGCACTAAGAAGAAAGTAAGAGTTTTGAATGACTGAATCAAAACTGTAACTAACTGTGACGTCACGGTAAATTTATGCATACAACAAAACAGTAAACTCTACCGGAAGGTCATTTTTACTTATTAAATATTAACAAACTTAATTCACTAAGAAGAAGTAAGAGTTTCGAATGACTGGATCAAAACAGTATCTAACTTTGACGTCATGGAAAATTTATGCATACAACATAAAAGTAAACTCTGCCGGAAGGTCATTTCTTACTTATTAATATTACAAACTTAATGCACTAAGAAGAAACCAAGAGTATTTTTCAAATATATATATAAACTTGAGGCATATAGACTCCGAGAGTGTGTACCTCCGCCGATCCCCACAAACATTCCCTTTCAAACATTCTCCCTTCACACGCCCGATTTTCTATCTCTAATCATTGTTTCCTCTCTGTTAGCTCATTTTGCATATAAAAAAGCACTCAGAGATGGGAAGACGGAAGAAGTTTAAGCTAGTCACTGGGTTAACATAGTCCTGAGCTGATATTGAACAATAATACGTCAATGAATATTTTTTTAGCTTTTGTTCTTTCCTACTCCCTGAATAGAGACCCCATTTCATTATTATTTTTAGTAGTATTTTGCTCATTTTGCATATTAAAAAAGCACTTAGAGATGCCAAAATTTAATCACTTGTTCCTTTTGGCATTTCAAACAACTCCACAAAGTTTCATTCGAATCCGTTCAGTACTTTTTGAGTTATCTTTCTGACAAACAAACCAACAAACGCCAATGAAAACATACCTCCTTCGGCGGAGGTAATTAGCATTCTAATTATAATTCATTGCCCAAGAAAAGAACAGTTACTTATAACCTACATACTACAATAAGAAGATCCGTCATAAACTATAAATATTAATATTTTATGGTATAGGGCAGGGGTTGGCAACCCAAAGGTTGAAAGAGCCATAACAGAACAAAAAAATTTAAAAAAAATTGTGTGGGGCCACAAAAAAATTAATTCCTTATATAATCTTCATACGGTACACATTTTGGTCCTATTTATTTTCATATATCTCATCTTTTGCCCATTTTCTAACGTTTTGGCAAAGGTCCAGGGAGCCACAAAGACAGCTCTAAAGAGCCGCATGAGGCTCTAGAGCCGCGGGTTCCTGGTATAGGATAAAGTATTAATATAAATAAATGAATGTTTTACTTGATAATTTAACCATTCTTTGTAGTTTTTGTGGGTGAACATGTTGAGTTCGAAGGGATTTATTAGACCGTTCTCTATTAATCGTCTTGAACATTCTAAGGTATGATATTTGCTATGCCAATTTATATAATTTTTTTTCTTATCAGTTCATTTATTATGTAAAAGTAAAAACCGATACTATTATACAAAATCAGAGCAAATGTGTAGTAAAAACATAAATAAACATTGTAGTTTAATGTTTTTTGCTCTGGAGTAGAACATATCAAATAAAATTTCTATGAATATAGAATACAATTATATCAATTTAAAATCATATCACAATCAACTAATCGCTAAATCAACTCCTCTCCTACCCATTTCATGGGCTGAAGCTGAAAAAATGAGGGAGGAAAGGAAAGAAAAGACGAGTCTCACAGGATTCATAAGAGGGGTAACTGGAAACATTGCGGACGAAGTACTCACTCGCATTATCTCTCACCAATGCAAAACTCTAAAAATCAACGGTAAGGTAGAAATTACCAGGTCAGAAATGACTAAGACAGGGAAAGTTCTACATTTATCTGTTGACACAACCGCATTGAAAGACATGCAACTTGTTGATTGTACCCTACGTATAGCCTCTGCAGGAAAGTACGATTCCAAGACCCTCGGAAGGCGACAATTGAACAACCTGAGCAAGAAACAGAAGATGAGGACAAAGAGGAGCTTCAGAGTCAGAACCCGAGTGGAATATGTGATAATTCCACTAGCGACCATCTAGCCACCAAAGAGAGCACAAATACCATCTCGAATAAGGGCGCTGAAGTAGAAGGAGATACCGGTAATACTGACACAAACACTGGTGGAGTATCGAATGAGGACACTGGGAAAGAAGATAATACTGACAGCAACACAACAACGGCCACATCATCCCAAGAAGGTAAATTAAATTAAATTTTAAACAAAAACGAGGTCCAAAAAAGCAGTCAAAGATCGATCATTTCTTTGAGGAAGCAGCCGAAATCCTTCTTGGCCAGTCACAACCTTCGAAGGTAAATAAAAACAACTAATGATAAGTTGCACATATATTAATACGCAGCACTGCAAAGCAGCAAACTCAGAGCTAAAGTTAAGAACTTCTGCTATTGCATTAATAACTGAACCATATCTCTGTAATGGCTCAACAAAAAGCCTTGCATTAAGTGGGTATACTATCCATAGTAAACACGGATCTAGCCCGAGAGCCTGCATTCGAACTGTAAACCATTTGAATGCATGGTCAATTCCAGAATTTTCTGAAAAGGACGTTTGTACAATATGTATAAAAATAGACGAGTCCTTAACATATATTAGTGTTGCTTATCTTGATCAACAACTACCTGTAGAAAATGAAACACTGCTTAATCTCATTAAGCACTGTGAAAGTAAACAAGTACCACTTTTACTCACTATGGACTCTAATGCTCATAATCGCCTATGGGCTAGTAAGCATACTGACACAAGGGGAGAAAATCTAGAGAAAATCATAGATGAAAATAACCTTGTTGTTATTAACGAAGGAAATGAACCAACATTTCTCACCCAACGAGCAAGTTCAACCATAGACATTACTATGTTAAATCATCATGCCTTTAAAAAATTTGAAGTCTCAGGATGGCATGTAGACCTTAGACCATCTATGTCAGACCATAGATATATAGTTTTCAACTTTGGTAGATATAAACCTATCACCGAAAAATCAAGAAACTTGAGGAAAACTAACTGGGACATGTTTAGGAACCACACAGATGCGGCAACTCTACCTAAAATACTTCCCTCCCCTAGTATCATTGACCAATGTGCAGAATCATTATATGAGGTCATAAATAAGGCGATACAAATTGCTTGTCCTTTAAGAAGCACGATAAAATCTAAGTCAGTACCTTGGTGGACAAAGCATCTTGCTACTTTGAGGCACAAACTCAGAAAATTGGAACCCAAACGGATGCAAGCTTCCCATAGAGAAAAATATTTACTTGCTAAAAGTGAATATCGGACGGCTCTTAGAAATGAACAAAAAGATTCTTGGAGAAAATTCTGTAGTAATGCTGAAGGTCCCAAAGACATTGCAAGATTAATCAGGGTTCAAAAACCAATAGACAACCAATTGGTCTCTTAAAAACGGATCGTGGTTATGCACAGTCACCTGCTGAATCTCTAAAAATTCTCATGGAAACTCACTTCCCTGACTGCAAAATCGGCGTAACTTTTGAAAGACCATCACAAACTAATAATTTCGGGATTGATTATTTGAACTATGACAAAGTGAGGGAAGCTTTGAACTCCTTCGGAGCACATAAAAGTCCAGGACCCGACGGACTTAAACCAATTATATTACAACACCTAGGAGAAAATATTACATGCTACATTACTGATCTTTATAAAGTTATTCTTAGCACTGGATATACACCGAAGAAATGGCGTGAAATGAAGGTTGTATTTTTGCCTAAACCAGGCAAAGATGATTACAGCTCCGCTAAATCTTTTAGACCTATCAGCCTTTCCAATTACATCCTCAAAGGCTTAGAAAGAATAGTACAATGGAAAGTAGAAAAAGTAATTCCATCTTTTCATTCTCAACATGCCTACACAAAAGGCTTTTCTACAGAGACGGCACTATCACAAGTAACTGATATTATCGAAAAATCGATATATCAGCATCAGTGTACACTTGCTGTCAGTTTTGATTGTACCGGCGCATTTGATAATATTCAATTTCATTCTGCCAACAAAGCAATGTCGAAACTTGGAATTCCAGTGAGCATCACATCCTGGTATAAAGACCTCATCAAAACTAGGATGGTGAAGGCAGAAATAAAAGGAGAAAGGGTCTGCATCACCCCAACGCGTGGAAGTCCTCAAGGAGGAGTACTTTCGCCTGTGATCTGGAATGCCGTGATGGACACTCTACTTACAAAGTTCCACAAAGGTGCAATCAAAGCAATTGGCTATGCAGATGACATTATCTTATTAATAAGTGGAAAACACCCACAAACACTTGTCAGTAAAATGCAAGATGCAATAAATATTGTACTGGACTGGGGAAGATCAAATGGCTTGACCTTTAATCCAACAAAATCTAGTGCTATAGTATTCTCAAAGGCGTATAAACTGAGGTCAAAATATTTTCCACGGTTACAAATGGATGGACAGGAGATTGAGTATTCAACACGCTTGAAATACTTAGGTTTGGTATTTGATCAAGGACTCACCTGGACAGAACACCTGAAGGAAAAAGCTGCCAAGTGCTCTCGCTTATGGAACATGGCAAAAGCAATCATAGGTCAAAAGTGGGGGCTGACGTCTGATAAAGTTATCTGGCTCTACGAATCAATGATTAAACCAATCATATGTTATGGTTGTCTTGTATGGGGCCATACTATTGCATCCAAAAAAAGTGGAATCAAAATACTAACCAGTGTACAAAGGAAAGCACTTTTATCAATCACTCAAACACTAAGGTCAACACCTACCGCAGGCATGGAGTCAGCTTTAGGTATTATTCCACTCGACCTATATGTACAAGCACAGGCAACAAAGTCCAGATGGAGAACAAAGCATTTTACACAAGATACTTGGGATGGCATTGGCAACCTCCCACGACGGCGTGGACACCGCTTTTCTAGTGATAAACTGCTTTGTGAAGCAAATATAAATGGGCCTAGTGATTACATAAAAGGTGACCTAGTCTGGATCAATAATAATCGTATAGAATGTCCGGATACAATAATCTATACTGACGGTTCTAAAGACCAAGACGGAAATACGGGCGCAGGATGGGCTATCACTAGGGGTGACATGACTCTACATCATTCACTGGCGTCATTAAAAATCGAGGCATCAGTATTTCAGGCTGAGGTCCTCGCCATTTCAAGATCTGTGGAAGACCTTCTGAAACTGGAAAAACCTACTAGGAATATTGTTGTACGATCCGACTCTCAATCGGCAATTGCGGCTCTCCTCAATCCACTCACGAAGAGCTGCATAGTCAAAGAATGTAAAGAAACTTTGATAAGAGCAAAAAAGGAGAAAAACATATACCTTGAATGGTGTAAAGGTCACAGTGACATAACTGGAAATGAATTTGCCGATTATCTTGCAAAAAGTGGCTGTGAGAGTCAAAATCAAATATGCACTGGAGTACCGCCGAGCTACGTAAAGAAGGCAGTAGATAGTTTGTTTTATCAAAGGTGGAGCTGCCGTCACAAAAACAGCGTAAATATGAAACACACTCGTCTAATGTTGAAAACTCCTCAACAAAATACGATCAAATTTCGACGAGAGAATATGAAACTGCTTGTTCAAGCAGTCACTGGCCATGGACCTTTTCTCTCGCACTTGAGTAAATGGAAGAACATCAGTCCAATTTGCGATCTCTGCACGGAAGAACCGCAGACTGCAGATCACCTCATAAACAGATGTCCCGCTCTGTCCTATGAGAGGCATGAAGTTTCTCAAGAGGAGGACGAAAACATTAGAATAATCAAATTTATGCAATGTAAAATAATGAAAAATATTATTGAAAATAATTTTAGTATTTAAGTAGGAATAAGTATATGTACATAGGTATTATTATCATTATTATTGTAACACAGATACCCCGTAGTGTGGTTGTGTTCTCTACTTTAGTGTTATATGTGCGTTTTCGTGTGTATGTCTATCGTGGATGATAGTAATAAATATCAACAAACAACAACTAAACAACTGTTAAATTATATAAGATTCTATACATTTATGAGAAAAAATTAAACCAAAAATATGTACAGGGCAAAAAATTATAATAGTTTAGCTGTTCATATATAAGTTTAAAATTATTTGATTATTTTAGAGTATATATTGTGGAGCACCATGGAAATAATTCAATTCCTTTGGTGCCAAATTCCACGAGTCGTCATGTAGACCGGGGATTTCAAATCCAACACAGTGTAACGTGCCGCTGCCGCGATGATAATTGTCCCTTACTTCTGACGGCATAATATTTTAAAGGTATAATATTTTGCTAAGGCATAAAGCATTTGTTACAGTAATAATAAGAGATATCGCTTAATTGAACGCGTAGGAAGTTGAATTGAACCCAATATGCCATATTGCAATATATGAGCTCAAAAAAACTTGGTTGGAAACTTCAATAAGTCATAAATTTGACAGATGAAACCTGAGGGCACAAAAATAGGGATTTGGACCTTTAATAAACGATAATTTATAAATCACTTTATTACAAAAGATTATGCATAATCTCTAATTACACATTTCTTATATAACATACGTGTTAACTGCGACTTTTACACCCTGCATCTTTATAACATAAATAGACTTAGTTTTTTGAACTCTATATTAGCATAAATTAAATTTAAATAAAACTGACAAAATCTTCTTCAAGACTATTCCAATAATCATGCGAAAATTATCATCTCAGGCTATATATTGACAACTATATTCTATCTTAGACTACACTGGTGAATAGTAATAATTATTATAATTAGACTATTATAATAGTCCAAGGAGTTGTGAGTTTTGTTCTTGTATTTTGGTAATAGGTATATATGCTTTGGCTCTGAATTAAAGAGTAGGCCAGTGGTTCCCAAAGTGGGGGGGGGGGCGCGGCCCTTAGTGGGGGTGCAGAGCAATTGCAGGGGGGGGGGGGGGCGCGCGTGAAAAACGAATGAATGAAATATAAATGCAGTAGACTAAATAACACTGCTAGAAAATGGACAAAACCAAAAAAAAAAGTTGAGGTTTGTATTATTACAATGTGTGAAATAAAACTGCAAAACGTGTATGTTCTTTTTTTTTTTTGGGGGGGGGGGGGCGCAAAAATTTCTTTTGTACCAAAGGGGGGCCCAGCAGAAAAAGTTGGGAACCAATGGAGTAGGCAATGATTATTCATTAAGGCGAACATTAGGAGTTTGCATACATGGTAGGTAAAATACATCAAAATATATGATGTGATCCAAGGTGACTATATATACAGAGTTACTATACCAAAAAGTATATAATGAAAAAATACACCAGATATAATATGGTGCGTCAAGTTTCGGGAAGAATGTTTTCTTATCTTCAATGACTTCAGCTCCTAGAATATGGACTGAGGGGAAAGCATTTGTTTGAACTTTTTTACGTGATTTAAAGGTAAAGTTCATCCCGTAAGCAACATCATCCTGAATTCACTAATTATACAAATCGGTCAGTAACCATTCAATATATTTGTATCTTTACAGTGTGTGATTGCATTTGAGTGACCTTTTAACGTTGAGTTCAACTCAATATATTTATGGTATTAAAAAAGATAGACACTTCAAACTTTCAGAGGAAGGCTATTAAACATTTATCAAGTTATGATTTGATAAAATCCCCGTGGCATCCAGTATCTCCTCGTCGTCAATGAGGTTACTCAAGTTTTGATTGCTCTCTGTACGTGACGTCAACATAATATATCTTCAGTATATTTCATTACTTACTTTGGTTGGTAGTAACACCTGTATAATATAATAGGATTGTTCTTATTTTTCAAATGTTTGAAATATTAATCACAAACTTCATTTTATGCTTGTTTTAGGTAACAAAGAAAGACGACACGCCAAATTTGACCAAAATCGGGCAACGCTGTGAATTGCTCAACGAGCTCAAAGTCATAAAATTATTCAAGTCATTAAACACTTTGCTACATCTATTCATTCCGAATTCAGTACAATCTGAGTTTCATTAGAATTAGATTCAGAGCATAATTTGACAAATAAAAAGCAGATTATGACACAACGGAATATAAATAATTTTTCTTTAGTTCCAAGAGATCCTCTGAACTTTTTATTTTGTCCCTGACGCAATTAGATACATTATATGTATGCATCATTT
>CP045890.1:278354-299232 GCA_013387185.1 Caligus rogercresseyi | reverse complement strand
CACAGCTCGTCTAATTGTCTATTGCGGAACGTAAGTCAGATATTTATGATTCGAATGAGTAATACAATACAGCCTTCCTGACATAATTATTGTCATGCATATTTTAATTGATAAGAAACTCTGAGTGCATAGAATAATAAGGTATAAATATGCCTATTTTTAGTGTCAATATATTTGTGTCGGCATATCAATGTTAACCTGCTAAATTTTTAACCTGTCACATAATTAACCAAATCTTTCAGTACGAATTCCTTTCTAATTTATTAATTAAGTGAAGTCACTTTCAGACTGTCGTAGTATTCCTTTTGTTAACCTGAATTTGTAAACAAAAATAAATTTATGATAGAATGGCTCAAAGTATTAAAAATAAATAATATTAAGAGTTTTACAATGGTCCAACCGTTTCATAACAAAAAATGAAAATTATATTTTTAAGCAAGCCTCTTTTGGTCCGAATAACGTAAAAAATGACTTCATTAATGATTGGTATGAAAAAGAACATAAGGGTAATTTATTATTGCTATTAGATTCATATATGGTATTCCAATTTCAGAAATATGATGTTTATTCTAGAATATATAATATATATATGTATATATTCTAATAGTAATAAATATATATATATATATATACCACGAGGCAGCAACAAAGACAAATAATGCTTAGGTGGATACCAGGGCTTATCAGGTTATGATAATTTTGAATGTTTAAAAATTGTCAAAGGTTTTAAGAATAATAATAACTAACGAAAATGAGAGAAACATGCTTGGCTCAGGAATGAGCAGATGATTGCTATATCAACTCTGTGGTTCAGTGCCTACGCAATCTACCCCTTCTTCGATCCTATTTAAGGCCCAGCATGAATTACTCCATTTTCATAACCGTAACTCGGACACACGAAGTGAAATCACTCAGGAGTTTAGTGCCCTCGTCCTGCAATCAGATACCTCCAAGGTCTTGGCGACCACATCAATCTGGGAATCCCATCCCTTCACCAAAGGACTCTAAGACACTGTGGAGCGCTTCAACGCTATTCCATTTGGACTCTCATCACAAGATGCTCACGATTTCTCATTTTACTCCTGAACTTGCTCACGAGGAAAATAGAATTCGGTCCTCTTCTTCAATTCATATCTCGGAACTTTGGAGGTGAAGAGATATGCAACTTATCTTTTTAATAATGTCATTGCACGTGTGACCTTCCTATTAATCATTCCTCTGATTAAGGGAAGCAGATCTCCACATTGACCTGTCAGTTTGTGGCTATGAGTCATGAAGGAAGAGTCATTTTTCGAACTGACCCTGGAGATTGGAGAAATCCTCGTGGACATGGTGAATCCCGTGAGCTTTTGGCCTCGTACCTGACACCAGAGCCAGTGGAATGGACCTGCTCAAACTGCCGAAAGTGGGGGAGTGCCAGTAAGAAGATCGATATTGCACGCTTCCCAAGAGTTCTCATTTTTCACCCTTCTCGTTACTTCACCAATGGAGACACAGAAAAAAATAATACTCTGGTGGAGTATGATTTTCACGAGATTTAAGGGCTTATTCTACTATAGGAGCAAAGTATGAGCTTCTTAGCGTATGCAATCACTATGTGCCTTAGCAATGACACTACACAGCCTACATCTACTCCAAGGAAAACATGAAGTGGTACAAGGCAGATGACTCAGTGGTAGAGGAAGTCAACTACAAGATGTTGTCTCCACTGCCTCCCTTTGTTATTTTATAGTCAATGAACTACTAGCCCTATTGCAGCGACGGAAATAAATTTGATACGAAAATTATTAATTGGGATTATTTGTTATACCTGTGATATTAATCTATATAAAACATACTTATTTTATTTCAATTTGAACTTTGTACCTGGCTTTCATTCTTTGTAAATTGTAATTTCTAAGCTAATGTCAATCCATATCATGATCCTAGGAGAACAGGTGGCTTTGAGCTTTGATTGTTATCTTTATTGTTCAGAGTTTGGCGTTCTTCTATCCTGCCTGAATCTATGGCTTTCTTCCGTTTGGCAGTGTTTCTGAGAGATTTTGGTTTAAATGTAGATTCACGTGTTTTGAAGCGGTCCTCAGAATCCATTTGTTCTCCCACGCCGTGTCGTGTACGAAACCTATCCTCGATCTGAGTCTTGAAGTCACTAAACTGTCCCCAGTTGAAAACTGCGGGGAATATCGTCTGTGTTTTGAGATCTACGCAAATTCCCTTCAGAATGGCAGTGGAGGTTCCATTTTCCAGGGTGGTGTTGTATGGTCCCACGCAGAAATGAATAAGATTCAAGACTATACTTGACTCATGGATTGCTCGCAGAAGGCTCATGGAGTTCTTGGCAGCGTCACCCCGCGAGTCCGTGTACCCACCCACCACAGTGACTTCGATCCGTCCCTCGTCCACGTAGCCCCGTGATAAGGCTCCTAGAGTGTAGGTATGTCTTCGGTGAGAGTCGAAACCAATAAATCCAACTTCCCTCCCTTACATACCTATCTCATGAAGCATTATGTCCAATCCTTTCCCTGTGGGCGGAGCTCTCCTCGCCAAACTGCCAGCAGCAAAAGTTGTCAAAGTGCCCCATGGAGACAACCCCCGAGATCTGATGTCGCATGACTAGATATGACACGTCATGGCGGCATGCGATCCGATCCATCGGACCTTATCGTTTTCCCGAATGTCACTCGTGGCCTGCTGTCTCTGCTTAATGAAAAGGACTCGATCCCGCCACATGTCAACATGTTCCGTCCCTGTAAGGGCCAGGTTAGAGTCACATATCTCTGGATTTTCTGAAAAGAATCACTCATGGATTCCGGAATGGAAGTAAGGATACGACCACTGATGATTTGAATCACCATGATTCCTGCATAGTCATCAACTGACTCAACTTGTCCCATCCTCTCCTTTGTGTCTTCTCCACACGCTCAGCCCCTTGATTTGCTTTTCCCCCTCAAATCACTACATGGGGTTGACACAAGCACAAACACACCACTAACACATACTAGACTCGAATGACAGGCCAGGAGAAAGCCGGATTTAAATATACGGCATGCATGTCTTATTATTACTTCTTAATAGTATATTTAGTATAATTCATACAGATTCCTTTCTTTGTTATGCAAACTAAAAATAAATAAGAAACTTTCGGCATATAGCAAAAAATAGCAACTTTAAGTTATTTTACTAATATATTCTTTTGGCGTCAAAATGGGAGTTTATCATATTTAGAAGACGAGGAAGGAAAGAAAGCATAGGAAACAAAGGTCTATTAAGACGAACACAAAATATTCAATACATTCTTTGCATTCAAGGTCAGCTTTACTGTGACCTTGTGCTCTACAATTCGAACAAATAGATATATACCTATGTTAATGTACTTAAAACGATTATTTATAACTGTGTCCTTTTAACTATATATTTTTGAGGGACAATTTAAGTACCGTAGCTAGGATGAAAGATTTATCCAAAAATAATGATGTTCCAAAAAACGAGAAGGAATCTACACAAAAAAGATTTAATACGTTTTTCTGATGTTGTATATATATATATATATAAGAACTGGGATTCGATAGAAAAATCTACCACCGTTCGGTATTCAGTATATACCTTCTATCGATCGATATTCGGTACGGTAGATAGAAAGAGAGAAAAATTTATTTATATATCTGCTTTTACTTCTTCATATGCGCTTCATATCGGACAGTTTTATAACAATGGACAATTAAATACGTCTTTTTATAATTTATTAGAGTTGATTGAAATTTAATACATACTAATCTTATATAAATTATATATGTACTTGGATTTTGTAGGAAATATATATAGGATAATAATATATATAATATATATATATATATATATATATATATATATATATATATATATATACCTGTCTCTTATTGTCCGATATTAAAAGCACTTTCAGGTACTCTAGTATCAGTGCATTGCTTATATTGAATGTATACTTATGTATCTGCTTTATATACTATAAGTTGACCATTGGAGCTACGTAGCTGCTTATTTATTTTGCAAAGTTCTTCACACAAGGGAGCGCTTTATCTATCTATCTATCTAATATATCTATCTATATATCTACTATCTATATATATATATATATCTATATATATAGTATATATATATATATATATATATATATATATATATATATATATATATATATATATATATATATATTATATATATATATATATACATGTATGTATATTAGGGTTGTTCTTATTTTTCAAATGTTTGAAATGTTAGCAACATTGTGGATTTTCTGTTTCTTGGTGATAAAAGAAGACGACATACAAAGTTTGAACAAAATCGGTCAACATTACGAGGTCACGCAACGAGGTCAAAGTTTTAAAAATTTAGTAAAAATATAGTTTTCCGCAAATTTCTTCAAAATGGTGGACGTTACAGACTTCAATAATAATTATTAATTTAAAGGAAATCTATTTACTACCAGACGTATGTTTGATGTTTTTTAATAAAACAAAGTTTTCAGTAAAAACAAAGAAAAAAATGTGAGTGTGTATTGTTAGCTTATTTCATAGCTTTTTTGTATCAATTAACTTCACTCGCCTGTAGAGGATGACTTGTTCGCTTCAGAGTAAAATAGTACTTTTAAGTTTAGTAAACCTTTGAATAATAAATCCAAAAATGACCTTGGTTGCATTCTATCAAGTAGTAATTGTATATTTTAATATCAAAAGATCAATTTTTGGGGAGAGTACGTGCAAAAATGTATTTGCTTATATCTCTTAAAGTATAGCGATTTTAAGAACACCAAACATATCAAATGAAAGCTTGGTAAACCAGCTTTATATTTGGTATACTAAATCATGTCAATTTAATAAGTAGTGATTTATATGTACATTAAAAAAAGCATATCTCGCGTACAAAATGACGCATATAATGGATTTTAAATGCGTCAGAGACAAAGTAAAATTTTGAGAGGATACCTTGACGCAAATCTAAGAAACACATTATTATTTATTTTTTTCATAATCGATTTCTTATAGGTCAATACAGGCTCTGAATCATATGATGTAAACTCAGATTGTACTGAATATATATATATATAAACCTTATTGTTTATCCAGGATAATTCATATTCACTCTTTAAAATACATTTGTGCGTTACCATACCAACATATTTTAACCGTTACACGCTTTTCCGTGAATTGGAGTCCGATTTCTTCAAATTTGAACATATTATCATCTTTTTACATTATTTGAACGCACCCAAAAGAAATTTAGCTGACTTAATTCTAAGTTAAGTTTTTAGTAGGTTCCAAAACGGGAACCTGGCGCTTCTAATACTACAATTTTGTACATTTTATAGTATTCTTTATTTCCTCTATCAATGAATTCTAAAACAACAAGGAAAAAGAAGGCTCGAGAGGAAAATACGATGAGGGATCTAAAAAGGAAAAAGGAGAATACGTGTACTTCTCCCCTTTCCTTATTTATTTCATAACAAATTATGATTTTGAGAATGCAATTATATATATATATTTTTTTTTCTCTTCAGCAAGGTCTTTATTTCATTATTTAATATATCTGACGTACACAATATACACATATATATATATATCAATAAAATATTTTTTACATTTACAAATTTTATGGACATATATTAAATAAACATAGATCGTTTAAGACATTCTGCAAAATTATAATAACATACATACATTTTGTTTATTATACTTTAAGTTTTTTCAATCTTTTTGAATTATTTGTCATATTTTGACTGCTTGTTTTCTTTTGTTTTTGTGAATTTGATCATTGATTTCCGAAACATAATTTTGGACATGCAATTAAAAATTTAAACAACAAGGATAATTGTTCAATCAAAAAGTTTAATTTCTTTTCTTTTGCTTCGTCCAAATGGGGCAAGATATTTGTCAAATGATTAAAGCTGTGTTTAATTCATTTTCCATGCTAAATAGTTGATTGGTGGAAGAGTTTGATGTCAATGAATTAAGAAGGCCAAAATATTAAGAAGGGTGTCACATTTGTAATATGATTGTTCTTGGTGATATGTTCGAGATGATTAAAGATAGATCTCTATCTTTCACCCTGAAAAATACAACATAGCAGGGAATAAAGTCATCGTAGCTGTATGAATCAGTATTAATAAGAAAATACTGAGGAATAGTCAAGTTTTGATATGTGAAAAACAATATATAATAAAGAAGGTTAAGGAATGAAGTTTGGCTTACCGTATATGGATTGTCATTTCTTCATTAATCTTTTGACTGAAGTCTATTGACGGTCCTCCATGACTAAAGTTCATCTTGAAGAACACCAGCTCTTATCTTTTTCATCATAATGTTCTTGAACGCCGCTCGGAAGGCAAGTCCTACCATTTTAATTTGAAGCTCTTCGAGTGTTAAAATGAGTTGGCCTCTTCAAAAGTCTTAATCTTTTTTAAATTCGCTCGTTTCATTACGGAGTCGTGAGGAGGAGGTTGAGGTGGAGGAACGCTTTGGAGGAGGCTTTTTTGAATAGTTGTGAGGACGATTTGGAAAATTGGAAGGGACGGCATCTTTTTTTATATCTTAAGACAAAGAGTTTTTCCAGATCTGTCTGAACGTGATGGATTAGAGTCAATCGGAGGGCATGAAATGTACGTCACACAACGCAGAATGTCTTGAAGGTATCTAATTTTTTCGCGGAACAGCCTTTATCCAGAGTTGGCGTAGGGACTCATCCTTGGGAAACATATGAAACCGTCTTTTTTCCCCTCATTGCCTTTGGTTTGTTAGCCACTCTCGCAAACCCGGAGCAACACACACCTTCCCATTGTCATCTAGTTTGAAGACAAATAGGTACTTCTAAAACGATTCCTCTACACACTTCCACTACTTCATTCACACGGCAAATAAATATATTAGTCGATCCCACTTTGTATTTGTGTTTGAAAGGTTGCACGACTTTACCATTCCTGATTGTTTTGTATTCATTGCCTTTATATATATCCTTTTCAACATTTTTCATCGACAATTGAACAATTTAATTGTTGCAATAAAAATGACTATATGCCTTATGCATTCTTATAATACACTTTGATATTGAATTATAGGTAGTATTTTTCTGTTATAAGACGCATTTTTCTGAGTACATGATAACACAAAAAATGATTTATTTTGCCAAGCTTATTTATCGTAACAGGGCAATCACCCCCCAGACAATCACCCCCGGACTAGTACCCCCCGTGCCAATCACCCCCCGGACATTTACCCCCCGTTAGTAATATTTCTTATCTCTTAAAGTCCACTTATGAAGTTAACTATGTTTTCCAGCTATTAACCAAAGTGACGTCACTGGTGAACCACTTTCTTGATCTCCTTTTCCGCTGCTTGCGAAGACTAATGGGGACTTGGTTATCTTAAAAAGCCACAGGAACACGTTTTCGGGTGTGAAGAAATGAATATAATAAATCGAGAATAAAATTTTTAAGTCAACTTATTTGAGTGGATGAGTTTTTGATTTTCAAATAGTCACTTTCTCCAATGATCATAGTATTCGATTTAGGACAAGTGGTTCCTTAGAAAAATAGCTTAGGACCTATATGAGATAAATAAGATATCTTGAGTTGATAGGTTACAAACTGTATGATTGTCTAGTTGTACATAAATAGCCCAGATATAAGTCTAAGACACGAAATTTGCAAATTTATGCACGTTTAATTTATACAGATTCCAATTCTAAAGAACTGGGACTGCGTACTACCAGTGACGTCACATTATTAATAGCTTGAAAACAGAGTTAACTTCATAAGTGGACTTTAAGAGATAATAAAATATTACTAACGGGGGGTAAATGCCCGGGGGGTGATTGGCACGGGGGGTGCTAGTCCGGGGGGTGATTGTCTGGGGGGTGATTGCCTAGAATCCTTATTTATATCTCTGCCGGGCTGAGAAGTAAGTCCTTCAAGAGTCTCTCGATTATTTAGACGATATAACGCGTTGTATCAGAGTCTTTGCTATATCTCTCTCAAATGGGTCATTTTATCGTTTTGATGGGTCAACGAATAACAATTAAATATTCCGACAAATTATGCACTGGAATAAAAATATTCCACTTCCGTTTTATGGTGAATTTCCAATTAGGGTTCCCCTAAGTGGTCTATAACCACGTTTTGAAACTTTACTAATCATCTTTTTGTTTTCCCTGCAGGTGATATTATGTCTGGGACATCTAAAAATATGTTCGGCTAACCTTAATGGGCATTAATTGACGAGTTAATTGAGATTTTATACAAATTAGCTAAATTGTCATACATTGTGTTTTGATGATCTTATTGCGTCCGTAAAAAGTTGAGGTACATCCTCCATCTCTGTCCAATTTTGGTTTTGAGTGTGGTTTCGAATGTTAGGATGTTACAATCTAAGAAAATTGAAAAAAAAAATGTGAAAGGCAAAGAGGCTGAGTGACCTGTAAAGTCGCGTGCTGGTGCGACAAGTCGCGCACTAGTGCGACGAAAAAGACTTGGAAAAGACGTAGTGAGGCTTTTGGTCATATTAGATGAGAAATTTTCATTCATATTTCTAAAAAGAATCACTAAAACTTACATTTATTGCGAGGGTAGGCGATTTTCAAAAAAGGTCTAAAAAGGGAAAAATGTCTATAACTCATGATAAGCATTTTTGGTAGCAATATCAATTGTTTTTTAAGGAATAATTTTCTGAAAGACTAATTCTCATTTATACTTTAAATATAATTAAGATTCCGTCATGTAATGCTTCGGCAAAATATTTTTTTCACATGGTAGACAGACTGAAGACAATTAATTTGGGTCTAAAAAGGGAAAAAGTCTATAACTGTCTACAACTTGGGATTCAAAAATTGAAAAGGGAAACATTGAATCTTTGGGTCTTTTTGGGCGCGATGTTTACCTAGTATTGTATACTAACAAACAAGATGAAAACTAGCCTTGCCACAGATCTTTTCGTGTAAAAAAATCTCAATTTTTAACTTGCCCCTTTAAAACTGCCAAATTTGCTCGTAAAACAGGCGGCTCAATACTTGCACTTAATTTTCTCATTTTTTAGTCTGAATTCATTTCTACATAGTGGTTATTTTTTCTACCTCTTTACCCAATGTCCTAGTAGATATTTTCAGTCATAAAAGGTTCTTATATTTCATAAATTATTCTCCAAGCATGTGAAATAGTGACTTGTTACATATTTGTTACATAGAAAATTACCGTTTATCTGTAGTCAAAACCGAGTATATTAGAGTAAAAATCCAGTTTTTCTAGTCTTTTTTTTCTCTCGTAAGACTGGAGGAACCTTCTTAATGATAGTTAAAAGTAATAAAGACAAAAAAAATTCATTTTGGTCTGAATGTGAAGCAATTAACTAATTTTCTATGCAAAATTACGAGGGGAACCCTGTTCGTGGAATCCACCTTTAGCAAATGCAGGGTCTATAGCAGGGGTCGGCAAATAGTGGCCCGCGGGCAATTTTGGCCCGCCATATTTTTTGTCTGCCCCACGAGATGGCATTAATTTGATGTTCCATAAGTTTTTATTTCAAATAGGAAAAAAGGCATACAGCAATCCTATGAATTTCGAAACATTTATTGAGGTATAGATAATAGTCCTAAAGTCACAAAACAACAGGTGGAACATCTTGTGCAAAAAAAACAGGTAATGTAAAAAAAGTCTACATTTGGTTATATTAACGCGATGTTGGAGATGAACATTCACCGTCTAGGAAGGCCAGGTGATTTTTGAAGCACGCATTTTGCTCATTCGATGGAAGGTTTTACTTGATTTAGTAGCGCACAGAAGCGCTTCAGTGCCTTTCCTTTAGTTAACCAGCGCACGTCATTGTGAAGTAGCAGATCTCATTGCACACACATACATACACACGTTTCTCTGATATATATAATAATATAAATTAAAAAATCTATGGTCCGCGATGACATTGTCTGAACTTTTTTTTGGCCTTTGTCCAAACGTAATTACCGACCTCTGGTCTAAAGGAGGGTAATTGATGGTCGCAAATACATACCCCACCCATTCTAGAATTATAAACTTTAATTATCTCCCTGGTTTTGTGTTTCCGAATATATATCGAAATTCTATAGATATCCATCGGAGCTGCACACCATCCAAAATCTTATAGCCGACTTTTACTGAAATGTTCCTCATATACTGTTTTGCACCTAGTAATCCAAGACATGGGACCATGGATTATCCACGCAAAGTTTTTTCGTGAAACACACCAAACTAAGACATTTTTCTTTAAGCAAGTTAAGCACATTTAATACATTCTCTAAATCATTTTATTTATTAAATTAACTGAAAAAATTATAAATATTAATATACTTACTATTCACCTTGTATAAAAAACACATATTTCTTTTATAGTGGATATATATATATATGTATTTTTTTTTCGGTAAAAAACATTTTATTCGGTTGACTGCAAAAATTTATACAGTGTAAAATAAAATACACTAAAATTATATACAGAAACAGAGTAAAACTATTCAGGGCAGTTGCGAAAATACATAAATGAACATTGTAGTCATATTTACTGCCCTGAAGAATAACCTTATATAAAAGGACAAATCATTTATGGATTGGTTTAAAAAAGCACGATGTCTTCTTAACCCTTAGATGCATAAGTGGGTCAAAAATGACCCGGTGAGGTTGTTTTCTTGAAATATCTTCGTAATGAAAAATTGTTATTATTTCATATTCCAGGTATTCCTCAAAAAACATGTTTTTGATTTAATGCCTTTTACATTTTAACTTACCTTTTATACATTTTAAGAAATTGTAGTTTTTGTATTGCAGGTAGTTTGTCTGAACTGCATATAGTGATGAGACAAGACACATTTTTCTATTGGTGTTCTGGGTAATTTTCTTTTCAAAAATGTTAAAAAGTGAAAAATAAAGATATATCAAACATGAAATCATTATTGTGTGGTCCTAAATATAATACTAAATATTATACAAGTGATTATTCTTAACCAAAATGACAAAAATGGCATAAAAAACATTGATTCTAACATGGGTCATTTTTGACCCACTTATGGAAGAGTGTAGGGTCCAGTCACTCATGCATCTAAGGGTTAAAATCCTTTTGATGGTGCTTATGTAGAGCTTTGATCTTTCAGGTACATATTTAATTATATCGCCAGCCCACTTCCACGTTGGCGCTCCTAAATCCGGGATTTTGATGGAGAGAGCAGCGTAGCGAGCTGAAGCACCAATCATGATGGGCCTTAGGTCTTCTTCGACTACATAGGCATTTGTCGTTATTTTAGTGCTAAGAAAGATTTATATTTTGTAATGTACATTGAATTGCTTTGTGACTAGGGGGGGTATTTTTAAAGATTTATATTTCCAAAGAGAATGAGAGCTTTAAAATATTTGGAGATATATTGCTGTTTTGACACATGTTTAGTTTTAAAAATCTTTTAATTATTTGAAGAATGGGACAATCGGTAAATGCATGTAAGATATTATTTAATAAAAACCCACAATTCATACAAAGATTCTGAAATTTAATGAGCATCCCTAAAATTTGTAATTGAGCTGTAAATTTAGAACCATCAGCAATCCCATTAGTTGATTGTAAATTTTTTTTATTCCATTAAGAGGGAAGGTTAAGCAAAGTGGATATTTTTATGTACTAACGTACGTAATCTGAATTGAAATGAAACAACGAATTATACGCACAAACGTAAAATATGAAAATTAGTACCAATAGGGGCCAACGTTCCCCTTTTGGGAACATTATTTTAAAAGTCGATTTTGTTTTACTAGAATATTAATATTATTAAAAAAAATCTTCAATGCCATCCCCCCCCCCATATACAAAAGAAATGTAAATCTTTGTCATACCATTATCATACCATTTTTATCTCTATTTTGCTTATTATTTAAAATAGGTAAAAAACATAATAAACTTTGGGTTTTTTTCAAGCCCTAAAACAAGTATTAAAATCTGTTTTTCTATATTTTATTTTTTTGTTTTTTAAATGTTAATTATAAAGCAAATTCATTCAATTATATTTATAAATATAACGAGATATAGAACACTTGAAAAGTATGTTCCCAAAATGGGAACGTTGGCGTGTAAAGCGTTAAGATTCAATGTCACACAAAACACAATTAAATTATTTTTTTTTTTTTTTCTCTTCAGCAAGGTCTTTATTTCATTATTTAATATATCTGACGTACACAATATACACATATATATATTAATAAAATTAAAAAAGGAAAATTGTGCAGTGTTGAAACAAACATAAATAAACATTGTAGTTTAAAATTATTTTCCTCTTTAAGACCTTAAAAACATCAAATTACTTAGGAAGTATAAAAAGCAATACTAAAACCAAACAAAACATAAAATCACAATAAACGAGCAAGACGTAATATTATAGCAAGTCAATGAACAAATACACGCATACATAATTAAAAACGAATATAATAATCCGATTTAAAGTCCATAAGCTATTAGTTCTCCGTGTCCTTAGTGTTTTCGTTATAATAACTTATTATACGTTTTAGCATTCTGGAGTGTCGGGCTGATGAGGAGGGATAATACTTTATGATTTCATACGCGAAGTTCCATATATTGTCCTGGACCTTGGGAATCCTTAGGGAGAGGGCAGCATACCTCGCTGCAGCCGATATGATTATTGATCTCATATCAATAACATTGACACATCGATCCGTTGTTATGCATTGACCAATATAAGCTTTGAGGTTGGCAATGGCGACAGATAGAGCTTTACCTTCACTTGAAGTACCCTTCAAGAAAGATGGTACACCAAAAAGAAAAACTGCTTTGATAAAAGAAGGTCTAAAATCTTTTAAGAACTCTTGATTTATAAGTAAAAAATATTTAATCACGCTCAAGACAGGGCAATCAATAAACGCATGAACAATAGTATTAAAAGTTTTCCCACAATCCTTACAGGGCCGATAAAACTTTATGAGGTCTGCCGAAATCTGAAACTGGGCTGTGAATTTACGACCATCATTAATTCCTAGCAGTGAACGAGCAACAACCCCACCCCAAGATGCAGGAAGACCAAAGACATCAATATAGTTCTCTATTATTTTTTCTACCTCAGAGAGATCAATAGCTACTGCTGACAATTTAAAACACCATGGCGTGAGAGGTAGATGATTAACCGCATTTCTGCGCAGAGGGAAGATAAATCTCCCTGTATGAAAGACAGATTCTCTGCCCAGATCATGATAGGTCAAAATATCTTCCTCAATTGCAATCTTTTCTAGCTCTTTTGGAGACTTCAGACCCCTAAAAAAAGGAGGTTTCTTATGACTTTGCCGTATGACATCGATCGTTCCCATTGAATCAAAACATGGAGCTAAAGTCCATATAATTCTTTGGGCAGCCCCCCATTCTCTCGAAAAAATAGTGACGATATCATTCGAGAGAGTAGTACCGAACATAAGAAATTTAAAAACGTCTGCCTCAAAAATAAAACTCCTCCATTCCAGGTCAGGATTTGTTAAAACATCTTTTAAAACATCACGATATATTCTAGGTAAAATCTTTCCCAATAAGGACAGACCACCACCTAACTGCCTACGTGGCCGTTTCAACGCAGGTAGATATGTATGATTAAAGAGTGTTTGAAGCCAGTGTTCCTCTTCTTGGATTGCTCTCTCCCCAACAGATGGAAGCGCTGTGGCGATATATATGATTTGGGAAATTATTTGTGTATTATACAAATCAATTCTTCTTTGTAAGTTTAAATTCCTCCATGTTTTGCAGCATTTTTCAGCCTTTGAGAACAGTTGGCACCAATTAGCATCCGACGCTCCATTGCTAAGCCACTCAATGCCTAAGATGTTCACACTATCCGTAACTCTACAACCACTTATAATAGTGGATGGCTCAGGAGACCAGAGACCTAAAGGGAGGACAGAAGTCTTTTTCAAGTTAAGTTTCATCCCAGAAACGACAGAGAATTTATTAAAATAAGAAATAATAGTCTCTATTCTTTTACGCAATTGTGGTACGGAATTGCCCTCAATCATGATAGTAATGTCATCAGCATAAAGATCGACTAAGTGAGTCTTTCTTCCAAAACATACACCAAACCCATTATACTTCCGCACTAATTTTCGATATAATAGCTCCATTGCAGCAACAAAAAGTAATGGTGACATAGGACAACCTTGCCGACAACTCCTACCTAAAATAATGGACTCACTCTGTACTCCGTCAATATTAAAAGAGAAGATCCGTTAAAAAGAAGTGCCCGTATTGGATTAAAAAAGCGTCTGGGTAAAAGTTTCTTAACTGCCTCAAAAATATAACTATGTCGAATACAATCGAAGGCTTTACTAAAGTCGACTGCTATAATTGCTCCGACCTTTCCTCTAGTCCTTGTCGAATCAATGGCAGCTTGGATATTCCGGGAAATATCGGATATGCGTCTTTTGCTCAAAAATCCTTTGTGACCCATGCTTAATTTTTTATTCAAGATGGGCTCAATCTGCTTCGCTAGAACTCCCGCCAAAATTCGATACGCCTCATTCAATATGGTCAACGGCCTCCAATGACTAATGCTCGTCCCATTTCCTTTCTTGGGGATTAAAGCTATTCTACCCCTAGTAAGAGCAGAAGGGAGCCTCCCCTTTGTTTCCATCTCTTCTCCAAATTTTAGAAGATAGGGAACTATGTCACGAGTACATAGTGTGAAAATTTTCCCTTTGATGTTATCTGGCCCGGACGCCTTGCCATTGTTATAAAATCGTTGGATATAATGTAGTATATTGGCGTAGGAAAACACTGTACAAGAATGAACTTTTTTAGCCCTTGGAAAATGGTACCTTGGACCTCCAACACATTCTTGAAAATTTTTATGAAAAACATTGAGGATTTGGCGAGGATCAGTGATAGTTTTGCCGTCAATAAGGAGCTTTTTTACCCTTTTTGCAGTAAATTCTTCTCGCGGCAGGAGTTTTTTCAACCGAGCCGTTGGATTTTGTTCTATTTCAACTTTCCTCCTCATTTCTTCTTCGGCAATTTCCGCAATTGCGAAGTCATTTGAAATACTTGAAGTTAGTTGTCTGGTAAAAAGTGCTCCATTTTCCATTATAGCGTCAATTTCTCTCGTCAACTGATTCATAAGAGTATGCTTCTTTTTATAAAAACTATTGTAGTATCACGAACTATTTTAATAAAAATGTTGTATAATTTTTTAGCAGAGAGCAATGGGTTAAAATAAAATAAAAGCCTATTTGACAATTTTATTTTAAAATCTTCTAAACTAATGACCCACTGAGGTATTCTAAAACTTTTCTTTAAAGGAGCAGTAAAAAATTCTAAGACGAGGATGCGGTGATCAGATGAGGGAATGAATGTATAGTATGCTTTTTTAGCGCAGGCATATAAAGAAGGAGACAGTAGAGCATGATCAATTCGAGAATATTTTTTGCCTCCTCTCCAGGAATACCCCTGGTTTGTTTCGAACTTTATAAAAACATCTAGCAGGTTCAACTGATGGGTCAACTTCAACAAAATATTTGCATTAGGATACGACACAGTTTCTCTGTGCAAACCAACGTTGAGGTCCCCTATCAAGATTGTGGACTGCAGATTGCTTTTGAGGTTATTAATCATAGCTTGGAAAAAAGCCGAACATTTGACATTCGGACCGTAAGCATTGATAATATTAAATGATACGGAGTTGCACATCACTAGAATCCAGTGCCATTCACTTTTATATCTATATTCTCTCATGCACTTCGATTCCCCAAGGCTTTTAGAAAAAAATTTATTTGCTTTGTAAGCATGCTGGAAGAAGGATGGATTATATTGCAAAATGAAGTGAAAAAAGTTGAGTAAAATATATTGAAGAATTATTTTTGTTTCGCTCAAAGTGGAATTGAAAAAAATGGTCCTTGAAAGAATTACAATATCCCTTAATTAACAATAGAAACAAACAAAACAAGATAAGCCATTGCCAAAAAGAAACATAAAGCCATGGAGTATAAATCATATATAATAATATCTATTTATATATATTATATATATATATATTATATTATATATAATATATTATTATATATATATTATTATACCTTATATATATATTATAGTATATATAGATAAAAGATATTGTACCTCCGCCGAGGAGGTATGTTTTCACTGGCGTTGGTTTGTTGTTTGTTGGTTTGTTTGTTTGTTGGTTTTTTTTTTTTGTTGTCGGAGGATAACTCAAAAGTGCGGAACGGATTCGGATGAAACTTTGTGGAGATGTTGAAAAGGCCAAAGGAACAAGTGATTAAATATTGCATCTCTGAGTGCTTCTTTAATGCAAAATGAGCTCAATACTAATAAATATTTCAAGTTAGCCTACTCTGCCAATAGATGTCGCTGTGCTGTGCTCTCAAAGAGGAGAGCACATCCCAGGGACATCTATTGGCAAATGACAAAAAGACCAAGTGATTCATTTGTGGGGATCGGCGGAGGTTTGCACTCTCTGAGTCCTCTAGTTGTATATTATTGTAGAATAAAAAATGAATAAACAAGTCTATTACACCTTGGAAACTATTAAAAAAAAAATATATATCTTAATCTGAGAAGTCAAGCCTTTTAGAAGACATTCCCATACCCTATCTTGTCGCTTTTGAGGAGAAGAAAAACACCAAGTGGATCCCCTTTTATGACCTCATTATTGGTAAAAATGAGTGTGAATAATTATTAAAAACCCAACAGACAGCATTTATAATTTAATAAGAAGAATATATACATAAGTAGTATACTCTATATAAATTATAACTTATTCGACAAGAAGAAAGGGGTTGTTGATTGTTCTAAAGCATTTTTATGGAGAGACATCTAGGGGGTGTGATGTAGTTTTAATATTATAATTCAAATCATTGAAAACGGTGGCTCCTTCTATATAATTAACCAATCAATATTATCAATTAATAATCAACTCCTTTTGTGTTTTTGGCGGAACGAATCATCACTCGGTGAATAGTGGACGTTCAAAAATAAATGTTGTTAACTGAAGCAATATGGCTGAGTTTGATAGAGCTACCATAAATAGTAGCATACAAAGGTTGAATTTTCAAAATGCTTGTCATTTAAAGGCTGAATGGGTTCAAAACTAAATAACGAACATGTATTTATCATTATTTTCGTAATAAAGAAAAAAGAGGATCTTAGTTTTTGGAGCTCATAGTCTATTGTAACACTTGTGATTTTGATTGCCACAAATAAACAGATTGACACGGGGACGGGAAGCAAGATTTTGGCACTAGAGAGAAGCTGGCGGTTTTTTAGGTAATAGGAGATTATATAATTAATTTTTTATGTAAAACAAATAGAAATGGACAGACGAGGAGGCAACAACGAAAGGAAAATAAGAAAAAGGGTGTTTAGGCCTCTCGGCCTCGATCCTCGATTTATTTTGTGTTCTTGAAGTTTTGTTTGTACTCGTTTGTATTTATTTATATGTGTGTTCATTATATTTTATTATTTACTTGGTGTGTTTTTTAAAGTTTGTTAGTACACTTTTTTATGAATAGAGGTGTGGTCTTTTATAGGTAATCTAATTTTAAACTATAATATTTATTTATGTACCATGTACACAATTTTACCTCTATTTTATTTATTATTGTATTTTTATAGTACAGTTATAATAAAGACCTTTAAAAAAATGGAGGAGAAATCTATCGGTGCCGGAGAAATAGTTAGCTGTTCATAAATTTGAATTTAAAGTTTAGCCTTCCTAATTTTGTGTGGAGTACTCATGAGCGATTAATTAAAAAGCAATAGTGAATAAAGAAAACAATTACAAGTTAGACCATAGGGATAAAATTCATTTATCACAAGAAGAGAATACACGTTTTCCAATTGGAAACTTGCAATGAGTGCCATCTAATAATTTACATTAAATGTGACATTTTTAGTATAAAAAAAACAATGAAAAAATCATCGTCGAACAGAGTTTTTTATATTCACACATCCTAACAACATCATTAATATTTTATGCATTAAAATTGCGTTAAAAACATAAATAAACATTAATGCTCAAAGGAACATTACGTTTAAAATGTCGGATAATAAAGTAAAACTAGAGGCATATATGCACTCAGAGAGTGCAAACCTCCGCCGTCACGGGGGTCCTTATGAGCCTTCCGAGGCGGATTTTTCACGACTGGGGCGGCGGAGTAGTGGACGGGGGAGGGTTCCCTCGACGGAAATTCCGAGAGGAAGACGCTCCCGGCACCCGATTTCACAGCACAGCGACATCTATTGGCAGAGTAGGCTAACTTGAAATATTATTAGTATTTAGCTCATTTTGCATCTAATTCTGCACTCAGAGATGCCAAATTTAATCACTTGTTCCTTTTGGCATTTCCAACAACTCCACAAAGTTTCATCCGAACCCGTTCGGTACTTTTTGAGTTATCCTACTGACAAACCAAAACCCAACCAAAAAAACCAACGCCAGTGAAAACAATACCTCCTTCGGCGGAGGTAAAAACAAATTTTCTGTGGCTGAGCACAACCGATGGATAGATATAGCAGATATTTTCCTTCATCTCTTCTCCTTTTCTTATATAAATACGTCACAGATGGGGCGACATACGTTTATTTATATTTCTCAAAGAGATTAATATAATTATTTGTAGCTCATTTGTATATAATATAATTCCCATGTATGAAACAATTCTGAGTTCCAATCAGATAAATAAAGGCTTCCTTCATTGTACACCTTCATTTTTACTAGGTTTCAACTTCTTCCCTACGCACTTGTCCACACGAATTTGTTGAAGAAGGAAGAATTATTTCAATGACAAACACAGCTGATGATGATGATTAGCTCTAATTCATTCTCTTATGATTATAAGCTGTTCAAAATTTCTAACCATTCAAAGGTATTTGTATTTTTGTAGGTATAGTTAACAAATACAGAGATTCGAGGTATTTAAGGAGGATGATTATGTATTTTTTGAACTTCTTTCATCCTTATGGTAAGTAGTACAACTACTACACACAATAATAATAATAATTATTATTATTTGATAAACTGCTTCACACTTTCCCATCTTCATCATTGCCGCTTCACAATATACAAGCAAGATTTTACTACTTTTACGGAACGACGGAAAATTAGGAATCAAATATATTTTAGTTGCCTTTTATTCTTCTTCTTCTTTGGAATGTATAGTTCTTTTCTTCTCCCTAAAAACAAAGACTTTCTAAAGAATATTATTTTATTCAATCGTTAGCAGCAAAAAATTTAATATTTTCATTGGTAATCACCTTGATTATATTGACATTCAACAAAATATTGGAAGGAAAAAGAGGTCGAATCCAGAAGGTGCTTTTATTCGAGCGTACTATCTATTGTTTTTAATCCAGGCAGGGCCGGTTTTTGCTATGTGCAATGTGGGTGAATGCACAGGGCGCAATCTATTTGGGGGCGCCCCTCCAAAAAATCGCCAGTTTGCTACTAAAAACACTAATTTCCAAGTCAAGATAGTGGACTAGTCGTTGGGGCTGGTCAACTTGCTGCAGTCATGTGTACAGGTTTGCGTGTGGGTCAGAAGAAAAGAATGCGAGCATTTCCACACAATGTGGATAACGTTCCAATCTCTATTCGCCGGACGCCGCACCGGAGCTCAGCACAGCTTGAGCGGCAGCGAGATGTAGATGCGGCTTGTAATCAGTGTTATTTGTAACACTGAGATTGGGGGGAGTGCCAATGGAGTGTTCGCCTAGGGCGTAAAAGTCGCCAGGACCGCCTCTGAATCCAGGCTCCAGATCTCAGAAGTTAAAATGACAAAATCAGATTTTTTTTATCGGTTCATTTATTATGTAAATCTAAAAACAATATATAATATATAATCCAATATATATAGATAATGCAGAGCAAATGTGTAATAAAAACATAAATAAACATTTAGTTTAAAGTTTTTTCTCTGGGGTAAAACATATCCAATAAATATAGAACACAATTATATCACTGTAAAATCTATCACAGTTAACTAGAAGCAACAATACAATAATTTAAGATTCAATACTTTAATGAGAAAAAATAATATGAGAATAGTGCATTGCTAAAAAATGAAAAACTTAGTTCAGTACTTTAGCTTATAGGACTTTAAATCTCTTTTGATTATTATTTTTATATTAGTATACACTAAAATTCACATTAAAAATAGATGCAATAAAAATAATGTAACTATGGATTAAAACAAGAAAACAGGTAAATATAAAAAAGGATTTAAGTATGATAAAAAAATGAGGTGTAATAAAAATAAACAAATTATCTTTTGATTTTAATGAGTTATATTGTGGAGCATGGCGGGAATACTTAATTTCTTTGAGGCCAGAGTCCACGATTCGTCGTCATGTAGACTGATATTTCCAACGCAGTGTAACGTTACGCTGCCGTGCTGAAATTGTCCTCAGTTCTGCGGCTGTATTGGAGAATTTAAGGTTACCCTTCTGCTATAAGTGATATTATAACATTATCTGCTGTCATCATAACCTTCCATAGACTGATATAATATTTTTGATGGTCTGGTAGGTATTTGATCAGTTTCATCGGAGCTCATAGTTAATCTAGTTCAAATACCAATTAAAAAAGCGCTTGTCATGCTTAACATCTTTCCTGTTTTTTTTATTAATGGTTCTCATGAGGTATGTTTAAGCCACGCATTAAATGATACCACCATGAATAAAAACAAAATTATTTTATTGTTCTATGCATTTGTGTTTGTAGATTTTAAAGTAGTTATGTACATTATCATAGTTATCTAGATATAATGTGTCTAATTTAGAAAACATTTCTAAAAAGTCTCAAGTCTTAAGGATAGTCCTAAGCATAGGCGTAGGGGGAA
>CP045890.1:265029-278254 GCA_013387185.1 Caligus rogercresseyi | reverse complement strand
TGGTAAAACTAACAGCAGTTACCAAATGGTAATTGTATATTCTCATATCAGAAGATCAATTTTTGGGGAGAGACTGCAAAAATGTATTTGCTTATATCTCTTAAATATAGCGATTTTTAGAACACCAAACATATCAAATGAAAGCTTGGTTACCAGCTTTAATATTTTTGTATACTAAATCAGTCTTTAAAAGTAAGAGTTATATACCTTAAAAAGCCTACTCTTGTACAAAATGACGCATATACTGGATTATAATGCGTCAGAGACAGTAAATTTTGAGAGGATACCTTGACGCAAATCTAAGAAACACATTATTATTTATTTTTTTCATAATCGATTTCTTATAGGTTAATACAGGCTCTGAATCATATGATGTAAACTCAGATTGTACTGAATTCTGAATTGATAGAATGCAAGCAAGGTCATTTTTGGATTTATCATCTAAAGTTTTACTAAACTTAAAAGTACTATTTTACTCTGAAGCGAACAAGTCATCTTCTACAGGCGAGTGAAGTTAATTGATACAAAAAAGCTATGAAATATGCTAACAATACACACTCCTTTTTTTCTTTGTTTTTTACTGAACTTTGTTTTAAAAAAACATCAAACTACGTCTGGTAGTAAATTAGATTTCCTTTAAATTAATATTATTATTGAAGTCTGTAACGTCCACCATTTTGAAGAAATTTGCGAAAACTATATTTTTACTAAATTTTTAAAACTTTGACCTCGTTGCGCGACCTCGTAATGTTGACCGATTTTGTTCAAACTTTGTATGTCGTCTTCTTTTATCACCAGAAACAGAAAATCCACAATGTTGCTAACATTTCAAACATTTGAAAAATAAGAACAACCCTAATATATATATATATATATATATATATATATATATATCAACTGTAATAAAATAGGCATCAGATGTGAAAAAGGAACATTGTCATTACTTTAATGTTAGCAGTTAAAATATTAGTTCAACATGGTTCAACATGTACATAAAGAGAGCACAGTTATGAGAGAAAATAAATGAAGAGTCGTTACTTTTTTTATATTTATTATATTTTATAACATTCGGCCATATTTATAGGAGACTATAATTACAAACTCATCGAAAATGAAGAGAAGGTTAAAAAGCAGGCATGGGAATCGGGTTTTTTTAATGAATGAAGATCAATTGTGACTCACGATGTTACGTCATGTATCACAAAAGATCATTGGTAGAAAAAATTGCAATCCGATCAATCTCAGCATAAACAACTTAAAGTTGCCTCCATTATTCATTTATCTAAAATAAATAAAATAAGTGTCAAAGGCCATAAGTTCAATTTGCCGACCCTGAGGGAACAAATAAAATTCCGTACCATTTGATTTTTGATTGTCCGCACAAATGATTGTCTTTGAGGGAGAGATTAGGAATATGTGTTTAGTTAAATGTTTGTTTCTGCTCACAATAGCTCATACAAAATACATGCACAAAAAGAAAGAAAATACGACAACACGACGGGGTATCTGTGCTACTAAATATACATTATAATGGAGCTCCTATCTAACATAAAGCTTATGGTAGATGCATACAATTATAAATTAAATGAGATTTTAAATATTTCCATGGATTTCATTGTGCCAGTCACCATCTTGGCCCCTTCATCAATTTATTTTGCATTCTATAGCCATCTTTGCAATTTTCCTCAGAAGCTTTGCTGACTTCCTTTGATTGCTCTTATGGTTTCCTATTGCTCAGGAATTATAGTTTATTGTTCCATGATTACTGGAGTATGATTCTCGGTTGTCTCAGAAGCATGCTCATGGACGTTTCTATTTTTTAAGAGACTTTATTTATACAGATATATTACATTAATATATATATATATATATTTACAGTTTAAAAATAAATCTCTAATCTAAATCTAGCAGCACCTTCTACAAAAATGTATTTAAAAAAACTTTATGGAAACAAATGGTAATCAATTCTATTATTTTTTTCAATATTATTTTCATCTTCGAATTCATCTCTTTACTGCTGTTTGAATGGTTGGTGAGCTCCTGGGATCTTGAAAGCGTTCCCATTAAAGTCACTTTAATGGTGTTGTAGTCCTTCTCTATCATTTTCGTTCGCATTGATTTGTAGGACCTTACAGATTTGGGTAATATCAGATTTTAGCATTTGAATTTTACCCACAATGTCAAGGATTTTTATATTGGCATACACAGATCCTGGAAAGAGCATCCTCATAGAGGTCAACTGGCATTCTTCAAATAATGCATCAAGTATACATACATATATATAAAAGTGATAAAGTATATTCTATGGAAAAAAACATTATATTTATAAAAGACACATAAAATTCGAACCAAAACATTCATATATGCACTAAAAATTGTGAAAATTGTTCCATGAAATATTATTTTGCGTTTAATTGCTTTTGTCTTACATAAAATACTTAGATTTAAGTATTAAAACATATATTTTGAAGCACGAAGGAGGAAGGAAAGTGAGGACTCTAATAGGCGTTGAGAAAGAGTGCATTTATTTGTCTCTTTGCTTAAATAGCTGCAGGCAAGAGTACTTACGGTTAATAACCTGCTGAGGTGTAAGATAAATAAGGCGTTGGTTGTCCTGAAGTTAGTGAGCAGGTCAAACCCCTACAACTTTAATAGTACCCAAACACAAATAGCATTTTGGCGTTCTTTACTTAAAGAACACAAGTTGTATATTTTTAGATGACCTCTTATTGATTTTAGAGCTCAGTGGTCAAATCCAAGAGTGTTTATCTGTTCCATTGAACCATATATGCGAATAAGTCATTTTATTGCTTTTGATGGAATTAAGGTAAAGTTTTCTAGGGAGTTGATGCATTAAGTTTTCTTTTTTGGAAATAGAATAATATACATATTACACATAGACTTGGGTATTTAAAGACCCATTTTGATTTCATGAAGCTTCTTTTTCATTTTTGTTAAAAAAACACCACTTCTTAGTAAGACTTTACTTTTAAAATCTTTTAATTGTGGATTTTTTAAAACTGCTGGACATAGACGCTAAATCTCCCTGTAGACGACAGTAAAAACCGTACAATAGTAGAGCTTTTGTTGACAAAACCAAATGAGTTTACGCGCTTAGAAAAATAGGCTGATGACTTGAGTACCATTGTTCTGTATGCCAATATATTAACTACAATATGACCTTAAGTATATAATATACATTCTAAGTTAATTTATTTTTCAATCAAAGAAAAGAGACATTTATTAGATACTAGAATCCTAAAGAATATTAAGTCATGCATGTCAATTTTTTTTTAATTCATTGCCTTTGGTATGAGTTTTGATTATAGTTTTAGATTAAAACTTTTTTATAAATAATTTTAATTTAGAAAACTCGGTCAAACGTAATTCAGTTCATTACAATATATAAAAACAAAAGACGAGTTGAGGACTACAACCCCTCCAGACAATCACCCCACGGACATTCCCCCGCCCCCCTGGTCAAAGTTAAAATGTGTCCATAATGCGTAGTAAAGTATATTTTTTGAAATAGTTAATTTGCAATAGAATGGTGCTTTTACAAAAATTTAAAATGTGCTTTTTTGCTTATTGCTGTAAGCGGATTTTTCGGAAGAATCCAAAGAAATCAGAGCCACAAGAGGAGAGCAATAGCAATGAGGAGAGGAGTGAAGATTGGATTGTGAGAAGACAGAGTAACAAGTCTAAGCTTTCCAGGGCGGCAACTATAGGGAAGACGATTGTGAAGAAGAGGCTCGGAAAACCTTGCTTCAATCCGGAAAAATCTGTGAAATAAAGAAATTTACTTAAAGCCGTTGAACAAAGTGAAGTTTAATTACCAATGTCATAATTATATGTTTTGCATTAGAATGAACTACTCAATTACTTAAAGTAAATGGCTTTTACCACTTGTGCCATTCTCCCCCCCTGTGCCATTTACACACTCATATTTCTTACCCCTTAAAGTCCACTCATGAAGTTAACTATGTTTTCTTTTGCATTGGTGTTTGAAAAATAGGTTTTAAACCATTGGAGTTCTCATCTTGTATCGAATTGGAGGACGGATGAAGAGTTTTCAGGGTCCGATCACAGGTTCTGTAACTTTGAAATTTATTGTTGAAACTATGAATAAAGCGTATTTAAGAAATTTAACTTGAAATAATATGCAAATACTAAAATAAATAAATAATACTTTTTGTTTTTGGCATTTTTCTTTTTTCTCCACAGTAGACAAACGCACGTATTTTCCTTATATTTTCTCTATATTTCATATAAATGTCTAAAGAAGTCTAATAATGACTTTACAAAATAAAGGAAAAGTTCCAAATCTTTTGTTCAATTTTTCTTTTCGGTTACGCTCAACGTCTGGAATGAAAAATCCTGGGTGGCAACTGATCCATGGTTTGCTTACTTCAATGAGAAATATGCTTAATTATGATAAATATATTATAACAATTCAAGTAGAGACAGAATTACAATACAAAAACAAATAAAGGTAAATATTTCTTGTATTATAATGATTTTGAGCATTCACACACACAAAAACAGTCAATACAATTTTGTAGTAACACATCAAAGAAAATCATCAACTTTGCAGAAATAAGAAAATGATTTGCTTTTTGTGTTCATACATATACAGCTCTGTTGTCTCTTTGTGACATTTTATGTTTACTTGACGTTGGTTTATTATGTAACTAAAATAAATACCTAAAAAATAGATCAAATGCGTAACAAAAACATAATTAAACATTTTAGTTTAATTTTTTTGCTCTAGGGTAAAACGCATAGAACAAAACCACACATAATATCAGATAAAAGCTATGAATTTAACATAATCTTTCTGCGAAACAACTATTAAGAATTTTAAAAACTAAACATAACTCAAGTAACTAAAAAGATTATGCTACGTGTTAAGAATTACTAAATCTTTTTGAAATTATTTTTGTAAGTCTTAGGTGTTGGAGTGAGAGGCTTGGATGATACTTCATTATCCTTCCTGCGGACGTCCACGTTCCTCCTTCGTCTGGCGAGGGGGTTTTCAACGATAATGCGGCATATCTAGCAGCTGCAGATAAAAATATGCTTATTAGCTCGTGAGGATGAAGGGATTCGTATGAGGTCAGCTTATGACAAATCAAGGCCTTAGAGTTGATAATACTGAAGGTCAACGCCTTAGTTTCCGTAGACTTGTTGCTTTTCCCCAGGCCGAAAAGGATAATGCCTTTCCAAATATTGGAGGATTCATATTGAAGGGTAGGTAGGTTGAGCAGTAGGAAGTCCTTAAGAATTATAACTGCGCGGCATTCAACAAATAGATAAACTGTTGAGTTAAACAAAAGACCGCGATCTTTACACGGCCTTGAAAAATAAATAAAAGATCAGTCGAAATTATCAGCTGAGCTGTGATTTTTCTTCCGTGTCATTTTATTGGTCCTTTGAAGAGTCCAAAGCTCTGCTTCAAAGTCACTTAAGCATGATTTATCACTGTCTAATCACAAAACTTGAACCAAAACATTTAAAAATTATCAAAAGTTGCCATTCTTCAAATTATATCATATTGTATTTTTGTATTTTTCAATGCGGCTCTTAATTTATAAAATGAAATAAGAACAACCAAACACTATTATAAAATGCCAGTTAAGACAGGGATAGTTCTAAAAAATAGCAAACGTTTCCACATTTCTTTGTTTGATGGGTAGTCGTAACTGATATTTTGCGCCGTAAAAAGGACTCCCTGAAGTTGTCGGCAATCGTTAATCGTTTGTTGCTGACCTGATTTTGTCGTCTACAGTGGCGTCCCAAAAACATCGGGATTTAGGGCCTCGACATATTTCATATACACTAAAGAAAATAGAATTCTAAAGCAACTCCTTTGTCATGTCCACAAAGTCTTGGGATATATACATAAACTAAATTGAAGAGCATAAAATGAAGTGTATAGTCATATCAAGCCTAATAAATCATAGAATTGACAGATCAAATCATTAATAAGAATGCAATCTTATCTCTACATGTTTTATTAGGAAATAACATCAAATACAATAACATATAAATAAATAAATATATGGAATTATTTGAGCAATCCAATAAAAAAATGAATATCCGGTTCATTTTTTCTTAGTCTTAAACATTGTTTATAAATAAAAGATAATAGGATAAATAATTAATAACAAGGCGCCATTGAGCATGGAAAGGAGGACGCACAAACAGCCATAGAGAGAGATTGAGTTGAAACTAAAGAGAATACAGAGAGACACATGCCATTTTAGGAGGGGAAAACAGAGTGTGGATACATAAATGAACCATAGGAGAGAAGAAAAAAGAACACAAAATATGGAGGAGGAAGTCGATCAACACGTTTGATCTCGGATATGAAATGAATAAATTTGCATATATGTACTACATTCTATAGTGCACTGTTATGTAATGCTAGTAATATATGGGCACCTTTATCATTTCATGCTCCATTGTATTGCTTTAGGAGGATAGTGTTTGGTTGAGGTTATTGGCGGGAAGTACACCTAGATCGCAGGGATATCTCTTTGCACAAGAGACCGCACTTTTGACTCCAGATGCGGAAGCATGATTCAGTCGCTTCATGAGGGATTCGTTGATGTGATCCTTCGACATGAGGATCCTCAGAGTACTATGAATGACAATAACAAAAGAAACACTCTCATAAGCTAAAAGACCTAGTACTTACATTTCCGTGACTCGTCGTTCGTTGTCATCCATTTGGGTCTTTGGGTGCTTGTACTCACAGACGAGTCGCTCCATGCAGGTTTCAAGAAGGTTTTTGCTGTCGCAGGACATGTAGTTAGAGATGAAGGTTGAGGGTGAGATGGAATTTGAGTGTTTTTGGAAGGCGTCCGCGAGGAAGGTTCGAAGAATTCGCTCTTCTTCGTCGCCGATGTCTCGCTTACGTCGGCCCATGGCGACCACGGGGGGCATCACCACCGGGGGATCACCATTGCCGTTGGGAAGAGAAGGGGAATGGCAAGTAGGGCTAGGGGTGCAAGAGCCAAAGCGGCAGAAGGCTCAAAGCGCTGAGTCCTATAATTTAACATAAAAAGGTATAAGTAAATGACAAATAAAGGAGGATTTTGTTTTTTACCGCCTCCTTTGTCGCCGCCGCCTCCGCCGCCATATCCACCACCACCGTGTCCTCCGCCGCCGCCGCCATATCCGCCTCCACCGTGTCCTCCGCCATTATTCCTCCACCACGGACATAGCCTCCTCCTCCTCCTCCATAGCCACTGCCTCCATAGCCACTGCCTCCAAAGCCAGAGCCTCCAGCGCCGTGACCGTCACGATGAGCTGGAAAATAGGTAAAAAAACCCAAAGGAATTAATCAATAATAATAATACATCTCGTGCTTTTAATAACATCACGTTTTTATCTTCTAAAGGTCCAAGTCATATTTGCGTCACCAACCCTCCTCAATGAAGGGAAATGCAATAAAATAATAAACTACGATAAGTATGAATCAAACATGGACACATAAAGGAAATTCACAATAATGTAGCTATAATTAAGCTGGTTAAATACTAGGCTTCTTAAAATTAATTTATTATCTGTCATTTTCATGACTGTCTATGAAATCTACAATGTAGCGGTCAATTAGATACTATTTTGCGTATGAAATAAATAATGTTTAAAGAATATGTAATATCTCTTCCTCCATTTTACCTTCATTTCTTCAAAATATCTGACATAATTACAAATAGAGAGTTCTTCTAATAAATATCACATTGAAGGAGGAAAAAACCTATCTTCCAATTAAAAAAAGTAACTTATTGTTCACTTTATTAACTTGAAAATATACGCCATATATATTCAACACAATGAACTATACAAAATCTTCTAAAGGACCTAAATGTATATCAATACTTCCTTAGCGAAACTAAGTTCCTTTATAGGTTCCCTGTTGACATATAACAAGGATATACTCCGAACTAAAGACTTTGATTAAATCAAGTAAGCATTCCTGAGTTTTTTAGGTGTCCATGGCGTAAAATGTCCCCTTTTTGTCTTATAAAAGTTATCCTGAATTGAACACAACTTGAGTTATACTGGAGGACGAATAGCATTTGTGCATATAGTTTAGAAGATTTTCAAACATTTAAAAAAATTATACTATGGAATCTAAGACACTACAAATGGTATAATATAACATATCTGGCTGCGGCCACAGAAGCTTAAAGCGAGTATATTTACCAGTACAAAAGTAACCTTTTCGATGTTAATTACAAAGTATCCAAGTATATTCCTCTACTACTATGACTACTACAACTCACCAAACGAATTCTTTTTACTCCTCTGGCCTCCTTGGACACAGATGAGAGCCCCACACAGAACGACGGCACTGATCTATAAATAAAATGAGAGTAGAATGAAACATTTTATTTTCATCCTTTTTGCAATATCCTACTACAACTGTAAGGGACTTCATGCTTCCTCCGATGAAAAGAAATCATTGAATGGAAGGCGTGAGTGTGGAGTCGCTTTTATATTCCCTTCACCACCTCCTAAGCCATCATCTACTTTCATGCAATCGGGTGTGTGTGTGTTCATATTTTCCGTGTTTGTAAAGATAAAGGAAAGAAAAAGTTTAAAAAAAGATCTTATAATCCCATATAAATGGTGTAAATAACTTCTCACAAATATTTAAATTTATTTCTTATTATATTTATATACTGTCAAATAATGGTCAAAGTCTTTTTTGCGCATTAAAATCATAAATACAGAGGACGCTTATTTAATATTATATAGAAGGCAAGCACCGACCCATATAATAATAACTGGATACTCAACTCTAGAGCTGAGACTCGGTAGAAAAATCTACTGCCGGTTCGGTATTCGGTATATACCTTCTACCGATCTATCTCGGTATTCGGTAGATTTTATTATATGTCTACAGTATCAATCGATATTCGGTACGGAAGATAGGAAAGAGAGATAAATTTATGTATATCCTCTTAGACTTCTTCATATATGCATTGAATACTAGAGTACCTGAAAGTGCATTTAATATCGGACAATACGAGATAGTAAATGAAAAAAAAATCAATTGCCTCCATTTCCTAAAAAGTCCATGTACAGATATATTATTTATATAAGATTAGTATGCAATAAATTTCAAATAATCTCTAATAAATTATAACAAATTATGTACGTAATTGTCCTTTGTTATAAATGTCCGATATTAAATGCACTTTCAGGTATTCTAGTATTCAATGCATAGCATGTACTTATATTGAATGTATATTTATGTATCTGTTCTGTTATACTATAAGTTGTAGCTGTTTATTTATTTTGCAAATTTCAAGTTCTTCACACAAACTTTTTGTTTTATATTTTATATCTCTAGGATCAGTCATCAAAATAGGCTTCTCTTAAAACTTTACCCAGAATAAGAGCAACAAATGATCTTTCCGGAGTAAAAATATTAGAAGCATCCCACATACTGCCATCGGAGAAAAACTTATGTCTAAAGGCAATCCTATCGTACATCGCACAATTCAAGAGTAGAATGAGGCTACTGCCAATAGTCTCATTCTACTCTTTAAATTGATTGGACTCCAGAACGATCATTTGTTGCTCTTATTCTGGGTAAAGTATTACGAAAAACCTATTTAGACGACTGATCCTAGAGATATAAAATATAAAAACAAAAGGTTTCGTGATCAATGAAGGGCTTCCCACATTACGAATAAAATTAGAAATGCAATAATATTGTTATTCAACATATAAATCCTATTTCTGCTCAAAATAGTTGCAAATCATAAAATAATGCAATTTATAGCAATTCAACTCAATGACCCTCTTTTTATATTAAAAATATCCCGTTTAATTTATACACTACATTAAATTTGCTATTAAATCCAAACACCTATTAATTTATGATATGAAATTTGTTTGTTATGGGTTTTTGTCACCTTATGTTATGACTCATCAGTCTTTCGTCCAGACTCTACTACTCTAAGGCACTGTACACAATGATCAACATTGTAACTAGAGGCATATATACACTCAGAGAGTGCAAACCTCCGCCGTCAGGGGTCCTATGAGCCTTCCGAGCGGATTTTTCACGACTGGGGCGGCGTAGAGGGACGGGGGAGGTTCCCCTCGACGGAAATTCCAAGAGGAAGACGCTCCCGGCACCCGATTTCACAGCACAGCGACATCTATTGGCAGAGTAGGCTAACTTGAAATATTTATTAGTATTTAGCTCATTTTGCATCTTAATTCTGCACTCAGAGATGCCGAATTTTAATCACTTGTTCCTTTTGGCATTTCCAACAACTCCACAAAGTTTCATCCGAATCCGTTCCGTACTTTTTGAGTTATCCTGCTGACAAACAAACCAACAAACAAACAAACAAACAACAACAAACCAACGCCAGTGAAAACAATACCTCCTTCGGCGGAGGTATAAGATACTAGGGAATAGAAGAAGGGAAATCTTACAATTAATACCAGTGACGTCAGAGTAATTTGCTTACTTAGAAAACACTTTAATGTTTAATCTTATAGCATTGCGTCAATGGATTTTTTTTTTGCAATTTTTCCTTTTATTTACTCCATTGAGTATTTGGTATTTCGAGGGATAATATTAGTTCCTTCCTTCTCTTCTCTATTTCATCAGTTGCAGACTCGGACCATAGTGATAATAAGACATAGAGAGCTTATTGGATTCATCAGAGGAATACCTTTTTGTGCTCAATATAGAAATCTTTCTATCTCTATGATCAACTTACGATCACGTAAATCAATTACTTTGTTTATTTTGGGCAATGGCGACAGCTGAACGATGTTCTCTGCTATTAAATGGAATACGCTCTCTATATCTCTATGACTCGGACATTGATGCTCCCTCCTCCTAGTCAGTTTTATTGCGCATTATAATATAAATTATAATCAGAGAACAAAGGGTTCGGAAACACATCAATATTTATCTACTTTAAGTACAAATTAATATGTGAAAAATATTTCAAAACACCATTGTTCAAACTTAAGACTACAACGTCTAACTATGTAATTAGTTTTTGCATGTAAAAAATACATATAAGATTGAAATACAAAAAATGTATATTCGGAACTGTTAGCGGAAATTGTTTTAACTCCGCCGATGGAGGTATTGTTTTCACTGGCGTTGGTTGTTGGTTGTTTGTTTGTCAGCAGGATATTTCAAAAAGTATGGAACGGATTCGGATGAAACTCTGTAGAGTTGGTTGGAAATGCCAAAAGGAACAAGTGATTAAATTTGGCATCTCTGAGTGCAGAATTAAGATGCAAAATGAGCTAAATACTAATAAATATTTCAAGTTAGCCTACTCTGCCAATAGATGTCGCTGTGCTGTGAAATCGGGTGCCGGGAGCGTCTTCCTCTCGGAATTTCGTCGAGGGGAACCCTCCCCGTCCTCTACGTCGCCCCAGTCGTGAAAAATCCGCCTCGGAAGGCTCATAAGGACCCCGTGACGGCGGAGGTTTGCACTCTCTGAGTGTATATATGCCTCTAGTTTTAATGTTGTTTTTGATTTATTTCATACTTTGGCGATCGCTCCGGGACGACTTGGTCACCCGGCAAGGTTTTTTAAAATAATTATACATCAGATAATGTCCTCGCCAACCATCTTTCTTTCCCCTGCAGGTCATTACAATCATAAGTTCTTAAACCTGGTTACAAATTATGAAAACGTTCTGAGTTCACCTGTGCCCTTAGTTCAAATGTTCTGATTAAAAACAAAAACTCACAGCACAACTATGCATTTATTAAAGTAATGTAAGAACTGCTAATACTAGCTGTAAGGCAGAACATTTCAATTCAAATCGATCACGATCATTGAATGATTCACGATGATATGATAAACAGCCTCCATAAAGAAAAAGCATTTTAAAATAAATTTATTATCACTTTTTGATTGTTAATATTTATCACAGAAGATCGTGAGGTCAAAAAAATTAGGGAGCATATCGTGGACCACTTGGATAAGGACAAGCCTTGAGGATGGAAGTTTTGTTTCACATTTGTAAATAATTGCTTCTTGAAAATGTTCGTACTTACAAAAGATAAGAATAGGATTGAATGAAAGGAAAAGGAAGTAAATAAAATGTCATTAGTTGGCACGCCATACTATGTATTAAAAGCTACTTATTTGTCGAAATTTTAGCACTGAAATTTCCGTATATTATTATTACCTCCGCCGAAGGAGGTATCGTTTTCACTGGCGTTGGTTTGTTGGTCTTTAGTTTGTTTGTCAAGCAGGATAACTCAAAAAGTACGGCACGGATTCGGATGAAACTTTGTGGAGTTGTTGGAAATGCCAAAAGGAACAAGTGATTAAATTTTGGCATCTCTGAGTGCTTCTTTAAGATGCAAAATGAGCTAAATACTAAGAATATTTCAAGTTAGCCTACTCTGCCATAGATGTCGCTGGCTGTGAAATCGGGTGCCGGGAGCGTCTTCCTCTCGGAATTTCCTTCGAGGGGAACCTCCCTCGTCCCTCTACGCCGCCCCAGTCGTGAAAAATCCGCCTCGGAAGGCTCATAAGGACCCCGTGACGGCGGAGGTTTGCACTCTCTTTTGATTAAATTTTTTTCATCAATTTATGGGATTAACTAAGTTCTGTCTATGTTATGTTTCTAGTTTAAAACACTGTTTGTAGCCACGATAAAGTACTTTTATTGCACTCTTCATTTTAAACAAATCCCTGGTTTACGATAGGAATACTATTGGAGACTTGATAGGATGAGTTGAATGGACGTCTGACTCAAAATTCAAATTTGGCTTCCATTTCTTTGATAACTACAATTTAAAGCTTCTCACTCTCCGCTTCCCCTCCCCCTATTGTCCATGTTTACAAGCATTTTCTTGGTAACGTGTGGGTTCAGTGTGTAAAATTATCTCAATAACTCAATCGACAATGTTTACTTATAAAAAAATACGTTTCCTTACTTTTTTCCTTTGTTTTCCCCATATAATTGATAAAAATTTGACTTATATCTACCATTATTAGCTTCTCATTATAAAATAGGGAACCACAAATTTGTTCTCGAATTAAACAAAAACCATAACTTTTTCTTTTCCATATAAGCCTTTGATTCGATCTAGGATGAATAACCAAAAAAAGATTAAAGTGTTCAAGTTGTACTCTTTGGAATATCAAGCCTCCGGTAGGGTTTTGAACTCAGGTTGACTTTGTTTATAGACAAACAAAACATCAAA
>CP045890.1:241735-264929 GCA_013387185.1 Caligus rogercresseyi | reverse complement strand
TATGTACATTAGGGGTATATAGAAACCTAATATTAAGATATCAAAATTATCCCCCGCGAAAGTTGCGTCATAAGAAACTAAATGATCGTAGAAAAATGGATTTTGGTTTGACCCCCCCCTTACCCCCCCTAAATTGCGTTCAAAGGTTTCGTTATGAAGCAAAACTTTTTTGTTATTCTTATTTTGAAAAATTTAGTTTAACAAAACTTAGCTATACTCACTTTATGACTTATTATTTTTTGGAAATTTCGTCAAATAATATTTAGTGCCAATAAATGAACATAAGTGCTGACGCACCAACCATTTTTTAAATAACGGCTCCTACTAGGGTTCTTTTATAGTTTCAAGAAGGAAAAAGAAAAAGAGGGTACTCATGTTGATGTCTTTAAGATATTTTTAAATACGTTTGCTTTTCACATCTTAATTTTCATACAGTAACTCCCTCCCATGGTTGAGAATATGACGTTGATTATATCCATAAACTTTTGCAGATAATAATATAATGACGAAAAATGTTTCTCAACTGATAAAAAGAAGTTATTGTTAAAGGTAACTTGTTATATTAAAACATAATTCTTATTCTTAAAAATATATTTTTAGATAATATTTAATAATCAATACAACAACAGCTTTTGGTTTATCTTTTTTAATATTATTAAGAATTTTTTAAAGGACCAGGTTTTGTTCCTCTTGTCCACGAGTTCTGTGGAATAAGTAACCCCAGACACAGGAGAGAACTCCGTATCAAAGTTCTTCCTCCAGAATGGAATAACTTAAGCTATTTAATTTAATGAATAAGAAGAAAAACAGCAGCTTATTAATATGGAAAAAAGGGAGAGGTTTGTGATGAATTTGACTCTATAATCAAAGAGATACCAGAGAGATGCAAGAAGGATGTCTCTATGTTTTCTAATCGACAGCATTTTTTCTCTTTCTATGTCAGTTAGGATTAAAGTAATCCCTTGTAGTAATTTTAGTTGTACGTCTTCAAAGCTGTAAATAATACACCAACATACTTTAATATTTGATTTGTACGCATTCTTTTTACAAATAACACACAGACATGTCAATGGCTAAGCAAACAACATATTTGGATATCGCTGAACCCCAACTCTCAAGGCTTCAACTTTGAGTTTATATATTTATTTGCGACTGGATTTTACAATTGCCTTTTGTTGTGAAAACAGATTTCTATCAATTGAGTGCTAATCTTACAGTTTTCATCAATAGAAAACACATATTTTTCATCTATAAGATCAAAATAATACATGGAAAAAAATACAATAAATCCACTTTTACAACCAAATAAACAATGTCGTTATGAAAGGATGAAGAGTATTTATTTAGTCAAATATATGAAATTTGGTACTATATCCAAGTATATATTAAGATGGTGGACTTAAAGATAGTATTCATATCATTTCAGATTAAATGAAGTTATTATTTGAAGTAAAATTTATCAAATACAGAAATAGGGAGAGGACTGGTGTTGGGGCTTGAAGATACAGGATGCACTCAAACCCATAATCAGGGCCAGAGTCGGGGAGAGTAAAGTGTGTGTGTGTTGAAGAAAACTGTTATGGTCATGACCCGTGTGGATTCCTTGGGGGAGTAATGCGTAACGATGACGATACTGGGGAGGGAGTGCATTTTTAGATGCTTGGTGTTTCAAAACTTGTTGGAGCGAGTCAACGTTGTATTTGGGAATAATGCACAGGGGTCTTTTGAGTTGTCATGGAGGAAGGGGTCGTGTCTTTGGTAGCATGTGCCATCCAGAAGAGTGAGGTCGTAGAGTCGGTGGAAGGGGATAATTATGTGGTGCGGTTTATGGGGAAAAATGGGTGTCCGAGTAGAAATGGGAAAGCCTTCCTTCCCTAAGCAATCAAATTAGACAATACCATGTCAGGGAGGAAATAGTAGACAAATTTAACAAGGAAGTGTCGAGATGTATGAAAGTGATGGCTGTCACCTAGTAGAGTCCTAGAGGGCGGTGTGGTGCCCTTAATGGCAGTCCAACAGGTCAAAAAAGGAAGAGTGAGGCCAGTGTTAGGTTTTTGAGATCTCAATAAGTTTTCAAGTGCAGCAGACATGTATATGGAGAAAATTTGCAATTTGAGACAGTTACCCATAAATAACTGTCTCATAGACCCTAGAAATGCATATTTGCAAATCCTCGTGTCTCCAGATTCAAGGGTAAGCGGTATGAGTTAACCTGCCCTGTCTTCGACCTGAACTGTGCACCTCAAATAATGAAATGCATACTTTGTTCTTCAACGTGAGGAGGAAGTTTCCAAAGACACGGACCACTACTAAATGTAAGTAAGGTTCATGCCAATTTTTTGAACTAAATAGGTCTTGTAGTTTAGCCATACATAGAGGACAAACACGCAAAAATTATTTATTGGATTATCTAGATTCCAGAATGTCATTCGGGTTGGTATATTGATTGAATATTATTTGATGAAGCTTCAAAATCAAACATTTTTTATTACAGATATATAACTAAATGGTCCAATATTGGTATAAAACAGCGTGTGGGTTCCACTAATGTATAAAAAGTAAATTACAGCAATAATTTTCATCATTCCCTTAGTTTGGGTAAGATCTCATTGATATGTCAATAAAAAATATGGAAGCCATAAATTAGGCTACCTCCCGTAGAACAATATGGCAATAAAAACAGTTTTATTAGCGAAACATCAATTTCCTAGACCTTGAAAAATCCGCCTATAGCCTTAAAGTTTTCCAATAACAAAGTCTATAACGGTATCAAAGCATATATTTATAAATTTTTCTATAAATACTTTGTTTTCTCATTGTTTCGGATGTGTTTGGCAAAATGTTCATCGTTAAAGGTGAAGTAATTATAGGCACGGTCCAAGCTTTCCAACTCATTTTCAATTTTCTTACATACAACCCCAAAGGAGGAGGGCGGTACTTGTAAGTCCAGATCGTTCTTGATCCTCATCTTTCTGGATTTTATTGCATTTCGCAGGGGGATAAAAGATGCCTGATTATTGGAACTTGAGGAAAATAAGTTGAAGAAACTATCTCCGTGAATGAATAGCACCATATGATCACCGCCTCCAATTCATTCCCCACATAAATAGTCCACTGATGAATCGTCAATTTTCAAATTGAATGATATCGCCAAACCTAACGCGACGGATAAACTCATCATATCTTTGAGGGATATACCAATGAGTTCGAAGCCCGACATTTCTAATTTTCGTGAATGGGAGTAAAACATCCAAGGCCCTGAAATAAATATATGTATTAACAAAAATGATTCAATTATGCATCAGAGCTAAATCAATTAAAATATGTATCCGCGGATGGACATCATTACTTTTTCGGAACAGAAAAACGGATTTTAAGAGTTCTTAGCAGGATTTCCATCTAAAGTACTATTTCCTCAATAATCTTATGTTTGTATCTCATTTTTAGAGAACGATTAAAGTTACGAAATATATAAATATTGCTTATCAATAATTTTATAATTAAAATGGTTTTTTTTCGTAGGCGTTGAAGTGATATCCCATGTGAAAACAGAGTTATTTGGATGTGAAATATTGATTTCTCAATTTATTTTGGTATTTTGTAAAATCATCAGAGGACACAATATTAAAAGAAAAACACGGAAAAACAGAGGAAATGAAACAACTATTTTTTTATTGTCATGCCCAGTCTTCCCGTTAAGGGTTGCAGCTACCAGATGAACTTTTTATATTATTATTAAAGGTCTCAAAGGGGAAGAAGAGTGGCCACTAAATGAGCGATTTTATTATTTTAAATAAAAGAAGAATTACTCAAATGGGTACTCGGAAGAGAGTACATAATTACGTATGGAGTCCATAGAAATAATATTTATGAAATACTTCCTTCGGAATTATGAAATTCAATTATTTCTTTGGAATCCATTTGTCTACTATTGCGTGATGGAAAATATTTTTGGCCTTTGATTAAATATATAACATCATTTATTAGGTTTATCTTTTTAAACAACTCTTATCCTTTATCCCCTTAAGACTTACATACGTATTATACAAAAACATTGGGCATAAAAGAGCTTATAAAGCAAAGAAACGTTGCAATGAGCTAAATAACCCTTATTTATTTTTTTAATAATTTGTATGAGCAAGGTGGAAGTATTACAAATTGGCTTACCTTTTATTTTGATTAATCCTTGCGTTTACGTTAAAGTCTTCCTCATCCTCTGAGGAAGAACTGTTACCCATTTTGGTTGGGAAGAGTGACCCTGCTCAGTGAGAAAAGATGACTGAATACTTTGAATACTGTCTACATTATTTTTATGCAAAAAGTTAGAGACGAATGCATCTTTTTATTACATGTATATATCTTTGTATTTTTATAGATAAACATCCTTTACTTTTTTCTTTTTGCTACAGTTCTCTAGAAGAAAAACCCCCACCCAATACGTAAAAAACAGAGTTGAGGGGATAAAGAAAGAAAGACTAAGAGGTTTCACTGAGTCATGTCATGTCAGAGGGTCCTACGAAATTTAAGACGCTGGGAAAGTAGCCAGTTTGGAGCTCTCGTTACTCATAAATAATTTTTGATGATGACGCTGACTAATAAATCACGGGGCCCAGGGTGTTTGCCCAACCTTGCCCATATGTGGGAGAGCTCTTTTTATATTCCTATGGAGGCATTATTCCCTTATTAAAAGATTTCCCCTCGGTGGGAACCATAAAGATATAAAAGATATAGAGAGCTTATTCCCCTCAATGGTAGAGAAAACATCGTCGTTCAGCGTATTCTTGTGTGTTCAAAATAAACAAAGTAATTGATCTACGTCATCGTAAGTTGATCATACAGATAGACGGATTTGTTTATATTGGACACAAAAACGTATTCCTCTGAAGAATCCAATAAGCCCTCTATATCTTTATATCTCTATGGTGGAAACACAAGATATTTCCTACAAAAAGAGAGGCCTCACATGACATCACTGCATGATATTTCATTTTCCTTTACATGTTAACTTCAAGCGCCGCCGTTAAATTAAAATTGCATAAAGTGATGAAACACTTAATTTTCGTGTTGTCTTTCAATATTTAATGACCCGGTCAGTTACTCTTCAGCGCTTGGACTCAGATTAAAACATTCATTTCTGATGCATCAAATTTTACGATGTAAATGGGTACAAAGGGTTTAAAATGACATTACGTATACATAATTTATATTCATGCAAATCGTCAATCATATATTGTAATGTAGAGATTACAAGAGGCTTTGTAATATAATATCATTCAACAAAAATGCATTTTCTTAGTATACCTAAATGACTGGAGTAAATGCTATTTGACCCAATTAAGATGAATCATCACTCAGAATTCTAATACAATTCAAGGAATGCAGTTCAATGTTGTGTTCTGTTTCCAAAATTGATTTTTTTTACAAAGGTTCGATATTTCTCAATCTGTAATATGAACTTAAATCAAGTCTAAGATTTTAAGCCAAAACCCTTATAGGTTTCATTTTAGAAGATAGTTACGTCAAGTTAAGTCCTAATAAACTGATTTATAAGTAGTTTAATGAAGATTTAAAAAAATGCAGCTCGGCTCGAAGAATGAAAAATATTTTCAAAAAAAATATTAACGACAACTAACTTTTTTTTTTTTAACTCAATGCTACTAACTGACGAGCCTCGAAGATTCTATTTGCACAAAAGTAAATGTAGAGGAGGAGACTAGCTACAAGTCTATTCAAATGTAATTTTGATATAAAAACATTACACATCTTTCGAATAGATTATTAATATTCCTTATTGATTAAATAGTTGAGTATTTACGCTCAGGGAGCAAAGCAATAAAGGTTATATTGTATACATGACTATAAATAGGTAGATCCTCACTATGACGATGGCTAACCCAAATGGTAAAAAGGATGAACCAACAACATTATTTACGGGTCAGTCAACATATTTTATATTTCCGTAGCAATCCATACAAAGTGCGAATGTATGTCTAATATATTTTTTGGAATGGCGTTCACTCCTGTCCATAGTTGTCCTAAGAAGTAATTAGGAAAGTTTGACAGATTGATATTTTATGACAAGGCTATGGACATTTCAAGCCATCTATTTCATACTCTAATGCGTTTATTTGATTACAAATTTATGGTATCATAAAATACTAATGGCCAATGTTTATCCCTACGGTCTTTTGATTTATTGCTATTGACTCGCTTGCTTTAAACAAAGTTTTGACTAAATTCGTCCTCAACCTTCAAGTTTGTGGGGTTGGAAATCAATGGCAAACTTGAATAAAATGTAGGGACTGAAATTGTAAAGAATCAGCATTTAGTGTCTTAATTGACCTTACTTAAAGCTTCTCTACCATTTCTATCTTCAATTGCATTTATTTGATATTATAGATACATTTAATATTTTGGGGGACGAACAAATTTACTCACTAAAAAAACATTCCCGCCCTTTTTGATATATTAATATTTGCTCTCTTGAATACTCTAAGAGTTATATCTTAGATTTTGCATTGGACTAAGCCCCCGTGAGACATTTTTATGTATTTTGAAAATATGGAGCTCAAATTACTTTGATGGAGACTCTCCTAAGGGATGTCTTAAATGGGTTGTTCATCACTTAAGAGGATTCCAACCTACTTACAAATTGTTATTTACTTTTGATTAAGATCCTGTGAATCACACACAACAAAAATGTTGTAAAGAACAACTGATTGACCTAAAAAAATAAAGTGTGAGGTTTGACGAAAGAATTACCTATATAAGCACCTATGGATGAAATCCCTCCTCATCAGTTCTGTAAGGGCTTTGACTCAATCATGAAGTGGATAAGGTAGAAAATGACTCGATGAAAGGATTCGTGGATCAATAATATCATACCCTTTTTCAGGTTTTTTTCTTGGTTCTTTCTTTTGGGGTTGGTGTGCTGACACTGCCAAGCCCCGATAGTCTACGCTGTAATCTCCAACGCTCAAAAACCCTCAAGGCTCCCTCTGCTTTAACGAACCCGAGTGTAAGCTAGAATGCATCCCTGCAACCCCCAAACGTGTCAACCAGTAACTGAGAAGAAATGTAACATTCAAACCCGGGAATCTTGCAATAGTTCCCTTGTTGAAAAATGCGAGACGTCATTCAAGATGGAGCTCAAGGAAGAATGCGATGGACCTTGTGACCCAAATGACGGTGAATGCTATCAAAAGATATCGGACTGCAGCGGAGATAAAGCCTTTGCATTTGTAAGTAAATGACTAACCCCCCTATATATCTCAACTTAATCTACTTTTACTTTAGGTCGATGAGGAAGTGTGTGACACGATTTTCACTGAGGTTTGTGTGCCCCAGGATGAACAATTATGTCGTAATGTCACTGAAAAAGAGTGCACGAGTGTACTCGAGGCCATCACTCATGAGAACTGCCAGAGCATCCAAGGGAAGGAATGCGAATTCGTGGCCCGAACGCTGAATGAAACCGTCTTCGAAACAAAGTACGAAACGGAATGTACTAGTTCGACTCAAGAGACGTGCAACACTGTGATCGAAATCAAGGTTGTCCAAGTCCCTGATCAAGAATGCACAATTGTAAAGGAGAGAAAATGTAAGACGATTTGGGAAACTCCATCATCTGACGACACACAATGTTCTGCAGACTGCACTGAGAAAATGGAAGTCACTTATGAGACAACACAAGAACGAAATTGCACCTCTGAGGAGGTTTGTGAAATGGTTTTTGTGAAGGATTGCAAGATGATCGAAGAAACAGAGTGCACAGATCCATCTAAAGACAACACGGGATTCAACGTCCTGGAGACGGAGTATGGATCTCCATTAGCCCCGATTTGTAAGAAGGTTTCAAAGAAAAAATGTTCCCTGAAGCCAAAGAAGAGGTGTGCAAAGAATGACTGCCCGCGCATTCCAAGTAAATCGGAAATTAGTTCACCAAAACAAGCTTGCAAGTCACAAGCTTGTGGCAGCAACTCAATCCCAAAAATCCCCAAGGAGGTATGTACCGAGGTCCCAAAGCTAAAAACGAAACCGTCCTCCGGGATGTGAAGAAGAACGTTCCGGTTCAAAAGTGCAAAAAGGAGCCCAAGGAGACCTGTGTCAATGTTCCAAAGCAGGTGGCTCGTATCATTTCCCGCCCCATTAACAAGACAGAGTGCCGACCAGTCAGCCACCGTATTTGCAACCCTCTCACCACTCACGTTCCCAAAGAGTCTTGCAAGGAAGTCCCAAGAGAAACCTGTATCACCATCCCCAATAACTCATGCAGCCAAGTCCCCGAGAGGAAGTGCGAAACCAAAAGTAAGAAGATCTTTAAAGAAGAGTGCAAAGCTTTTTCATCGAATTGCGGTTCCGAAAAAGACTGCAAGCCGCCACAAAACTGCAAAACTGTGGAGGTCAAGGTGCCCAGCCGTTCATGCTCAATGGAGCCCAAGGAAGAATGTATCCAGTACCCCGGGAAGAATGTGTGGAGGTCACCGTGGACCAGTGCACTGAAGCGACAGAGGAGCAATGTGAAGAAAAGTGTGAGGATGCCTTCTGGTGCAAAGTCTGCAAATAACTTGATAATTTACATTTGATATATAATTTATGCCGTGAAATCAATAAAAAAGATATTGGAATGATAAAAAAACATCAATTCACTCATGCAGTACTGTTCTATATTCTTTGGTCAAATTGTCAATTAAAACATAAAAAAGGAGTAACATATCACAGGTTTTTCAGTAAGAATATTTACTTTTCTTATATAAATATTCTGTTGTAGTGTACTACAATACAAGTTCGATAAAAACACCCCTTTAAGCATTAAATAAAACTCATCCGACATTGTCCATACAAAAAAAATAAATTAACATATATAAATACATAAAGTGAAGCTTGAATGATCGAACGGGTAAGTAAGCAGTTCTTTAGCAATTTGAACGGTATATCGCTCTCTGTGTTACATTCCACCAAAATCCCACCAAAATATAATATGGAAGTCACAAATCAATAAATAGTCTATAGAGTGCAGTGTTGTCCATTAGAAAGTAGTGGAATCTTTGGAATTTTCCTGACGAAGAAAGAAGTTAAAAACCAATGAATAATAGAACTGTATGAAATTAATGGGAAAATATTCTCCTTAATCCCGAGAGGACATGTTCTTTATTTAAAAAAAATATTTTTTAAAAATATTTTGTAAACTAACTGTATTGTCTCATACTTACGCATAAACAAGGTTTCATTTCTTTATCGTATTTATGTTATCTTAATGACATAACCAAGAATTGTGCCACTTTTAAATTTTCTAAATTAACTTCATAGCTATGACTAATGCCTAGATCTAAATATATTTAATCTTTTAAAAATATAAACTACTCAAACCAATGATATCTTATTTTCAATTTGTAACACAAAGATATGAATAAGGAAAATAATAATGATAAAGAAATATATTTTTAATTGTTATAATTACATTACATAAATTTGCAAACTATAACGTTAAATAATTATATTATACAACAAATTTATCTCTTTGTTAGGACCTCGGATATAAAAAAATCGTTAAAACTTTTTTTTAAATTATCCGTTTAAAAGGTTGATAAAGCTATTAAAATCTTACGGAATATTCGTACGGGTACATTGGAATTCTTATCAAATAAGATAAAGCGATATCAAATTTAATGTAAAATTTAATTCATTTCCACTCCTGATGTTTGCTTATTCCTTTACAATCAGCCATTTCTTTGTACTTCCTACAAAAGAAGCATTCTTAAATTGTTAAGTAATTTGCCGTTGGTGCTATTTCTGGTTGAGAAACCATATATGTATATATAGAATATGCCCTCCATAGAGAATATAAAGCGTCGAAACAACTTATGGTAGTGCAGCATATCCATGCATTTGTTATGATCTCCATTGTTGAAAAAAGGAACTAAAAAACATAATAGAGAGAGTGATATCAAACGTCAGTAAATCCTCACAGATGTCATTGGACTCCTTATTTAATGAAGAAAAATATATTCTATATAAATGACATCTCATTCACTTTTTGTTTTGTTGTGTTTCTGTCTTCCCCAACAATGGCAAGGACTATAACAATTACGTGGGTATTCAACACCGAAATATATTACTTCTGCAGACTTTATTCTCTATAATTCTTAATTCTAAAAATGCCAACTTATCTATTTTAAAGGACCTTAACAGACTCATCTTCAATTACAAATAGCTTAAAAGTTCCAAGAATGGTATGTGAGAGTAAACAAGGAGCTTCTATATAATCCGGTAGTTGGCGTCATAAGAAATCAATTTATTACTACAAAATAGTGTGAAAGTACACTTAATATCAACCTCTTTTGTTTATCGGGGACCTAAATGTAGATATCAATAAACCGTCAAATAAATATCCCAACTCAGCAGCCCTTAGGGAACTCGTTTGCAAACTCAGGTTGGTCGATATCACAAAAGTATTTAACCCTGATGATAATGTTTCTTGGAGTTGTGGAAACAAGTCGTCCAGAATCGATCTTGCTTTTATATCGTCGGTCTTAGTTCGTAACATTAGGGAGGCCCGGTACATTCCGGAGCCCTCATCAGACCATAAAATGATTGATATATGTCTGCGCCATAAACCGTTGCATTCCTCATTCAAAATACCGAAATGGATTCTTTCTGAGGAGAAATTTTTAAATAAATTGAGATCTAACCTTTCTCAAAACCACGTTTTTATAACTAACAAAGGGGCATACAGGTTGCTATTAAGAGTTATTACTCATACTGTTAAACAATTTGTTAAGTGTCAAAAAAAGATAGCTGTCGAATTCCAGAAGGATATTGAAAAGGCATTGGGTGATTCCTCTGTCTTCGTCAAAAACATATCTGCAGATCTTATAAATCAGTATAGAGTTATGGACATTGCTGAGATTGAGATGGGGAGAAAGAGAGAAAGGGAAACCAATTTGACTTTGAAATATAAAAATCTGCCTTGTTCCAAGAGCAGTTCTGCTTTTACCATCAAATGCATAGTTGATAATAATAGGATCTTGAAGAACCCAAATGAAATACTGAACTATTTTTTTAAAAGTTTTCGGATATTTTAGGTGGCGTAAGACTGAATTTTCCGAAGAAGAGACGCCATACTTCACAACAAATTTTTACACATAAAAACATTATAGAATATATCAAAAAAAAATTTAAGGACAAAAAAGCATCTGGTCCTGATGGCATTTGTGGACGGATTTTCACTCTTTTCCTGAAAAAATTGCACCTTATCTTTTATCAATACATTGAAATGACAGGGAAAATGCCTTATACACTTTCAAGAGGTCCAATCCCTAAAAAGGGTGACGGAACTGATTTTAGTCATTGGAGGCCAATAACTATTTTAAACAATGCATACATAATTTTAATTGGTATTTTAGCGAAACAAATTGAGCCTATTTTAAATTTTAAGGTCAAGTCTGAACAGAAAGGATTTCTTAAAAATAGAAAAATCACTGATATTTCAAGGAACATTCTTACTGCTATGGAATCAATTAAGCGACAGGGAAAGTTTGGGGCTCTGATTGCCATAGATTTTAGCAAAGCGTTCGACTCTATACGGCATGATCATATTTTAAAATGTATAAAAGACTCCTTCCAAAACGATTTTTTAATCCAATTAGGGCTGTGTTGTTGAATGGCTCTTCTGTTGTATCTTTGGATGGCATCAACAGTGCTCCTATCGAACTTCGGAAGAGCTGTAGACAGGGTTGTCCCATAGCTCCTCTTCTGTTTGTTTCGGCTATTAACGTTTTAACTATGGCTTTAACTAAGAAGTACGCTGGATTTGGTGTTTCTTTTAATGGACAGAGACATTTAATTGACCTATATGCGGATGATGTCACTTTGATGATAGAGGCTAACACTGAAGCACAACTCATTAAAAGAATTGATGTTCTCTTGTCATTTTTCAAAAAATTTGAAATCAAATCCGGTCTTTCAATTAATAGCAGTAAGACAGCTATACTTCCTTTGGGTGCCTGGATTCCGGAGAGTTCTGTTTTTGTTCAGAACGTTAAAGTCGCTAGTTCAGTCAATATCTTGGGCATTGTGTGGACAAGAAATGGCATTTCAAATTGTAACTGGACCCAAATGAATGCTAAGATATATGGGCAATTGAGGCAGTGGCGAGGTCTCTCTTTGTCAAAAAGAATTGATCTTTATAATTTTAGAGTTGTTCCTCTTGTTTTATATAGGGCTACTTCTGTCTCATCTCTGGCTGAATTAGCATTAGAGGAAGAAGAACGTTGGCTTAACTCTCTCTTTCATAAATCATATATTTCTTCTCTAAAACGTCCTAAAAACTGCATTGGTGGAGGGCTGTGCCTCCTTAGGAATATTTTACCAAAATATTATCGCAAAGTAGTGGCTGACATGGGTGTTTATCATAACAGAGAGTGGAGGTTTTATTATACGTCCTCAGAATTTTTGATTGGATACAGATGGGATCACTTTTAACTAACCCCGAGTTGGAAGATTTTTCTCCATTTTTATCTTCGCTTCAAAGATTGGTTTGGAAGTCAGAGCCCAAATTTATTCTGATACGACTATTGATATTTTATACCAAAATAAAGAAAAAAAACCATTTCTCCAGAGATTTGGTGATCTTAGGATTCTGGAGATATTTTCTCTCAATCATAAGGTTTTTACTATTCATGATTTGAATGTCGCTCCGTTTTAAATGTAGCTAGGTTCCGTTTTCCTCTCTCTCGTGCTGCTAATAACTATTGCCCTACTAAGCCTTGGTTTTTAAAATTGAATACTCCTAAAAATAAATATGATTGTGCAAAGTCGATATCACATAGTTTTATTAATATCCTTTGTCTGCCTCCTTCATGGGAGCAAAGAATTCTCCACTCCACTCAGGGCATAAATGATGCATCAAAGTTTACGGCACAATTCCAAATTTCAGGACAATTAATAAAGTTTTTTAGGCCTTGTAATAACTGTGGGCGTTTATACAATGACATTTTTCATGCTTTCGTAGACTGCCCCGTGCTCAAGTTGGTAAAAAAGTTTGTTGAAATGAATGTGTGTGAGAGTAAAGAGATTCCCCCCGGTACTTTAAGTGCTTTTGTACTTTTTGGTGCTTTCAAATTAAAAAGAAATGCTCCCCCCTATCAAAAAGCCAAAATTTTGCTTTAAGTAATATTAAATCTTTAATTGCAAAACAAATTGCGGCGAACTCTTACTTAGAGGTCGACAACCTACGCTCAATCATCATTGGGGCAGCGGCACGTTATTCGGCTCTTTCTCTAAGAGTTCCCAACGCAGGATCTTCTTCGTGGGAGTGGGCTGGAGACCTAATTCGTTATGTGCCATCAATGGCAGCAGAACACTTGAATGCTTTAAAGAGGATTTTAAAAAGTCATCGTCGCTTGTTACGGACAAAATAATTTTGTGCATTTTATATAAGGTTATAATTTTTAGATAGTAATTTTGTTCTATAATGTTCAATTATGTTTTTATCTAAAACACAACTGTCTAAAATATTTTTTATTTATTTTATTGTTATCTGTTGTTGTATCTTATTTACTCGTTTTTTAGATAACATAATAAAGAATTTTATAACCGAAAAAAAATCAGGAATGGAAGCAAAATATTCTGGTTGGACGCTTATACAATTAAAACACAATTATAAATTCTTTATGAATGTATATTAACGATGTTATTACTAAAGTTAAAGAATATAATATAAATGACTTTAGGACTACCAGCCCCCAGACAATCACCCCCCGGGCATTTACCCCCGTTACTAATATTTCTTATCCCTTAAAGTCCACTTATGAAGTTAGCTATACTTTCTTTTTCGTTAGTGTTTGAAAATTATGTTCTTAATATCGGTCATATAAACATATGACCGATATGACAAATGTCGTAACGGAATATCAGACTTAAGTGTCGGAAATTGAAAATTACAATATAATAATGAAGCATCACGTTGAATTAAAAGACTAAAACATACATTAAAATCCAAATAGCTAATAAAATTTAATATTTTTTTCATGATCTTAAAATAGCTGCGAGACTTCATTAGAAAATACTTGTTCTCCCTCGAAGCGAGAGTCCACGAGTTGTTAGTTTTGGAAGGGATTTTGAGGGTGAGGGCTCCATATCTGGCGGCGGCTGCTAGGATAATTCCACGGAGATCATTGGGACTTAAAATCCCAAACGAAGCCAGTTTGCTCACCATTCTTACTTTAGCATTTAATACAGCGAAACCAATTGCCTTAGAGACGTTTTTCCGTTTGGGAAGTCCAATGAGTATCAAATCTTTAATAATGCCTTAATTGGCCTTATCCATTCCTTTTATGTTCATTAAATTAATCTTTTTAGAATAGATACAACTAGGCAATCTGCAAATGCATGAATTGTATTATTATATAATTTTCCACATTTTTACAATGCGAGCTAAACACTGTACAATTAGAGGCCACTTGCAGCTGGGTCGTGATTTTTCTACTGTTGTGAGTTTCCATCATAAATTGTTCAATTTTTAGAATCCAGTTATTCGGTAGCTTAAGAATCTTAATGAAAAAACATCTGGTATATGTTTCACTTTCTCACAAAAACTCGGAATAGACATTTTAAATGCCAAGGACAGGGAGTTATATGCATATTTGCGGCTTTAAAGAGAGGATATTTAAGTATCCCTTCATTGAAAGGATGAATATGCTGAGACGAATGAAATGAAACACCCTATTATTCTTTCCAGCAAAGAAGCAGGACTGTTCAGATTTTTAAAGAATAATGTTTTGGGGACATTTGACGGATAACGTTTTGAGTATTGAGGAACACAGTTCCAAATAATCCATTATATCAAATTACAAATTTGATATAATGTACGTTTACAGCGTACAGAATGTAAGATACCCTAGAAGAATGAAATATATAAAATTATTTAAAAAAAAAACAAATTATATTTTTTGCCTATTTGGTTCGATGGCCTTGTGGCATTAAAGGTAGTAGTTGTCATCGAACTTAGAATCTTTTAATGAGGGTTGTCAATATTGATTGTTCCTTCTCGGGAGTCGAACATGCACCCTCAGTATTGAGAGTCAAATATGTTTCTAAAGAGCTAACGAGTTCCCTTTTTATTGGGTTCGATGGAATTGCAATTTCCATGGCACTTGGACTTGTTGCGTCTATTAACAGTTTACATATCTTTAAAAGGATTAAAATATATTAAAGAGTGGCCAATTTTTGGGTTGGTTAAATATCTGATAAGATAGGGTAAGAATTGAAGTTGAACGATTGATTGACGCGGCCTCTTAATAATCATTGTCCTTAAAATAATGGTAATTAGAATAGGATGATATGGTAAAAGTTGATGAGTTATGTTCATATTCCCTGATGAACTGCCATTCAATGGCTGATAACTTTCTTAATTGAAAAAAAAAATAATAAAGCTATTCAAACCCAAAAAAATGTAACACAGAGAGCGATATACCGTTCAAATTGCTAAAGAACTGCTTACTTACCGTTCGATCATTCAAAGCTTCACTTTATGTATTTTATATATGTTAATTTATTTATTTTATGTATGGACAAAGTCGAATGAGTTTTATTTAATGCTTAAAGGGGTGTTTTTATCGAACTTGTATTGTAGTACACTACAACAGAATATTTATATAAGAAAAGTAAATATTCTTACTGAAAAACCTGTGATATGTTACTCCTTTTTTATGTTTTAATTGACAATTTGACCAAAGAATATAGAACAGTACTGCATGAGTGAATTGATGTTTTTTATCATTCCAATATCTTTTTTATTGATTTCACGGCATAAATTATATATTCAAATGTAAATTATCAAGTTATTTGCAGACTTTGCACCAGAAGGCATCCTCACACTTTTCTTCACATGCTCCTCTGTCGCTTCAGTGCACTGGTCCACGGTGACCTCCACACATTCTTCCTGGGGTACTTGGATACATTCTTCCTTGGGCTCCATTGAGCATGAACGGCTGGGCACCTTGACCTCCACAGTTTTGCAGTTTTGTGGCGGCTTGCAGTCTTTTTCGGAGCCGCAATTCGATGAAAAAGCTTTGCACTCTTCTTTAAGATCTTCTTACTTTTGGTTTCGCACTTCCTCTCAGGGACTTGGCTGCATGAGTTCTTGGGATGGTGATACAAGTTTCTCTTGGGACTTCCTTGCAAGACTCTTTGGGAACGCGAGTGGTGAGAGGGTTGCAAATACGGTGGCTGACTGGTCGGCACTCTGACTTGTTAATGGGGCGGGAAATGATACGAGCCACCTGCTTTGGAACATTGACACAGGTCTCCTTGGGCTCCTTTTTGCACTTTTGAACCGGAACGTTCTTCTTCACATCCCGGAGGACGGGTTCGCATTTAGCTTTTGGGACCTTGGTACATACCTCCTTGGGGATTTTTGGGATTGAGTTGCTGCCACAAGCTTGTGACTTGCAAGCTTGTTTTGGTGAACTAATTTCCGATTTACTTGGAATGCGCGGGCAGTCATTCTTTGCACACCTCTTCTTTGGCTTCAGGGAACATTTTTTCTTTGAAACCTTCTTACAAATCGGGGCTAATGGAGATCCATACTCCGTCTCCAGGACGTTGAATCCCGTGTTGTCTTTAGATGGATCTGTGCACTCTGTTTCTTCGATCATCTTGCAATCCTTCACAAAAACCATTTCACAAACCTCCTCAGAGGTGCAATTTCGTTCTTGTGTTGTCTCATAAGTGACTTCCATTTTCTCAGTGCAGTCTACAGAACATTGTGTGTCGTCAGATGATGGAGTTTCCCAAATCGTCTTACATTTTCTCTCCTTGACAATTGTGCATTCTTGATCAGGGACTTGGACAACCTTGATTTCGATCACAGTGTTGCACGTCTCTTGAGTCGAACTAGTACATTCCGTTTCGTACTTTGTTTCGAAGACGGTTTCTTTCAGCGTTCGGGCCACGAATTCGCATTCCTTCCCTTGGATGCTCTGGCAGTTCTCATGAGTGATGGCCTCGAGTACACTCGTGCACTCTTTTTCAGTGACATTACGACATAATTGTTCATCCTGGGGCACACAAACCTCAGTGAAAATCGTGTCACACACTTCCTCATCGACCTAAAGTAAAAGTAGATTAAGTTGAGATTATATAGGGGGGTTAGTCATTTACTTACAAATGCAAAGGCTTTATCTCCGCTGCAGTCCGATATCTTTTGATAGCATTCACCGTCATTTGGGTCACAAGGTCCATCGCATTCTTCCTTGAGCTCCATCTTGAATGACGTCTCGCATTTTTCAACAAGGGAACTATTGCAAGATTCCCGGGTTTGAATGTTACATTTCTTCTCAGTTACTGGTTGACACGTTTTGGGGGTTGCAGGGATGCATTCTAGCTTACACTCGGGTTCGTTAAAGCAGAGGGAGCCTTGAGGGGTTTTTGAGCGTTGGAGATTACAGCGTAGACTATCGGGGCTTGGCAGTGTCAGCACACCAACCCCAAAAGAAAGAACCAAGAAAAAACCTGAAAAAGGGTATGATATTATTGATCCACGAATCCTTTCATCGAGTCATTTTCTACCTTATCCCACTTCATGATTGAGTCAAAGCCCTTACAGAACTGATGAGGAGGGATTTCATCCATAGGTGCTTATATAGGTAATTCTTTCGTCAAACCTCACACTTTATTTTTTTAGGTCAATCAGTTGTTCTTTACAACATTTTTGTTGTGTGTGATTCACAGGATCTTAATCAAAAGTAAATAACAATTTGTAAGTAGGTTGGAATCCTCTTAAGTGATGAACAACCCATTTAAGACATCCCTTAGGAGAGTCTCCATCAAAGTAATTTGAGCTCCATATTTTCAAAATACATAAAAATGTCTCACGGGGCTTAGTCCAATGCAAAATCTGAGATATAACTCTTAGAGTATTCAAGAGAGCAAATATTAATATATCAAAAAGGGCGGGAATGTTTTTTTAGTGAGTAAATTTGTTCGTCCCCCAAAATATTAAATGTATCTATAATATCAAATAATGCAATTGAAGATAGAATGGTAGAGAAGCTTTAAGTAAGGTCAATTAAGACACTAAATCTGATTCTTTACAATTTCAGTCCCTACATTTTTTTCAAGTTTGCCGTTGATTTCCAACCCCACAAACTTGAAGGTTAGAGGACGAATTTAGTCAAAACTTTGTTTAAAGCAAGCGAGTCAATAGCAATAAATCAAAAGACCGTAGGGATAACATTGGCCATTAGTATTTTATGATACACATATATTTGTAATCAAATAAACGCATTAGAGTATGAAATAGATGGCTTGAAATGTCCATAGCCTTGTCATAAATATCAATCTGTCAAACTTTCCTAATTACTTCTTATGGACAACTATGGACAGGAGTGACGCCATTCCAAAAAATATATTAGACATACAGTTCGCACTTTGTATGGGATTGCTAGGAAATATAAGAATATGTTGACTTGACCCGTAAATAAATGTTGGTTCATCCTTTTTACGCATTTGGGTTAGCCATCGTCATAGTGAGGATCTACCTATTTATAGTCATGTATACAATATAAACCTTTATTGCATTTGCTCCCTGAGCGTAAATACTCAACTATTTAATCAATAAGAAATATTAAAATAATCTATTCCAAAGATGTGCAAATGTTTTTATATCAAAATTACATTTGAATAGACTTGTAGCTATTCTCCTTCTTCCTCCTACAGTGTTACTTTTGTGCAAATAGAATCTTCGAGGCTCGTCAGTAAGTAGCATTGAGTAAAAAAAAAGAAGTTAGTTGTCGTTAATATAATTTTTTGAAAATATTTTCATTCTTCAGACCGAGCTGCATTTTTTAAATCTTTCAATTAAACTTCTTATTAAATCAGTTTATTAGGACTTAACTTGACGTAACTATCTTCTAAATGAAACCTATAAGGGTTTGGCTTAAAATCTTAGACTTGATGTTAAAGTTCAATATATACAGATTGAGAAATATCGAACCTTTGTAAAAAAAAATCAAATTTTGGAACAGAACACAGCATTGAACGGCATTTCCTTGAATTGTATTAGAAGTCTGAGTGATGATCATCTTAATTGGGTCAAAATAATCATTTACTCCAGTCATTTAGGTATACTAAGAAAATACATTTTTGTTGAATGGCTTTTATTATTATATAAATGTTGGAATATGTATTGATTATACGCCTCTTGAATAACTTACGATTTTCATGAACAATAATTGAATTAACGATTTACACATGAGTATAAAGTAAGTCACAAGTTACTAAGGGATCTCCTAGGACCAGGTCTAAAACCAATCTCAAAATAATATCCCCTTAAGTCCTTTTCTTTCCTCCTCCTCCACAAGTTCTGATGAAATCAGGTATGTAATAAAACACCAAATTTTGAAAAAAACCGAGAAAATCCCATTAAAAAACCAGGTTTTACCCGTGTGAATTTTTCGAAATTTCGGGTTTTTTACATACCCTGGATGAAATGGATTCGTTCCCTCGCCTGTTTCAAGAGTGACCAATGATCTTGTCCATCTTCACAATAAAGATTTTAATTACCCCTTCTCTTACTGCGAGTATGCATTAAAAATCATTTATAACAAGGAGAGGTATATAAACAGAGGGTTCATTACTTTCTTTATGTGAGTCTTTCATCCTTCTTTTAATGTGTTCTCGTTATCTATCTCCATGTCGGACAAAGAACTAATTCTATGGCTGAGAAGTGATTGAATCGATCACTGGACGAGGGTTTGGGGACACATAGTTATCAATTAATCAACGGCTTTTACTAGCGAGTCCAAAACATTATAATGATTTTTTAGCACCATCTCTTATTATTTTGTTTATGAAATGCTAAAGCCAAGGATACCAACTATTTTAATGGATGTTTTAAAGATCATGAAATGCTATAAAAGTGCATATTCCAGCGACCTAATCGAAAGTTGAAATCATACAAAACATATGAGTATCCTTCATAGACAAAGAAAAGCTTGTATTTTGTATTTTATAAAAATATGCCCATGCTTCATTTTAAGACATCACTCACAAATATCAAAACACATACCGTGCTTGGTGTAAGGAGTTGTTAGTATTTAGAAAAAAAAAATGGGATGGACCTGATACATAATGACTTCCAAATATTCTGATAAATATTTTTTAATAGGTACATACATGGGGAAATATGATTGTTTTTGATTTCATTAATCTTAATTGGATTTCAAGAGGTACAGCTTCTCTCTCTCTCTCTCTCTCTATATATATTATATATATATGTAATAATATTTTACGTCTACATGCTAAGTTAATTTTCCTCATCTTAAAAACAAATATAAATAATTAGGAAGGTAGGAAAAATTATTATGTAAAAAAATTGATTCCATAAGGTAATTAAAGTATTAAAATAACGATTTTCTTTCGGAAATATAAAATAGGTTTTAAACAATAAAACATACTATTTCCATAAAAAAGTCAAAATCATTTTGATCATTAGAAAATATCACAAAACGTGCTCATATTAAGAAAAATGACTTTGCCATTAAATAACAAAATTACTAAGATCAATTTTTAGGGCACAAATGGTAGTCGAAAAAAAAAAAACAATGCCTATTTGGGACAAAAAAGGACTACTAACGGGTAAAAACCATAATAAAATATGATTTGTTTTATTGCTCCAATTTTTTTGAAAGATTGACGACTTCAAGCAATCCTTCGAAAAAAAAAAATAACTCGATATCTACTAAAACTCAGACCACACAAGCCACTTCAAAAAACGTCATTTTGACCCCAAAAACGCCTTTTTGAAACTTTGAGTGGCTGTTTTGACCTAAAAACGGGACAGGCTAATATATATATATGTATATATCATATATATATATATCTATTATATAGATATGTTATATCTATATATATATATATATATATATATAGGTATAAGTTAGGAAAATGGGGACTTGAGACTTTGTTCTTTTGTTTTGAAATTTGTTGATTAAAACCTGTAGCACAAACCATTCAGCTTAATAAAATAAAATTATTTGTAACGACGCAAGTTTATGTTTACGTTCCTCCATCATATGATATATTTCAATGACATTATAGTGGCTTTCAGTGCACAGGGTTGAGTACATAGTCAAAAACTCAAGGAAATAAAAAATGACCTAGAAGACGGAGTACAAAACGGTCCAACGGTACAGGAGACCGGAAAATTTGATTAATTACGGGAGCAATGCAGTCACACCTATTTGCAACATGGAGAAGTTTTGTGAATTGATGCTATGCATTTATTTTAATTGATCGCACTGCAAGTGAGGCTTCAAACCAGGCTAGGAACCCGGTTGAACTGGTTGACCATTCACACAGGGGTCATTTGCAAGTTCTTGACAGACATTGGACCTCATTAAAGTTCCGATCCCTGACCAACGCGTGCCTTTCGGGTCTGTAAGCTGGGGTACAATGTGAAAAAGTTTGGCGTATATTGAGTTATAATCTTGTTGCCTTACACAGAGGGTTCAAAGATCATAATCAAATAGCTGCTGGGTGGGCATAAACAAAAGGAGACGTGATGGTTGACCAGAGATCACTCCGGCTATATGAACAAGTACGGTATTTCAAGACGAGGTCGAGGCAATGAAGAATCTCGCCTGTAACCTCCAGAAAACAAAAACAGAAGGAAAACTTCTTCTTATTTTGTCTGACAGTCAATCAGCGAACGGTAGCTTGAACATAAAGCCGGGAGATCAAATAAATATGACGGTTCTACGCATGCAAAAATGTCATCGAGACTTCTAATTGCAAGGTTACCGTAGCATGGGTGAAGGGACATAACAACTATGTAGGGAACGAATTCGTCTGACGCGTTAGCTAAGGAAGGAGCAAGAGGAGAAATCCCTACTACGGTCTCTACGTCCATGTGCCAAGCGAAAACTTCCATCAGAAGGGTGTCTCCGAAGAATGATGGGATTCATGGCTGGCGATGAATGATTGCGACAAAACCAAATTATTCATAGCTCTATTTTTTGAAACAAAATCTTCCGGTATAAATGGCATACATTTTCTGACATCGTGAAATGGCCAGTGGTCACATACATTTAAATTGACATCTTTGTAAAATGTTTTAAGTTCAATAAGTTTCATCAAATATAAGTAACTTGGATGGAACACGCATAATTTTAGCCAAAACTAGAGTCCATGAGGCTAGAGTCAATTTTTTTAATATAATCATTAATGAGTCCCGAGTCCGCTTCCCAGTCCTCACAAGCCTTCAAATCCAAATCAAAGTCCTTAAAATTGAACTAGTCCAAGAGTCCGGATCCGAGTACTTTAAAATAGGACGATTCCTGTAGACCCTAAGCCGGACTGTATCCATGGCACGAATGACAAGGCTCATATGCCTTATTCGTCCCTGGAAGCGCTTTTTTTCCCCATCCACATTGATCTGGGTTCTGCTCTTCAAAAAAATAAAGTCAAAAAAATGATGGATTCCAAATAAATTCAATATACTCATTTGCAACCCCGTCTCCCAACTCCTTTTTCGTCAATTTGGGATGTTTTATTTGAACTCAAAACTGTAATTTTAGATAATCTCAATTTATCTATTTGAAATAATCAATTTTCCATTTTCGCCTTGTAGATTATTTTGATCAACATCAATTATCGGATGTTGAGCGCACAACGTATTATTCTTTCTTGTGCTCATATTAAAACGGCAGAATCCATTTACTAAAGGGCAGTAATTAAATCGTTTCCATTTACAGCGAATCCGAATACGTCGAAAACAAAATATCAAAAGCGAGCCCGATCAATGAACAAGAAACGGCCAAAATATCATCTCTTTTTATTGTTTCGAAAAGTACATTTACTTATGACAAGGTTATACTATATACAACACAAAATGATTATTACCACAGACTTATAATGCAGTGACGTCACTGAATTGAATATATAAGAAATGGTATTCGTACTGAAATAAAAGAAAAAATAATTTTAAATAATTTTTTGCTACTGAAGTATTTGTATATTAAATAACTAGTAAAAAATTAAACTGGTTAAACGCTTGACGAACGAATATAGGCCTCACGGTACCTCAAGACTCTTTTAAAAATTAGTAGTCGATGAAATGTGATTTAAGCTAGAAGTACAAATTATGTATAACCTCTGAAGTTTAAAAATAAGTAGAACAACTTAAGTAGTA
>CP045890.1:209867-241635 GCA_013387185.1 Caligus rogercresseyi | reverse complement strand
TAATATATATATATACAACGCGTCTAAGTCAATTAATATTAGAAAATAGCTGTTAATTGTACTTCCTAATGCTTTTATATAAAGTCACAGTATAATAACAATTAAAGATGATAGGAAGGTCATCAACGTGCAATTATGATAAATTATAATAGTTATATAATGTATGTGATGATGAATGATATTATACTAAGGACAAGACGGTGAAATAAAACACTAAGGAATTAATATGTTCACACAGATGAAGAAAAAATAGTGATCCATTCGATTAATTTTATAATTGGTAAGCAATAGGTAAATGACTAAGAATGCCATAAACCTTATTCTTCCTCTGAGGCCTGAGGAGTTGTTTTATTTAATTAATATTATACTAGCTGTTGTAAAATACACAATAAACATATTTTTTCAGTTGGAAATTCAATTTATTTATTTTATCCTCTTCGTATCATCATTAGATATGATGAAATAAAATAAACATGCATTCTTTCCCGAAAATAGGCAGAGAAATACAAAGCAATATTTTGTGGGGCAAAGTATTAATAATTTATTGAATATCATTACATCTTTATTGGCCCTAGAAACAATGCAAAAGAGGTGGTCGGTGAGTTTATACCAGGGCGAAGGTAAATAATTAAAACCAATTATTGAGAGCCACCACATTTCTTTACGAACACAAAATATTGGCAACCCCCTTCCTCCCAATGATTGTGCCTTTTTCGTGGATGTACAAGTTTTCTTCTGCTGGAGAAAAAAATGATATGTACATAGAAAAGGGAAGTAAGTTCTTGCATGGACTACCATCATTAGTTCAAAATGATTCGTGTGTCCAACACTCTTTTTCTTCTTTTCTTGTACATGTTTATTCTCAAGAAGAAGTGGAGGTCTTTGGGGACTTGGATCCCTCTCTCAATGAACTGGATCAAGAGGATCCATATCTCATAAACCTACTCCGTGACAAGTACATTGTTCCTCCACCCCCAAAGGATGTCCCATATAATCTAAGCTTTCCCCCAAAGCTCTATCCCATGCACCATCTTCGAGGACAATTTAATCAACCCGTCATCGTCAATAACATCCTTAAGTGAGTCCTCCCAAAACTAAGAAGAAGAACTAACTATTTGTTATCCTATTATATTGTTCATAGAAACATGAAGGGTGGATTCTTCGTGGAGGCGGGCGCAGCTGATGGGCAAATTTTCTCTAATTCCTCCTATTTGAGCTTCTACACAATGTAAGTTATCATTAGCCTTGGGTTTTTGGTTTTCAGAGCAAGCGCGCTCGCATTCTTCTAGTCATGCTGGTCCGATTATTTTGAGAACTTTTATTTTGTGATGAGAGATTGCTAGCCCGTCGAAAAAAAGCTATCACATCAAAAGCTAAATTTTATATTATTTACATTTTTATCATATAACTTTTGTCATATTAGTTAAAATTTCTCATATGAATAAAACAACAATTATATTTAAAATTACTTTTTCACCTTGAATGACACATTTCAATTTCAAAAAGTAAAGAAAGAATTTTAACTCACAAACATACATATAATTTTCTTCGTCATGACCACCATCTATCAAAAAGTATTCTAATTATGAATTTTAAACATTTTTTGCATGTTTTTTTTGGCTAGGCATTACTCTCTCTCTCTCTCTCTCTATATCTATATATATATATATATATAGCTGGGATTCGGTAGAAAACTCTACCGTTCGGTATCGGTATTCTGTAGATTTTATTATATATCTGCAGTATCGATCGATATTCGGTGCTGTAGATAATAAAGAGAGAGAAATTTTTTATCTATTCGCTCTGTGACTTCTTCTATGCATTTGCATTTAATATCGGACAATTAAGTACATAATTTGATATAATTTATTAGAGATTATTTGAAATTTAATATATACTAGTTTTATATAAATTATTTATGTATTGGATAAAAACTTTAACATCAGTTATAAATATCGTTTATCTCTCATTATATCACACTCGGAAACCATTAATATATATTACTTTTATTCGTTTTTAGTGGACAGGCTTGTTAGTTGAGCCTAATCCCGAGTTTTACGCCTCACTTTCACAGCGAAATCGAAGAGCGCATAGGATACCTCAATGTTTGTCGACCAAGCGCACACCCGAAATTGTTTTATTTGATGCATCCGCTCTGGTTGGTGGGATTATGGTCGAAGGTATTTTTGGGGGCGGTCCGGAATAAATGGAAAAGGAAAATAAATTGATATAATTGGAGTCTGTGAGGCTTATACGAGTTATATACCTACAGGCATCCCAACCTGCAAAAAGTCATTTCAGGGAGGTATCCCAAAATTTGATGTCTCGGCCCGGTATAAAAAAAACCAGGGACATATATAAATACACTAATTAAACTATTATTACTTAAGTTATGATTATTTATAATATTAAAACTGATTTTGGACGCTCTGGAGGACTCAAAACAAACTATTTTTGAGGAATGTAATGGATCACGAAAATTAATCTTATACTTTAATGTAATTAGTTTATATGAATTCGAGTTCTAGTTAATTATAATAGTATGTACAATTCGTCTTTAATAATATCTTAACTTAATTATTTTTTATCTTTTTCCTATTTTAAACAAATTCCTTTTTAATTTATTTGACAATATATTTTTTTCTTTGTACAACACATTCACAAAAGTCTCAACCTATTTTCAGATCGTATCAAACCAGGGAACATTGATAGGGATGTGAACGATGTTGAAAGATCCTATCATCGAAGAACGATCAAAGTTCAATGCTTCCCTTTTATTCCATTTTAATGGCGCTGGGGAATCCAAGGGTAGATATTTTAGCCTGGACATTGAAGGGGCAGAAATACCCGTTCTTCGTACCATTCCATGGGACAAGGTGATATTTTAAAAACTCATGAGTACATTTGACTGTTATTCTTCGCCCATTTAGTGTCAAAGAAGGGCATAGCTCAAGTTATTCCATATAAAGGTTTTTAAACTTATAAATAAAACTGTTTTTTAAATTCTCCCAAATTTTGAGATAACATTTAACCACCCATTTTTTGGCTATTCACAAGCAATGAACTAATATTTCAAACATAATGATCAAAAAACACATGTTTAAGTTTCGGTGAAATTTTGTGCCTGTTCGGTTTACTGTTAAAACAAGGAGCAAAAATATTCTTATTAAATTGAAAAAAGATTTTGACACACAAAAATAATATTTTTATTCTGTGGGTTTTTTTTTTGCCTTAATGCATTTATTTTTCCTCATTCCAGGTCGACATAGGAATAGTGGACGTCGAAGTCAATCATTTAGGAATGGTTTTTAATGGCACATTGAAGGATTTGAAGACTTTCATGAATGGCGTGGGCTACAAACACATTCATACAGCTAAAATCGATTACTTATTTCGTAAGAAAAAGAATATGAAAAAGTCCAAAAAGAAAATTAGACCAAGTGAACTGTGATAAATACTTATATAATTTTATAAATATGCATAATTATGATTAATAAAGATATATAAATATTTCTTTTCACGTTGTAATAGCAATAATTAACTAGAGGCATATTACACTCAGAGAGTGCAAACCTCCGCCGTCACGGGGTTCTTATGAGCCTTCCGAGGAGGATTTTTCACGACTGGGGCGGCGTAGAGGGACGGGGGAGGGTTCCCTCGACGGAAATTCCGAGAGGAAGACGCTCCCGGCACCCGATTTCACATCACAGCGACATCTATTGGCAGAGTAGGCTAACTGAAATATTTATTAGTATTTAGCTCGTTTTGCATCTTATTTCTGCACTCAGAGATATTAAAATTTAATCACTTGTTTCTTTTGCATTTCCAACAACTCCCAAAGTTTCATCCGAATCTGTTCGGTACTTTTTGAGTTATCCTGCTGACAAACCAACAACCACGCCAGTGAAAACAATACCTCCTTCGGCGGAGGTAACTAAAGGTATATATACACTCAGAGAGTGCAAACCTCCGCCGTCACGGGGTCCTTATGAGCCTTCCGAGGCGGATTTTTCACGACTGGCGGCGTAGAGGGACGGGGGAGGGTTCCCCTCGACGGAAATTCCGAGAGGAAGACGCTCCCGGCACCCGATTTCACAACACAGCGACATCTATTGGCAGAGTAGGCTAACTTGAAATATTTATTAGTATTTAGCTCGTTTTGCATCTTAATTCTGCACTCAGAGATGCCAAAATTTAATCACTTGTTCCTTTTGGCATTTCCAACAACTCCACAAAGTTTCATCCGAATCCGTTCCGTACTTTTTGAGTTATCCTGCTGACAAACCAACAACAAACAAACCAACGCCAGTGAAAACAATACCTCCTTCGGCGGAGGTAATTATCATGCACTTTATAATCATGTCATAGGAGAAAATAATTTTTCTTGGGGACTTCGATTAGTTCAAAAAGATGGAAATACGGGGAAATAATCTATTGTACTGGTTATTTTTGTGTATTTGGGATACGTAAGGTTATCTTCACTGTTATGGAAAATCAATGTTTTAAAAAAATAACGTCATTGGCCTATGATTCTCTAAAGACGTATATTCTAATTTGTCAACTTTCAATAAAATCTGATCCCAATGACGTCTTTGTCTATTCTTCCACATCCAAACGTGAGGAATTTATGTTTGGGATTTAAAAACCGATAAAGATATTGAAGTTATTAAGACACAGAATGCACGATCTATCGATTAATTGTAACTAACAAACTTTAATCGATTAAAATCTAATGGATTACACTATGTAACAGGATTTTGCCCCCAGGCTGAAATTCCTAATTTGAGTCCCATTTTTTACGTAGATTCCAAAAAGGCCTCTCAAATATCGTCCGAAAAAAAGATTTGGCCTTTATGACCTTTTTTAAAATCATGATTTTCATCATTTCTAATGGTTCACGCCCAGTTATCTTCGTGCAAAGTAAGAATAACCACAAATGTCAGGAATTTTTATTTTTTTAGTATGTCATTTCAAATCATTTTTATAATTTCAATATCTTTAATATTAGTCGAAAAATAGGCTTTATATTTCAAAAAGTTGATCATTCTTTAGTGTTCTATTTAAGCGGCTATATATTTTTTGTTTCAAGTCTATCGACCATAGTCAATATCTAATACATTTTTGGTATATGTCAATGCATTTCAGAACAGTTTTTTTAATTTCGATATCTGGGATGAAAGCAAAGAAAACATCAATTTAGTATGACGAAGTATTGATCATAATAAATGAATAATTATAGATATTTTCGTTGAGGTTGCGTTAACTGCTATTGTCATTTGTAACGTAGAAAAAAACATGTTTACCTTTTTATTTGAATGTAATTCTTTTTAAGTTTCTTAAATAATCTGAATAATTGGAGGCTTACTGTGATTTGAAAAAAGGCATTCAAATATTGCTATCAAATTATTAAGGAACTTGCAATTAAAAAGGGAAACATGTTTTTTTCTTCGTAACAAATCATAATAATATTTAACGCAACCTCAACGAAAATGGCTTGTTATTTATTTAATATGATCAATACTTCATCATACTAAATTGATATTTTCGTTACATCCCTATTTTTAGTACAAAATACATATGACCTTCAAAATATGTATTTTAAATATGATTTTAATCATGTCATGTTCATGACAACTCATTTTAGTTTTCGATTATTAACTATGAATGTGATTAAGTTGTATAATATAAGTATATAAGGGGCATATTAATTTATTGTATATTAAGGAAGACTATAGAAATTATCTTCATATGAAAGGAAGTTTGTAGAAAAATATTTATAATGGAATTTATAGAATGCAACAGTGTTAAAAAAATATCTTTGCCGAGGAATAACAATTCATTGGACTAATAATGATAAACTGAAAGATCTTGTTATACTTAACGAATAGTTGCAAGCAGACTTGTTGATTTGTCGTTCATTTGTAATCGTTTTTCGTTCGTCGTTCACGAACGACAAAAAAATCCTATCGTTCGTCTAGACCCGGAGGGAGGAAGAGCAATGCCTGAGAGACTTCCTCTTCTAGACGTACGAATCCAAGAGACGTGTAGGAGGAGGCTTCATGAGTGGAGTCTACGTAGTCATCCCAGACAGATCCGGAAGAGGGGGATGGAGGGAGGGTAGATATTTGAAGACGAATGAGTAGGAATAGGTCATGAGGAACTTCCTCTTTTCACGATCCAGGTGCCCAAAGATTCCACTTCTATGTGTAAAGTCACTATTTCTCGATCCCGAAACTCTTCAGGATGGGAATAAGTTAATTATCTCTCTCTATCTGTGTGTCTATATCTGCGTGACTCTCTCTCTGTGTCTCTCTTATTCCATCTCTCTAACACTCCTTTTTCTTTTTTTTTCCTCTCCCATTTCCTTCCAAAAATAAAAAAATATACCATGAGTCCTTAAAATATGGAGGCGGAGTACGAAAGTATACCATAGCCAAAAGTATTTTCCATAGACTAGTAGTGTCGTACTTTTTTAGTGCTTTACTTTTTGATGGGAAAAAATACTTCCTAAAAATAACGTCGTCACTTTTATTCAGAATGACGAACGCCAAACGAACGATTCAATCTTAAAACGAACGATGAACGACAAATTTAATAAACGACGAACGATTAATTATTTTTCGTTCACGTCAACAAGTCTAATAGCAAGCATTAGTTTATACAAACATAAAACTCATGAGCCAAAGAATCAAAACTGTCTTATATTTATTAATTATAAATTTTGAAAATATAAAGCACGGTACTTAAATATTTAGACTTAAGCATCCTTTGCTGGTACAATTAAAGTATTAAAACTAAATTCATAGAGCTCTTATGGTATTATTTTGTTTTGTAGTACAAATGGACCAATTTGGTAGTATTTTTTTGCCTATATAGTTCGATAGAATTGCATCCAATATATATATATGTAGTGATTCCCTACACGTCATGATCCTGGAGCGAGTTGATAAGGAGCTCTTTCAGTGTACACTCAGTCTTATAGTGAGAATAAAGAACCCTTTCGGATTCTTCCGTGTTTTATTGGTAGAAATACCAAATTGGTGACCCCGACATGCCCAAATCTGGGGCTAGCGCAAACGGAGAGCCTACACAGATCGTGGGGCAACTCAGAATATGCCCATTCTGGCCAAGTAAGCCCAAGTCTTGGTTCCGGCGTCTGGAGGCGCAATTTACCCTCTATAGAATCGAAAATGAGCAGGAAAAATATAATCATTTGCTCTCAGGAATTGATGACAAAGTTTTGGATCTCTTCGACGATGAATGTGACGAAGCAGAGAGCGAGACTCCTTACTCCGATCTCAAAGCTAGGATCCTGGATGAGCATAAGATATCCACCCAAGATAAAATTGAGAAGCTCTTCCAACTCATCGAAGCTCCTGGTAGGTTTTCTGTAAATGAAATCGTGAGCCGTGCTAAGGACTACCTGTCCAACATTCCGGATGTCCGCGAGGAGATTATCAAACAAATTCTCGTTAGGAGCCTCCCGGAGAGCAAAAGAGCAGGACTCTCCGTCCAATTTGCGGACCTGACGTTAACGGAGTTTACCAGAATTGTTAAATACAATACAACTCTGGCGTGTAACTCTGAAGAAGTTAATAACATCAATCTCTCCCGGAGCACTCCTCAGGGACCGCAGCAGAAACCTCGTGGATGTTTCTATCACTGGAAATGGGGGAATAAGGCGACCAAGTGTGAAACTCCCCATATTTGCCCTAAGCTTACCCATTCAAAAAACTAAATAATCGTCGGGCCCTCATCCCGACGTTAAACATCCGTGCTCCGCAAAACAACCTTGTATGTTCCAATGGCCTCCTATTTATTTATAGTTATGGGACAAAATTTCTTGTAGACACGGGATCTCAGCGATCGATCGTTTCACGGATGCTCTTCTCTGATCATCGGTTACGTCCTTCACCTAAGTTAGTAGCAGCCAATGGAACTCCTGTAAAAACTTATGGGTTGAAGAAGTTATGGGTCGAGTTCGATCCTGTTGGTAGAGTGCAGTGGGAATTCGTTGTCGCAGATATGGACTATGGAATTATTGGGTCTGATTTTCTTAGCCACTTCAAGCTATCAGTAAATATGAGGCTCAAGGCTTTACAACTGAATGAGCCGGTATGTTCAGTAATTGAAAAAAGCTGTGACGTGGCTGCTAAACTGCTAACACGATTTCCTACCTACAAGTCTGAAATGGAATTCTGTCCCAAGCCTCGCCATGGAGTAATCCATGAAATTTTCACTTCTGGAAGTCCTTGTTTTTCTCGAACTCGTCGACTAACTCCGGAGAAGGAAGCCATAGTCAAGGAGGAAGTTTCAAAATTGTTATCTGCCGGCATCATACGGAGATCCAAGTCCAATTGGTCTTCTCCCATTCACCTCGTTGAAAAGCAAAATGGTTCGTGGCGGATGGTTGGTGACTATAGACAACTTAATACTCTCACACTTCCTGATCGATACCCGATTCCTCACATTCACGATTTTATACGAAATGTTGGAGGTTGTAAGTTTTTTTCTAAATTGGATCTTATGCGTGCTTATTACCAGGTCCCTATGTCCAATGAAGACTCCAAGAAGACGGCCATTACTACTTGCATGGGACTCTATGAGTTTATAAGAATGCCATTTGGTCTGCGCAATGCTAGCAATACCTTCCAAAGACTTATGGACTCCCTCTTTGGAGGATTGGATTTTGTGTTCGCCTATATTGACGACATAATGATAGCGTCTAAAACTGAGGAGGAGCATCATGACCACATCAACCAGGTAATGCAAATATTAAAAGTCAACGACCTGGCATATAGCAAGGAAAAGAGCATGTTCTGCAAATCTGAGATCGAGTTTCTTGGACATGTCATCAGTGGAAGTGGCATCCGCCCAATACAAGAGAAACTTGAGCAAATCCTCAAACTTGATCGGCCTCGGAAGGGTAGGGACTTGCACAAATTAATTGGAATGGTCAACTACTACCGGAGGTTCATTCCTGGCATGGGTGAGTTATTAGCCCCTCTGTATAAATTACTCCCTAGTGTGAAAAGTGATGTTGTTCAGTGGACGGAAGAGGGCAACAATGTATTCTTCAAGTTAAGGGACACACTGTCATCTGTCGCTACTCTGAAGCACTACTCTCAGGAGGGAGAACTTTTCCTAACCGTGGATGCATCGGACAAGGCGATTGGAGGAGTCCTGGAGCAACGCGACAAAAAGGGAGGGTTTCTTCCGTTGGGTTTCTTCAGTAAGGCCCTAAATTCAACACAGTCGAGATACTCGACTTTTGAGAGAGAACTTTTTGCCGTCAGAGAATCTCTCCGTCATTTCAAATACTTTATTGAAGGGCGATCTGTTACAATTTTTACCGATCACAGACCCCTCATTGACGCCATCAAGTCTAAAAATCCTACCTGGTCCAATAAAGTCCATCGCTATTTTGCAGAAGTCTCGGAGTATGGAGCAACACTACATCACATAAGTGGCAAAGATAACATACCTGCAGACTTTTTATCCAGACTTAATAATATAATGGTTGATGTCGTTAACTGGGCAGAATTCGCAGAACTCCAGGAGAATGAAGGAGTAACCCTGAATATAAACCGCCGCCATCATGATGTAAGTGGCTATGATATTATTTGTGACATCCGCAACCCCATTCCTCGGCCAGTTGTTCCCCCTTCACTTGTTGCTGAAGTGATTAAAAAAGTACATTCGGAAAGCCATAGAGGTACGCAGGCAACAACAAGAAGACTGGCATCGTCGTATTATTGGGAAACCCTCAAAGATGATGTGCGCAAGTATATTAGTGAATGTGGTACATGTGCCAAAACCAAGGTCATCACCCATGTAAATAAGAAGCCAACTTTAATTGATGTGCCTGAGAAGAAGTTCTACCACGTTCACATCGATTTGGTTGGCCCATTCCCTCCAGTCAACGGAATGAGGTATGTCCTTACCATGATTGATAGGAGAACGAGATGGCTGGAAGCAATTCCACTCACAAACACAACAACTCCTGTGATAGCGGAAGCATTCCAAGCGGAGTGGATATCGCGGTTTGGTGTTCCGTCCGTAATAACTTCGGATCTCGGGAGACAATTCATATCAGAGTTGTGGAAGCACATGTGTGACATTTTGGGGATAAACCAAAAATTTACAACGCCCTACAACCCTCAGGCTAATGGGCTCGTAGAAAGGGCTCACAGGACACTTAAAGAGGCCTTAAGGGCCCGCCTTACAGAAAACTCCGAGGATTGGATTAGGGCACTTCATAGAGTGCTTCTGGATCTCCGCACGACACCTCGGACTGATTCAGGCATATCTCCGGCTCAGGAAGTGTATGGAGAAGAAATTCGTCCTCACTCGCTTCCAGATGTTTTCGGTAGACAAAAAACTACCAATTGTAATTTTAATACGAACCACCACATCCCAAAAAGTCATGAAACATCACCGGAGGAGAAGAAGCTACGCTTGGCGAAAAAAGCTTTCATAATGAGGCCTCCAATCAGAGGACCCCTCGAGACGCCATACGAGGGACCTTTTGAGATATTGGAAAAGCATGACGATTATTTTATTCTCAACAGAAGAGGCACCTCTACCAAACAATCTCTAAATCGTTTAAAAGCAGCATATGTTTCTATGTAATGACAATTATTTTAAGTTTTATTTGTACATATTTCATCCGATTTTATTTTCGTTTTATTATCCGTGCGACGAAACTTTAAACCGGGAGGGGAGTAGTGTAGTGATTCCCTACACGTCATGATCCTGGAGCGAGTTGATAAGGAGCTCTTGCAGTGTACACTCAGTCTTATAGTGAGAATAAAGAACCCTTTCGGATTCTTCCGTGTTTTATTGGTAGAAATACCAAATATATATATATATTAGCATTAAAATTAGCATATCGAACCTAGGATCTTATCAATGAGGTTGGCCAAAAATGACCATCCCCTCTCAGGATTCAAACCTGGTCCTCCAAGATTGAGAGTTGAACACGCCTGTATACTCACGGCTATCGCACTCTCTAATTAATTAATTCTCTTTTTTTGCCTATATGGTTCGATAGATTGTGGTATTTTTTATAAATATATTGTTATAAAAAGCCAGGAAGAAGAGTGTTTCAAAAGGTAAAATAAGTGTTACAAATAAGATTAACAAAAATATTCACATATAAAAAATTGAACGTTGTAAGCCTCTATACTAAGAATCAACATGTAAAAAAAACTCTAAAAATATGACTTCATTTATAATTACCAGGGCACGAATGGACGAACTCCAAGCTCACAATTTTATAATATAAAATTAATGCCTATTTATTTTAGAGTGACTATGATAATCAAACCAGCATTTTTTTAAGCTATTATATTATTTAACATGTCAATTTCACCTTTATCCATAAAGTAATATAATTATTTTGGTTAAAATCAGGCAGTCCAAATAAGAAAGTCTGAAAAACAATAAAACGGTCAAAACAAAATTTGCTGCAACAATTATTATTTGAGATATTTAGTTATTGAACGTGATAAAAGTGTAACCATTAAATAAAAAGTACAAATGGTGTCTGCGATAACTTTTTTTAAATTTGCAATAACAATATTTTTCAGTTTGTTATTTACTAAAAACACTTAGATTGTGATAGCCAATATATGTAAAGATAGCAATAAAAACCATGGGGCAATCCAAACAAAAGTCGTCTTTAATTTATCGGCCTCATTTTTTTATGGTTAGATTTAGGCAAGGAATACTAGATGGATAAGCGACAGTAAATGCCCTAACCAACATGCCATTGGAACCCATTTTGTAAGAATATGTACCATTTTTTATAATTTATTTGCAAAAAACTATGCGAGCGATTGTAACAGTAAAATCCATTGCAAAAAAAGAAGAATTTAGAAGTTGTCAAGTTGTGAATCAAAAATTATGCTTCGAATAAAAGTTGTGTTGTAAAAAAATGTTTTTTATTAAACAAACATTATTATTAAGATAAAAAGTATTTTTATGGTAACAAACACCATTTTATATTTATACATAAACATTTCCCTACCTACGTATGAAAAAAGGAGGAAAGAAGATAGAGAGTATTCCATGTATCTAGTATTCCTTGATTTAGGTGACGAGAATAATAACAAAAAACGATTAAAAGTCAAGGATGATTATCGTTAATTGCTAATTGTATGTACGCGGCAACCACTCACAATTAACGTATATCCATTAAATGCAACATAAATAAATTGTCTTAGAATACTGACAAAGTTTTACTGACATAATGCCCGATCTTTTAAATAGTGTAGCTACCATTTGTGAGAGTGGGAAATTATGCGGTTATGTAATTTATTTTTGACGATGCAAGGTGTATATGATTTGGAGCATCTAATTAAAAATGTAGATAGAGAAAAGATTATGCATTGACGTAAAAACATTATAACTAATAACTTACACCAAAAATACAGCTTTAATTTATTTAGACTTCATATATAGATAACTAACTGCCGGATAAATTATTTGAACTCCTCAGCTATCTAGTAATGCATTTAACGTCAAGCTACAAAAAATACGAATATATCAATTTCAAACGTTAGAAATATCATATGAATTATTGATTTTAACAAAGAAGCATTGTAATAGACTTTCTTCGCCACTTTTATGCTTTATAAGAAATATGGACAAATTTAGTATTACTATATTAAAGAAGAATTAAGTAAGATTTATATGATACTTTATACCATTATTTAGTTTAGATAATTGGAATAACAAAAATTATCCAGTTATATATATGTATATAAAATTCTGGATCATTTTTTCATGTTATTCCACTTATTTAAACAAAATAATGATAAGAAGTATTATATAAATCTTGATGTGCTGTATTCATATCGGTTCATTTTCAAGCTTATCAAATACTATTAACATCAAATTAATTCATAAAAGTGGTATATCTGTGACAACATAATGTTTCAAGCTTAATAATGAATGTTAACTTAAAACTTAAACGTTTAATTATATAAAAGTAATAGCTTCCGATAATTAAAGTCTCACTTTAAATCCCTTAGGATTTTTTTTCTTATATTTCAAAGTCAAAAACAAACAAAATATGCATCATAGCAATCCCCTGCTTAGAACTCCAGACTCTGACACCCCATTTTACCACTGGTAGACTCACTGGGGTTCTGAGCCTCAAGTCCGGAGGTAAGTTCATCAACTCCATTGCAAATCCATTTCGCAGGGACTTGAAGAGGTAGGAAGTGTGCATTTTAGAATTAAGATTGAGTCTATGAAGGTTAACGGATCTCCCAAGGCTGATCATGCCATGGAACCTCTTAAAGAGCTTTTTATAGTTGCTCCCTTCCTCAAAGTCCACAACGTCCACGACAGAGTCCAAATGATCCCGAAGGGACTCGTAACAATCCTCATCATCCCCCTGAATCTGAAGCCCAACGACGATTAAGTAGTTTCGGCATAAGGATTTAAGGGAATAATAAAGCGCTTGAGGTCTTCAGAGTCTCTGGAGCCGTAGAGAAGAGATCCAAAGTCGAATATGGTGACCCGAAGGACGGAAAGTGGACGATCATCCTCCTTATTGGAGGTGAACTTATATTGGGAAGAAGGATTGTTGAGAGTCTCATAGATCCTCTTAAGTAAATCAACGTATGCAGACTCTGACCCCGACTCTGGAGGCATATAAGAAGACACCCGACCCTCCAGGGAGTCCTTTGACAGCGTGGCCTTTATATCAAAGACAATGGGGCCCTCTGACTTCTGAGGGCCCATTTGCATGTTCTTATAGCGCCAAGCAATAAGCAGGTCTTCGGACTCAGCCTCTTCCTTCCTGACAGAAGGGGCTTCTGTGGTCTCCTTAAATGAGGGGAGATTACGTAGTACTTTATTGGCATCTTGTGGATCACAGTGAAGGATCTGATGGCCATCGTGGATCCCTTGGGAAAGAAAGTACTTTAAAAGAAGAGTACTATACTGAAGAGACCCTAAAAGATCAAAAAAGAGAAGGCTTCATTTGTAGTGACGTCATAGTTGGTTATTTTGTTGAGGGATTTATAGCATTGCCCACGTGATCTTACCACCAAATTCACGAAGTAAAAAGACAGATCCAATGGGTATTCCGGATTCCTGGTGAATTATGTCATTCAGATTACTCGTTCCTGAGGAGCAGAGGATTTGTTGATGAGCTGGAAGGAATTTAACACCCGGGATCTTATTTTTGTCCATTGACATGCTTGTCAGGAGGAGAATGCTAGTTGGTCATCAACGTAAGAGATGTCGCAATAACGACTGTTAGAGAGCATGCCGTTTTACACGCCTTAGGATCTTGCTTCTCTCCGCTCGTGAGGAGAATTATTATTGTGTGGCTTTACTGGGTAGGAGAATATGAATGATAGATGATGATCATCGATATATTGGTCTATTAAATCGTTCAACCGTCCATGAATTTTTAGATACGTCTGAAAGACCTATATATGTTGATATAATCATGAACAAAATATGTTTATTATAGATTTTAATTAAATCAAACTTTTAAGAAGAAACCTTTGAAATACAACATATATTCCATAGAACGAAATCATGTACGAGTTCGAAAGGCCTAAGGATAAATACATTTCGGTATGGCATAATTAAAATAATCAAATAAAGGCAAAGGAAAAATGAAATCCATAGTGGATTCTTGTTTAAAGGAATATTCTTTTCTTACTTAGTGTATCATAAATTTTATTATTGATTTACTCTTTCTTATGGAAACTATCAATATTTTCATCCCTACAAATATTTTTAGGCCTGCATCTGTATTCATCATTATATAATCTCTCCCAGGACACATAATCCAAGTTATTACGATAGCCCTGATCACGTTTCATAACCAAGTGATACAACCCTAATTAGACCTTATCATACTCCCTTCTTATTCATTTTTCGTTGAGTTATATCAACCCTCAGGATTGAGTTCATAAGTGATTCAATGTTCTGTAAGGGAATGATACTTCAATAAAGTTAAACCTCATTCAATAGGAAGTAAATGCTATGTTCCCAAAACCGGAAGATGAATGCCAATAGGAAACCTCAGAAATGACACTTTAAGAATCAAATATCATCTATAAAAAAGAAGAAAAAAAAGGTTTTCAAATCACCTTGAGAAGCCAGACAATAACTTCATTCCCTGGGACTTATCCTTTGGCTTATGGTTGTGTAGTAGATACTATAATAAATTGAAGGATGTTAAAGGAATTACTCCGAGCATATGACAGCTGTCTCCCGTATGAAGTTCCTTGTATAATTTTTAAGCATCTACATAAATCAGCGATACTTTTAAGCAATAAATACTTTTATGAGTCAATGTACGAAATGGGGGATAGAAATAAATTCATTGGGACAACTTTTTAAGTTTATCCCCCATTCGTTTCCTTCGCTGCCAGGGGATCTTTCTTCCGTTACAATTAACAAACTGTCACAAAAATCACTTCACTATGCTTTTGTAATATAATAGGTACAAGAATAGCAAATTTGTTGAAGCGACAACTAATAAAAATACGGTTTTAAAGACGGGTAAACAATCAAAGAGTCAATTTTGACTTTGGTTTCTATATTTTATTTATTTATTTTTGTCAATAAGGAATAAGATTTGTGGAAGGTAGGTCAATATAAAAATGACTGACTTTACTTAACAATTTCCTTTAGAGAAAATAAATTCTATCAATCATGTAATTTTGTAATAGGATCGTCATCGTTCTGGGCATATAATAATTATCCGCCTACAACTACATTCTACCATCACTGTTAGAAATAATGCAACAGAAACGTTTTTTTTCTGCTTGTGTATATACAAATATATTATTCATAAATAAGTGCTCCAGTTTTAACAAAAATAGGAACCGTTTTTCTCTACATCCGTATCTTAAGATATTTAAGATACGATACATGGATACAAAACAGAAATGTTACATTCACTAAAAAATAAGTCATTGAAAGGTCTAAGAATTTTAAAATCAGGCAGGGGGACGATTTTTCTTAGGGATTGCTGGCTTAATTCGACTGTCTCTTTAGCTCTCTTCATCCCCAGAGTTTTGAGCGAGGGCAATGTTTGCCTTTTTGATTCCCGTGAGGAAGTCCGCGAGGAGGACCAGGCTCATGAGAATGGCGAGACAGCCGACGGCGATGCCAAAGTCATGGGATCGGCCAAAGTTATAGGAGTATCTGTAAGGGTAATGGCACCAACAATCATGTAGAAAATGGCGCCAAAGGCATTCAAGTAGACTTCCTGAAGAAATGTGATTTTTTTCATGTGAGGTTATTTGGTTTGTAAACAAAGGTTCGGACTTACAATGATTGAGAATGGGGAACCAAGAGAATAGCTGATGATGATACCAGGGAGGATAAAGCAGAATGAGAAGATGGTGCCAAGTGCGAAGAGAGTGGAGCTAGGTCCGCCGAACTGAAGGAGCTCGTCAATGTAGTATCCCCAACCACCAGTGCTGGCCAAAATCATGATGAGATAGGCCAAAATCTGAAATAGAGCAATAAAGAGGACGTTGTTTGTCACGATGAGGTGTCCATTGTATTATTTATACATGTCGTACAAGTTAAACGCCACGTAGACACACTTACGATCTCAGCAATCTTCATGTATCCATTAGGAGATTTCAAGTTTGCAATTGAAAGACCCATTTTTGAGAGGATAGAGGTGAATAGATATTATGGAAAAATAGGAAGTTAATTCTCCAAATTGCTGGATCCCACTGATGACCTGACTTCGAAGTTTTTGAGGTTATATGGTGATATTTTTTAGGAACAAGTGTTACAAATAGGGGTAATACTCGGAGTGTGGGTAAAAATAAATAAGAATAGTCTCCTATCCTTTTTCACCCAATCAAAGTATTAAAAAGCATAACTACGTAACATCAATAATTATGGCCAGTTTCGTAACGATCCCATCATTACTCTCTATGCTGATTTTATAATATGTATTTGTATGTGAAATCTCCCTCCTCCTCTTTCGTCATACTGGGGCAATGAAAAGAGATCAATCTCTACGTAAGCAAGGTATTAGCTGTAGACTTTAATGTTATTTAAACTTGGCACCTGAACGCAAAACTGAACGAAGTTCCATCAACGGTACGAAAAAGGATCAGGATGGGAACGCTTACAAAATATATTTTAGCGTTGATATTCAACAGAATAATTATTAGATGCCATAATATTTGATTTAAATAAACCGAGCATTTTCTTTTTGAATGTGAAAAACTATTTAAATAATTATAAAGGACTAGGTTTTAATAAAGCGTTAAAGTAAAGTGGCGCATGCAAGGAAAAGTAAACAAAAAAAATGCCCAAAATTTGGTAATTTCCTTTAACGTTAGATGTCGTTGTCCATGAAATTACGTCACAATCCTATTTAAAACCGGTTTTAAGGGATTAAATTTGATACTACAAGATAAAAAAACGTCTCCAAATATAAATAATAAAAGGACTTTGTTATTATTTTCAAAGAGTTTTAATGTATTAATGTCCTATTTTATAAGTAACGCCGCAATACATTTATGCGTAATCATTTTATAATGGTTTGGTGTACTCTTAATAAAATACATATTCCAGATAAAAGCTTATGTCAGCATTAAGACAAAACATTCTACAGTAAATAAATATGAAACATCTTAATTGAAGACTATCTTCTGATTCAGGTTAATATCTTAAAATTACCTTATTCAGTCTGACCTCCAACAACCAAAATATGCACTGAATAATATTTTATGCCAAGTGTTTTCTTTCTGTTCATCTCTATTTTTATAGAATGGTTTTATAGAAACTCTTGGAAAAACTAAGAGCCAACGCGTCTTATCGTCTGGGTGAGGATCCATTTATCGTTATGATGAAGCAAACTACACATTCATTCTTGCTTTTAGTATGATGAGATACGATTAGTATATCTAATAATATCAATAGATAACATTCTTTAAAAAATACATGGATTAAATCTGAGTTGATGTTCACACTTTAAAATTCACTAGTGACGTTATGCCTTATCTAATAATTCCGGCTACTTTGTTTTATTATTCACGCTACTTTTCTTTCAGCCAATCACGTTTTAGAAGAAAAAAGGGAAATTTTCTCACAGTTTACAAATATAGATCAATGGGATGAAGCCACACCCAGGCTGTCAACTGGCATCCTTGAAAACTATTAATATAGCCAACTGAGTGGCCAACCTCTCAACGACTTTTGAATGGGAAAAAGAGTAATTGACATCACACATCAACTCATGTTTTTGAAAGATCTAATACATTAACGTTCACCATGATAAGAATGTCAAAGGAATTAGAAATTAATGGCGAGAAATAGGTGTACACAGATGATTCAGGGGATGGAATCTTCACTTATATAGAAGCTTCCACAAAGTGTTAACCAAACAAATCAAGTATCCACCAATCAGAGCTATATGAAAATCTTTCAAAAATAAGAGTTGATGTGTGACGTCAATTACTCTTTCTCCCCTCTCAAAAGTCGTTGAGAGGGTGACCACTCAATTGGCTATATTAATAGTCTTCAAGGACGGCAATTGACAACTATGTGTCACATCATTCTAAAAAATCTATATTTGTAAACATAAGTGGTGTGAGAAAATATCCCCTGAAAAAAGTCCCATTGTGGTATCCTTACCTATTATGCTGGTGTATTTATATCAATAAGTAAACATCATCTTTATATAAGTATTTATGAGTGGAATTGTAATCTATGTGCTTCCATCCACACTCTCTGGCTAATTCAATTCTATCATACTATCAAAGCTATAAAAAGCTGACACATTTATTTGCAATATTAGTTGTCAATGAGACGTCATGAACATATCGTTCACATCATCCCCGCATATTGTATTACAAATTCCCATTGTGCGTGTTTACTCCTTTCCACATTACCTACATTGTTTGTTGTTTGTTATGACAATCGAAATTATGGGATAATATTAAGTGCTGAATTCAAGACGGATTAAATTAAGACAATGCCACCAAACTTTGAATCAACAAAGACTTTGAGAAGTTCGAAAAGATCGTACTCAAGACTATTTCGATATTTTTATGTGTCGAGACTAAGACTTTCACTCCTCAAGATCAATACCAGTGGTTTCGGTAATATTATTATATTCTTATGGTAACGATAAACAGATTAAAAGTATAGAACTATTTTTTAGTCAGTAAACAAAAATAACACAGTAAAAATTAATTAAACATTGGTATGAAATGAAAATTTTGGAGTCCTCTACTTTAAAATTTTATTATAAAGCCTTGATGAATTATACATTTAAATAAGGCCTTGGGACATATCCAACATTCAGTTATTTTTCGTATAAAAAAAGTCTTGAATATTGAATCTTATAGGGTTTGGAAAATATTGTGATTTGGTCTGATTTGGGAGACACATATTTTGATTTTTATAGATTAAAAAACAGATTTTTTTTTAGGTACTAGGCAGAGCTGGAACTATCGATTGAAGTTCGGTATGTTGGTACTCTGCTGAAAGTACAATTTTTTCCGCTGCTGATCATTTTGGACTTTTTTAAAATATCGCTACCGATTTTCATATTTTGTCAATTCAGAGCTCTAGATTTTTATTAGAATTTCGATTTATCGAAAATGATTGCATTCTGCCTTTCTCCCTGTGGATGAGATTTATCGAAATAAAATGGCACCACCCACTACCGTAGATGATTTCTCAAACATCCCCCTTCCACATCAATACAGGTTAGTAATTTTTTTTACAATCTACTGTTACTCACTGAAATCTACTTGATAAAATTTACGTTTACCGTCGGTAGATATTTCTACCGAAATCCTAACTCTGGTAATAGAAGATGGAAATATTTCCCTTCTTTACTTTTCTCCTAAATGGTGACATAGTGAAGCTATTGCCGATCCGTATATACTTCTTAGTTTTTACAAATAATTGTCCGTGAAATTCATTGTTTATACTCCTCTTTTTTGTGGGACTTGCGATAGTAGATAAGTGCTGATAAAAAAAAACTTCAATCAATGATGCAAAGTTTTATTCCAGTGAATCGTCTATTACCGTTCATTTTATCACACGCGGAAACTGCTAAAAAAATATAATACGAATAATTATCAAATATTCTAAGAGTATTGGCAGTAGGTTAAGATAATCAAAATGTTTGTTAAATCATCAAAAAACAATTGTCTATAGTGTATTGTTGAGGCTTTCACATCCATACGTATAAAATTCAACGTAGTAGTTATGAAGTATGATTTTTAAAAAAAATTGCATTTGACAGTGTCTTCCCATCGTCGGATCATCAATGTTTGAAGCATCTGGATTTTTTTTTTGAGGGGTTTGAGTTTAGCATATATTTTACGTTTTTATGTGAATAGAAGAAAAGGTTGGACCCCCTTTTCTTCCTGTTTATTATTTGCTTGATTTTTTTTTAAATCGAAGGATCACAAACGTACCTAGAGGCATATTACACTCAGAGAGTGCAACCTCCGCCGATCCCCACAAATGAATCACTTGGTTTTTTGTCATTCCAAACCCGGTACGCACTGTCCTTTTAACTCTACATACTGCTCCTTTAACTCTACGCCCTTGAATTATGGGGCGTCCAGTTCATCAAAAAGGAGGCAACAGCACAGCGTACATACTATTGGCAGAGTAGCTAATTGAAATAATTTTAGTATTTAGCTCTTTTGCATCTTAAAGAAGACTCAGAGATGTCAAAATTTAATCACTTGTTTTCTTTTGACATTTCCAACAACTCCGACAAAGTTTTCATCCGAGTCCTGTCCACACTTTTGAGTATCCTGCGTGACAACAAACCACCAACCAACCACGCCAGGGAAAACAATACCTCCTTCGGCGGGATAATAAAATGAGTGAAAATGGGAAGATAAATAACGGAGGCATTTTGGCCGATGCAATGATTTTTCTGAGAACAAATGTAAAATCTAATCTTTTCAATGAAGATTAATATTTGAGAAATGTGTTTTAGAAAATTCATCGGTCTTTTAAACATTACTTTAAAAGACAAACTTATAGCATATTTTACGTAAATATTGATACATAAAGAATACAATAGCGAATAAAGCATACTTATACTCATAAATGATCAAAGTAATTGAAAATGGAAAGTCATTGCAGTCATCATTCAAATGAAATTGGGCTATTCTCAAAGTGTATCAAGAAATCTATTGCCCAAACAAAATTCACAACATGGAATGTAAAGCGTTCCCAAAATCCATCCTTATTTTGAACATTGGCCCAGTTTTCAAGATATCTGTACAAACAAGTATCCTATATATAAGGTCGTAGCATTTTGATGTAAACAAACTAAATAAAAAAACTGTGACGTCACACCCGGGGCATATTTTTTATATGTAATTATAATATTGAAGAATTGCTCAAATTTCTCCAATTTTTGTGCAATTGGTCTTAATTTACTAATTCAAATCTTCCATTCGAACCTCAAGCTACCCACTACACCAATCGTATGTTATGCAGACTCTTGATACATATAAAAATCACTCACTACATTCCTCCCGAGTTCTCCAGACTTTTTTCAAGCATCACGCTTGAAGGATCCATTAAAAAATGACAAATACTGTTGATATTTCAATAAATTAGTCAAAACTGATTGACCATTCCCCATACTACTACATGACATATATTTCAAACTGTATTGTACAAAATATTTCACAACAAGTAATAATTATAAATGAAATTGGCCGAGTTGCTTTTTCCCCCTTATTAATTCGTTCCCTCCAGTTTTTAATTTAATTGGGCATTAAGATATCGTAGTCTTATCATAGTTCGTGTTTTGGAAAAAAGAGAAAGAACAGATTTGTCATATTTACTCCCAAATGATTCCACCAGGACTTGAAAAAATCTATTTATGACTTGAGGACTACGATCCAGAGATGGCGAATGGAATTCTTTAAACTTTTCATCAAATAATTTACAATCATATAAGAAAGAATCTGAAGGCACCATCAATCCTCCTCTTGATAAATGGTACAACCAAGGTGTACAATCATTACTTAGTATAATGTCATTACTCTTTTTACCGAGATTTGGAAATGAGTGTTGCATTTTATAGGCAATATATCCAGACACATAACTGAGCCCTTGGAAGTCAAGATCCCATTTTTGAAACTGATTTAGTTGGTTTTGTAAAGTTATATGGTCAACAGGAGGCTGGTCAGAAATATCAATCGAAAATTCAAATTCTGTGAAGTCTTCTTCGACACCTGTTGCACTAAATATGTCCCTTGTGACTATCTTTGTTACGGAATCTTTTTCGGCTTCATCCACCATCCTATAGTCATCAAGTTCATGTTCTATTTCTACTGAAGGATTGTTTACCAAAATTTCGGCGTTTTTCCCTATTTCGAGTATCCTTAATCTTTTTAAAGTTCCAACAGCTCCTGGATGATCATCATCACCACCAGCACTCCTCAAGCGAGAAAAAAAGTTTTCAAGACAATCCTGATTGGTTCTTGACATTAAAATGAATGAAAGAGGACCATGAGACACTAGTTCATGGAATAAAGCTCGAGTTGACTTTATAGAAACTCGCATTCCTCTCTGCCAAGGCAATTCATTTTTGTTTTCCCGTCCAATAATTTTAAATGAATCCAAAAACCATTCCATTTTATCCAAAGCATTTAATTGATCTTCACCATGGATACCTAATGCACACTTGAACTTGACCGTGTCATATATCTGCCTGCTATTTAATACATCAAACCAATTATTAATAATTTCAATGGCATTTTCTTTGGCCTTTGCTTCCTTACTTGGATTATTTAATGTAAAAGCTTTGGCCACTGTATTACTAAATAATTGTGCAGCCAATCTAACTCTTTGTCTGGCTCCTCCTTTACAGTGAATATGAAGTGGCTGGAGTTTGAAAGCTATTTTAAATTCACCCGAATCCTTCATGATCAAATCCTCAAAATCATTTTTTATTAGAGGGGCCAGACTTCCATCCTCTGCAGGAACCATAAACCTTTTGTCAAGTAAATGATTCCTGCAGAGCTTGAGAAGATGAGGACAATCAGGAAAAATGTAGATTACCCTGGTAGAATCAAATGGATTAGTAAAGAAGAAGTTGCCTTTGTCAATTGCAAGCTCAGAACGAAGAGTGTGATTCCCAAGATCACACACAATTGCTCTGACTTCAAAACCATTGGTCTCGACTTTTACTATGATATCATCAAGGAGCTTTTTTGTCATAGTGGTATCAAATTGGAACCATATTGGTTGTTTCCATTTTTCAACTAAGCCCCTCATCATAACAACTTGGACTTTTGAGTGAGGTCCATAAATTATTTGAGTTTTCATATCCATCTCATATTTTTTCTTAATTTGACACTCGTCAAAACATAAAACAGAAAATTTGAAATTTGAAGTTTTGGTTTTCATCATTTCATGGAGGACTTTGAAGCTGTCTTCTAAGAATCCCGGATTCATTTGAAACTCTTCGAGCCATCTTTCTTGAGTTCGAATACTCGGCATTTGTATTACTTTTGTTTGCCTGAGATATTCAAAGACACGTTTACTCATAGACCTTACTATCAGAGCTGTAACGATATCTTTTTTGGAGTAATGGAACCATTTTTTATCAGGGGTTAAAACTCTCTTTGCCTGGGCGGGAGTACATTTCTGAATAAGAGTCTTTCTAATTTTTGAATGCTTTTTTACAATGGTTTCTAGTCGCATGAGCCTCTTTGTGAGAACTCTTACTTTGTTTTTTTGTATACATAGATCAGACTTAGCTTTTTTAAATTTTAATTTGAGACCATCTATATTTTCTACAAAACAAGAATGGTCGGTCTGTACACCGACATCTCGTGTCCTATGTTCCGCGTCCTTTGCCATTAAATCGTTTACAATTCGGTTGGCTTCTCTACTCATTGTCTCCTCGAGCGAGGCGAATCAAGTCGAACTTGGAGTTCAGATCCCGGGGATTGAGAGGTAGTGGACTGATTAAGAATTTTGGGAGTCTTTTCATTGCTTTGGTCCACCGAATTGGGTTGAAGATACGATGAAGTAGAAGTTGGAAGTAGCAGACTTGGTACTGCATCTACTTTTAGCCTCTTTCGTGGGATCAAACCGAGAAGCTCATGTTCTAGATCCCTTTGATAGCTATCATGAGCGAAATGCATACTGCACACTTGTGCATTTTCTGGCTTAAATGAGTCCTTTCTCTTACACAGATTCTTCCAAATCCTCTGTCGAGCCAAGTTCTTTGGGAAATCGTGGTAAACGATGCCGTTGGGGTTTTTACATCCATATATAGCACAAGCTTTTTTACGATTCTTCTTCAGGACGACCTTTAACATAAATTATTGTATGATGAATAAACTCCATTACATTAAAAAAATTATTTATTACCTTGTCTATTTGAAGATTTGGGTCCATTATTGTAAATTAAATTGCAAAAAATTGATAATTATGTTTCTTCGGTGAGTTTGTTTTGATTTCTGCCCCGGGTGTGACGTCACTCGCCTTGTTAGCAGTGTTGACTGAGATGCCTCGACCTTATATATAGTATACTTGGGTACAAGGTAAACTAGAGGCATGTATAACACTCAGAGAGTTCAAACCTCCGCCGTCACGGGGTCCTATGAGCCTTCCGAGGCAGATTTTTCACGACTGGGCGGCGTAGAGGACGGGAGAGGGTTCCCCTCGACGGAAATTCCGAGAGGAAGACGCTCCCCGCACCCGATTTCACAGCACAGCGACATCTATTGGCAGAGTAGGCTAACTTAAATATTTATTAGTATTTAGCTCATTTTGCATCTTAATTCTGCACTCAGAGATACCAAAATTTTATCACTTGTTTTTTTTTGGCATTTCCAACAACTCCACAAAGTTTCATCCGAATCCGTTCCGTACTTTTTGAGTTATCCTGCTGACAAACAAATCAACAAACCAACGCCAGTGAAAACCATACCTCCTTCGGCGGAAGCAATAAAATGTATTATTACTTTTTGTTTCCGAGGGACAACCCAGAGCCATTTAATGGAAACGTGTCAAAACTCCTTCGAAACCGGGCGAATAAGATCAGCTAAATTTGGATGTTTCTAGGAGGTGATCCCTTTTAACTGGTTCCGAAGAGTTTTGGAAGAAGGAAGTGTATGAACGGAAGCAGGAACGAAGTGGGAAGAATTTATCCACCGGGACAATTATGCCCTCGCCGGCCTTATACAGCCTCAATATGCCATTAGGAGGCTGTCAACGGCCGTTTATGTTTCTTGAGGCCAACAGCCCACTGGGAATAGTCCCGGTACTCCCGGTGGCCAATCCGCCCCTGATGGAAGTGTTGGGGGAATAATATTTTAGACATTCTTTGGGGGGTTAGAGAGAGAAATGGGCGTTCTATTAAATTAGGACTGTCTAAAGAATAAGATCATTCTGGAAAGAAAATTTTCAAGTTAATCCATATTTTGTTGACCTCTTTTAGAAAAAAAAATGAGGCGGTAAGATCCAGTAATGTCATATGAAAAAGTTAATGTTTCTGGATGGACTTCCACTAAAAGGAAGTTAGAATGCTCAAAAAATTTAACGATTTGTGAAATTTGAGAGAAAAACAATATTAATAAAATAGATTAAAGAAAACGAAAATTGAACCACGAGGTTGTTATATAATTATATTATTTTATCAAGTAGCAACAAGACACTTCAAAATATTTATTAGATTAAAAATCTAAAATAATAATCTATAACCCAAATGATAGAAAGGGAAAGTTTTAAAATATCCTGCTCAAATATTTTATTATAATTACAATTATCCTTTATTCTGGTAGGTATATAATGGTTACTAACACCTTACTTCTTGCTGTTAAATATTTTAAAAAAAACAGGAAAGATAAAATTGCATCCTTTCAGTTCAGATGAAACTTTAATTCATTTTTTGGTGGAATATTCGGATTTTTCGATGTTTTAAGGGAACGTTTTATTGAAAAGTTTGGCCTGCAATTGGTTATAAGAGATTTGTTTTTTTCAGGCGCGTTTTCAGAAGGAAATTAAGTTTTAAAAACCAGGAAGCATTTTTTTGTTTTTAATTAAGGAAAATTAAAGTCCCTCCACCTTATTGTCAAAAATAGATTATTATTTTTGATATGTCAAATTTGATATTTATACGGTTACTTTGATCTCCTACCTGAGCTAGAAACAAAGAGAAACCACACTTCAACACGGCCATCGTGCTAACATTCCTCACAAACCTCTCTATTACTGTACTTATTATAGAAGGATCTGGATCCGCGAGTCCCGTTGAACATATTTATGAGCCGAGTCAGTGCTAGGAGCGACCACATTGATGAAGGAGCTCCCAAACGTCTTGTCTCCTCCTCCGATCATTGAGGATGAGACGAGACGGGGCAAATATAATGACTGGAATCATGCCACCCGTCCACTCCCATTCGAGAATTTGATCCCAAGCAATGATGAATCAATGTAAACATAATAAGAACAAGGCAGGAGCACTCTGGATGACGAATACTTTTTTTCTTTCTTCTTCTATAATAAGTATAATAATAGAGAGGTTTGTGAGGAATGTTAGCACGATGGCCGTGTTGAAGTGTGGTTTCTCTTTGTTTCTAGCTCAGGTAGGAGATCAAAGTAACCGTACCCTATATATGTAATGTACATTTATGTATATTATATACATAACTATATATTTGAATATAAACATAACTATTTTTTAGTATTCATTCTTCTTTTCTTTTCGCCAATAACGTAATAGAAAAAGGTCCCCGTTTGTTATGTTTATATTTTGTGCTTCTTAGGCAAGGAAGTACTTTAAATCCGACACAAATTGAAAGAGAAAAAATGCTGTCGATTAGAGAAAATAGAGACATCTTTCTTATATCTCTCTGGCATCTCTTTGATTATAGCATCAAATGAATCACAAACCCCTCCCTTTCTTCTATTACTAATAAGCAGTTGCTATTATTATTATTATTACATTCAATTAAACAGCTTAAGTTCCTTAAGCTTTTGCGGAACAAACTTGTCTCTTTTTTAAATTATCAATGACATTTTTAAAGAAATAGAAAGATATAATAAACTTAAGTTCGTTATATCTGAGGATACCGAACTTCCTGGAGCTGGCCGAACAAGCCTCATATATAACGAACTTAAGTTTATTATATCTGAGGCTACCGAACCTTTTTTGTCCGAACAAGCCCCGAATATAACGAACCTAAGTCGTCATATTTGAGGCTACCGAACCCGAATTATGAGCTGCTGCGGATCATGTGGTTTGAACCCATGCGTGAGGTGCAGCAGAGGAAGACACAGACGAAGATCTCTGACTTCTTCAAGGCTGGCCCCTCCCCAGCCGAGAAGAGGTCTAGGACAGAATCTGAGACTAGAAGTGTGTCTGTGACTTCGACCTCCTCTACTAATCGGCCAAATGTGTCTAGCGGCAGTTCGTCGTCACTCCTGCAGGATATACCTTACACTCCAGAGCCCCCCTTTAACGAACTTTCGGATATAACACCCTGCCCTCTCCCCATATAGTTCGTTATATCGAGGGTTTACTGTATATCTTTTTAAAAGTTTTTACAGTCACAATGACGTATTTCTCTGAAGGATCCAATCACTCTCTATATCTTTATATCTCTATGGTTCCTCCTCCTCAAGAATATAAATACTCAAGCTGTTTATGATAACGCAAAAATAAGAATACCAACAGCTATTATTAATAATAGAAAAAGGAGAGGTTTGTGATCCATTTGATACTATAATCAAAGAAATGCTATAGAGATACAAAAAGATGTCTCTATGTTTTTCTAATCGACAGCATTTTTTTTTTCTTTTTCTATGTCATGTCGGATTATAAACCATAGAGATAAAAAGATATAGAGAGCTTATTCCCTTCATCTATATTTTTGTGTCCAATATATACAAAGTAATTTGACCTACGTCATCGTAAGCTGATCATAGAGATAGAATCTATCTCTATGATCAGCTTACGGTGACGTAGATCAAATGACTTTGTTTATATTGGACACAAAAATACAGCTGAACGATGTTTCTTCCGCTATTGAAGGGAATAACTCTATATCTTTTTATCTCTAGGGTATAAACTAATCCCTTGCCCTTGCTGAATTGGTTAATTGTGGATTTATAATTAATACAAAGCCTGCATGACGCTCTTTCTTGCACCAGAGTCCATTTAATTCGAATATAGTAATACTGGCCTTGATTTATTTCTTATCGCACTTATAAAACATATATGAAAGCAAAGAGAAAATAGAGAGGTTCTTTGCAATTGACCTAGAACCTACTCCTTGTTGAGCTCATCTTAAATAGATTTCCATGTGACTCAATGCCTCGGATGATTCAAATTCCGCTTACATATAACTTATGATATAATTAGCACTTTGAGGGTTGCACAATCTTGTTTCTAACACATAGTAATGAGAGATACATAAGGAAGGCTATTATTATACATACATCATGATCAGCCATGATTCCTTCATTAATTATTATTTCCAAGGATAAAGAGGTCATGGCGAGTATCCATACTATGACGTCATAATTAGACTATCAACGAAACCTTTCTTAAATTCATGATCCAGCCTTGGGTTAGACCCAAGGATACTAAACTAACTGGAAAGGAAAGGGAAATTTGTAGCTTCCAAGTTAAGGCCATGATACGTTGGTTAACATAGCAATAATTAAAAGTTTTATATGTATTTTTAGCTAATGACTCTTTCACTTCAATAATTCCTAATTGAACGATCAACAAGTAGCTATTATATTTTTTTTAATGAATAACGAGTGTGATATATATTTTAATACTTTTTATTTATCAACATAGTTTCCATAATAATAAATATCATATTATTTACAAACGATACATAGTTTAACAGTACAAACAAGTACTTCAAGATTATATGTTTTCATTATGAAATAGACTGTAATTAAGAATTTTTTCTTTCAATAACGAGTGTAGATATATTTTTATATTATTTATTTATAAATAATAGTGTTTACAATAGTATATCTAATATTTTTACAAATATACATAGTTTAACAGTTACCAATAAGTGATTTAAGATTATATTTTTCATTGTGAACTGGACTGTAATTTATATATTTTCTTAGCAAATTTAAATTCGTATTTGACGATCTTTTTTTCTCTGAAATGACACTGCTTCATTAAACTTCCCCACTAGATTCTTTGCCATCACATTGAATAATATTTCAGCCAACTTTCTCATAAGAATTGACCAGTTGTGACCTTCATCACACTTGGCCGTAACTAAGGCTTCGATAGCCATCTCAGATGAATCTTTCATTTTATCAATGAATGTAGATATAAATGATGCTTTTGAATTTTGGGCATTAATAAGGCTGTTTTTTTCATCCTCACGGCTTGAACAATAATCAAAAAGCGAATAGGCATATAAACTTGTTAGAAAATAATATCAGAAGGAGTAGATAGTCCTCCTCGATTTATAATTTCCATGAATCGATTAACTGCTATATTTTCGTCATCATAATTTGCCTCAAATCGAATAGTTTTTATATTATAGTTGTTTGAAGTTAAAAGTTCCTTACAATAGTTACATTGTATCTTTTTGGACAGGGAAAAAGCAATATATCCAGCAATGTAATATAAAGCATTGCTCTCTCCTTCAGTGGTGATCGTCTCCAAATCACAAGGACGCCAATCAGTGAGAATTAATTCTGCTATTGTTATTGAATCATCGGTTAACATATTTTTAACTTCGGAAATGTTCATTTTAGAAAAATTAGCAAGTGATAAAATCCTAATTTTCTTCTCAGCCTCAGTATTTGCCTCACACTAACAAAATAATTTCCGCCACTAACTGTCTGTACCAGCCAAATCTCTTCTCAAGTGGGTCAGATTGGAACATAGCAAGGAGGACATAGTAAAATTCTCTGATTCCAAAGATATTCTGCCAAATCAGCCAAAGCTAATGTAATGTGCCTTGTGGCTTGGAATGTCTCATGAGTGAGGCCTCGATATCCAGTTGACATCCAAACATTCAAAAACGTTACAAACTCTCTCAAAAAATACAAAGGCATTAAATGGTCTTTAGAAATTGGTGTCCTGAGCTCGTCTCTTTTTTGCTGACCCACTTGAGGCACTTCAACATTTAAAATATTCCAATGGTTTCTAATATATTCACAAAATTCTGCAGTTTCAATAAACTCCAGTCGCTCAGAAGAATAAAATTTTAAAGCTGCAATTGTAGATTCATGAAAATGGCATCTGCAAGCTTGACATTTGTTTTCTCTATCGTAGTTGGATGAAGTGCTTTATAGGATAATTATGAGCCAATTTCACTTTACAAGAAGATTTTTTAAAGTAAATTTCCTTTAGGTGAGCAAAATTTGGTCGCAAAATAGGAGATTCGGATGGTACATATTAGGAAATTCGAAATATTCTTTTCGTTCGAAACAATTATATATGTTTTTGAAATTGTGTACCGAATCAATAAGAAGAAAAACTTTTTTGTTGCTGTCGTATGGATGAGCGATAGAAGTTTGAAGATTTTGCCCACAAAATGAATGTAATTTCTTGTATAGAGCTGGACTAACATTTTCCCACATCAAAGCGATGGCAAGGAATCTAGGGGAGTATTTCCTGCCTTTAGGTTGTTTAAAGAGGAGTGACATTTGTTCAATTATAAATGACAATTTTGTGCTTTCAAATGGCTGTAAGTCAGTATTGTGAAATAAATTTTCGAGTTGACTACAAATATTTTCATAACTGTCCTTTTTTTTGGGATTGATTCATGGATCCTAATAAGCAGCGACGTTGATAGCTTCTGTAACAGAGAGGATTCTTCCATCAACTTGAAGACAGTGATTTACTTTGCTGTTTTGAAGTAAAACCTGCTTATAATAGATTTTGAACGATAAATCTTCCTGAACTTCAGGACTGGAAGTAATGAAGAATCCCTCTTCATCTGAATGTTCCATTTTGACAAGAGCAACCAAGGACTTTTAATTAATGAAAATCCTGAAGGCAATGTCATGAGAGATAATTTTTCAGACAGTTATTGGCCAGAGAAAACTGCTTTTCATTGAACATAGCATTACTCAAGCTTTTTGGCGATCATTTTGAGCCTGCATTCTTTTGCTAATTGTTGATAGTTCTTTGAGATGTCTTTGAGATGGAATTGAGAGATAAGAAGGAAGATTGGGCCATTTTGATGGTAGAGCATCATCTCTCTGTCATCTAAAAAAAAAAAAAATTTAAGCATTCTCAAATTATGTTTTTTAAACTCTCATTCAATTCATGATCAATTGAAGAATAAAAATTATAATGACACCATTAAGTTTATACGTAAATATAATACATATGATGTTTACTCTTACCTATTTGCGAGTGATTTGCCAGCATTGCATCTTTTATCGACAGATAAAGTGATAAATCAGATGGTACAAAATGTTCACTGCATAATCTTGAATGACTTGTCGGTTTCTAGTTAGTCGTATCTCTTGGTATAATCCTAATCCATTTATTTAGCATTTCAGTATTTTTGGGGAAGCAATGAAAGGATACATCTGGGTCCTTTGGCATATTAATATATCCTTGTTTACAACCAGGAGCAGAGCACTTGTTTACCATTTTGAAACACAGAATATAAAGAACATAAATAGCACAACACAACCACGTTTTCTGAAATGAATATTACGACTGATAATGATGGCCTTTAGGTGTGCATAAAGGCGTGCCCGTTTATGACGTCATCCTTCCAGTTAGCTTCTAGTATTCCTTGTTAAA
>CP045890.1:149921-209767 GCA_013387185.1 Caligus rogercresseyi | reverse complement strand
ATTTTTTTGGCTCATTTAGTTCGCCACAAGCATTAAGAGTTGAAAACGCCTTAGTGACTGAGCTATTTGCGCCCCTTCTATTTAATATTACTTGACAATGTCAATGGCATTGCGTCGCTTAAACGTACAAAGTATAAATCCTAAATTAAAAAAATGTGGAGAGCAAATGGTTTGTAGATCTGATCGACAGTTCCGTTCTTCCTTCATAGAAGACGATCAACGATCTCTATAATGTGCCACTGGGTGTTCAATCAATATGATACTTAGTTACATTTTCCCTCCATTTAGCAATAATATAAGCATTAGTTTTATGACTCCATAGTATCACCTAAAGCGTTTTACGATTTAGTATCACCAAAGAGAATAAATGTCTGCTTTGTGGTATCACTTCACTCGGGGCAAAAACTTTTGACGTCATAGCAATACGCAATTTTCATAAACAAAACATGTACGCTTAAAATCGACGGACTTTCCTTGTATTTTAGTTTTTTACTGGATAAATAGGTGAACTTAACCGAAATTAATCCTTGAAAATACTAACTGTAAATCTTCATGGGCCAGGGTATGTAAAAAAACCCCAAAAATTTTGAAAAAACCCCGGTAAAACCCGGGTTTTAACCGGGTATTTTTCGGATTTTTTCAAAAATTTGGGTTTTTACAATTACCCGTCATGGGCCTACCATCAAGCCATTACGAATCCTTTGAATAAACTCCTCCTATCAATCTATTAAGTTAATTGAATAAGGGAGCGCCCATACTAGATGAGAAATAAATTAAAACTCACTCTGGACATGGATCCAAAATAAAAATAAATGTTAATTAGTGAAGTTGCCAAGACCAATTTTTTCTCTATCCCTAGAAATAGGGATAGAAATAAAATATTTTTTCCTATGTTTCATCCTCCAAACTATCAAAAATACTTTTTTTATATGGATCATATGATAAGATATCTTTATTGAAGCAATTATTAATATTCTACAAAATTATATGATAAATTAAATTTTTTATAGAAATTTTATCATAAATTAATATAAATATGCCGTTCATTATGTATCCTCTATGTAGGTCATTTGACCACACCTTATAGGTTGCATATGGCATAGACAATGTCCTTCGTAGGATATATTTACCATATCATTATGAATAAGAATCAGGTTGTGAACGGAACGCCAAAATTGAAACGGCGTTCAGGCGACCGCACGTTCAATGAACGGAACGCTGAACGGAACGCAACTTTTTTTTAAACGGTGAACGTTGAACGCAAAAAAAAGATTTTGCGTTCAGCGTTCAATTTTTCCAAACATTTCTTGGTATTTTTTTGGAGATTCTTTTCTAAAAACGTTATCTTTTGTCTTTAAAAATGTCATCACTTTTTCGGAAATTCATTTCTAGAAAATAAAACGTCATCACTTTTTTGGTGATTCTTTTTCAAAAAAAAACGTCGTCACTTTTTTAAATATTTCTAACGCTGAACGCTAACGGAACTCTGAATGCAAAAACATTGAACGGGAATTATATTTGTTTTTAACGTTGAACGCTCACAAGCTGATAAGAATGAATATGCAAATGGGAATCTGGGGTGGATTTTGTTAAAGATCACGGAAGGTCAAAACTTCTATGTTCATCGATGAATATTGTAGAGTGATCCCAAAAAGAGGGGAAATGGTATCCCAATAAGTGACTAAGGGTCACTGGAGATCCAAGAGAGCTTTTCCTTATTATCTTTAAATCTTTTTAGGCACCTCAATGTGGATATATCAAATCATACAAACGGGTGTTATTTGGTTGTCTAATGTTACTTCGGTGGCAAAAATCCACTTACATACTGAATATATGTCATTTATATATTTAAAGAAATTCGTGCATTAATTGAAAATATTATTAAAAGGTTGCGTTAGCAATTTGTGAGGGATCCATGCGTTTTAAGAGTCCTTTGGTAAATATCTTACTCCAAAACACTTTCGGTTTTTTTTTCTTCATGTTGACGTGTCTGAAGATCAAATAAACATTACGATATCCTGGATTTCTGATCTTTTATCCAAGTAATTATCAAACATAGAGATGGTTGCCTGAATGATGAGGATTTGCCATTGTATTCAGATTAAGAAGCTTTTAGACTGGCTCATTAGTCGACGTATTTGTGCAAAGACTGGCATGACGACGTTATAAGGTAACGTTTCTCTCGTTCAATGATATTTGCTTTAATCATAAATTATGTGTTATAGATCCGTGAGAAAATTAGCTCAGCCATCCTGGATATGCCCGAGCACCCTGAAATCAAGAAGAGGCTATCTGGAGCCCGTATTAATTACTCATTGTCCTTGAAATCATTGAAATACTTAAGAGTTACGTCTATATTTAATTATAGTAGAGGTGACATTAACTGTACTATTAGTGTCTTATGTCTATACTAGCGTAGGTATATATTTGAAAACTGTTCTATTTAGACATAAACATCTTTATACAAATACTCAAACCATTCATTGCTCAGTTGAATCTTACAATGCCCTAATGGATATTTTTCATAATTGGAATTCGCTCCGTTATTATATTAAAAAATGGTTCACCAATGATTTTTCAATCTGTGTTTAATTCATTCATCTAATTTGGGACTTTTAAATGTACATATATAAAACTACGTATTATAATATTGGGCATTTAGAAAAATAACTTTATCTCCTCAAATCCATCTCCTCACAATACCAATTTGTTTTCTTTGAGTGAATTTGATTGAATAGTGATAATCATTAATTACAGCACCCTATTTAAAAAAGCAGATAATAATTACTAAACCTCGCATCTTATGAAATATGATATTAAAACAATAAATTGTCATCATTTTACTTAATCCTTTAAATTAATATCAATTTTAAACACCTTTTTGCACATATGAATCAAATTAAATTCAACAAACTCAAACGATATTTACAAAAATTACATCTTAAGGATGCAATCAATCTTTATATCGTTTAATTATGATCATCAACCACCTATTTTGGTTGAGGCTGCAAAATAAGACCTTTCTTTCCATGTGTATCCTTATTTGTAGAGCGTATCACACAACCCTCCTAAACCTTAGTCTGACGATTTGAGAATTTCGTGAGAATTTACTAATCAGAGGTAAAATATCTTCTTAGTATATCAATTTGCTAAATTGGCATTCTACAGCTTTGAACGTTTCATTATTGTATATCCTAATATTTGCATTATTACTTATTTACACAACTGATGATGACAGAGCCTACTTATATTTGGATTTAGTTCTGTGAAGTATTATGGTCTAATAGCTAAATAGAATACACAAATATACCTCTACGCTTACAATAAAATATAACTAAGAGTTGACTAAGATTATTTAACACATAATTAACTATTATTGCATGAATCTACTTTGGAAAAGACTTTTCGAACATTAATTTGTCAAGCTTGATTTTAAGTTTAAATATTTTTGGGATCTCTTAAGATGAAATTATCGGTTATCTTTATTGAAGGTTTTAATATGTGGAACATTAAATGTTGAAATCAGTTCAACTGCGGATTTTTCCCTATATTAAATAAATATTATGCAAATGTATAGACGCGTTACTTAAAAAATATGATATACATACACTAAAACTTGTTAGTGCTTAATATTATTTTATTACATTTCAATATTATTAAAAACAATAATCATTAAATTGTTAGTTATATAAATTATCATATATATATGGTTTAATCCGATACAATAGCTTCCTACTACAACTGCTTTACGCAGTACGTTAATAATTTGTAGATTTTTTTAATGTTCAGTAAGTTGATACTTTAAAATTACCTGTATTATGATGAATCATTTGGATTACAATTGATTAACTAATTTTTTAATGATAATAATACATTAATTCCCACTCTTATCTTGATCATTGTCTTTTTCCCCGTATTTCAGAAACGGAAAAAGACAGTAAGAACTTCTTGGGGATGTACGGCTCCCAGCGCATGAAGGACTGGAAGGACATCTGCAGCAGCTACACCAAGGGCAACGTTCACATAGGAGAAGCAAGTCAGTTCCTCATTCAGACCCTCGTCTATGACATCCCCGCCCTTAAAAAAACGTCTCAGCAAATGCATATCCCTCTCAGAGGAATGCGAAAAGAGCCGTGAAGACTCACTCAAAAGAAGCGGACAGCTCGTCAGTGAGTCTTCAAGTCCACACAAGCCCTAGGACTCTCCATCCCCGAGGGAGACACAAAGAAGTCCTCCATTAAAAAGGCCATCATTGAGCTCCTATCGGCTCTCCCTTCCCTCTATGATGAGCTTGCAAAGTCTTCATATCCATTAGAGGAGCCCCGAGCTTACTATGAGGGTTTTGTGCGTAAAAGTTTGAAGGATGAGAGCGCCCTTGAAGGAGAAGAGATTTACCCTTATTGAACTACCTTATTCATCACGGGAACGTGACGACTTATGAGTGGATTCATGGAGAGCCTCCGGTCTCCGTCGAGGCCCCGGTTATGGACTTTGGAGAAATGGAGGATGAAAAGACTAAGACTGAACAAGAGGAGGAGGATGTCATTGACTTTGGGGATGATGAAATCGATTTTGGGGACAAAGTTCCTGAGTCCACAGGAGAGATTGATTGGGGAGATCTGGGCTCAGGAGAGGAATCAACAGCACAGGAAGTGGAGATTGATTGGGACGCAGTGGAGATGGGCGAGAGTATCATCGTAGAGGAAGGGGGCATTGACGGTGGAGTGGCGAGGAATGAGGAGGCTTTGAGCCTCCTGGACAACCGACGCACAAGAACGCTTCTCCTGGACGAACTCCACGAGTTGGAGTGCTTCTTAGAGCAGCGGGAAGCGGACATGAAGAGTGCCGTTGGGGGTGCGTCTTCCCTCAACGCCATGGAGGACACTGCCTCTCTTCAAAAGTCCATTGCCCGCGTTCGGAGCCTCATTGAGGGGCTCACGAGCTCTAAAATGCATCACCTTCAATCTATTCGGAGCTCGCCCAAATACGTTGATCGCATTGTGGAAAATCTCCGCTCTAAAATTAATCTTTCGGATAAAATGAAGTATAAAGCGGATTGCTCCCTTACTCAGCGCGAAGAAGCGCTTCAGGAAAGTGTTGAGACGAAGAAGCGACTGGATGTGATCTTGGAGCAAACCAAGATCCTTCAGTCCTGCATTTGCAAGGATATTTCCCAACGCTACAATGACAGAAAAGTTAACATCATGGGTGGAATACAATCCATAATATCTTAAAATAATATTACGCTTTTAACTATTTTTGTTCCATCGTTTTTATTAAGTTGTTCAACAATTTTATTCAATTATAAAAGTTTGTCCATGCTAAGGTTCGAATATATTTATAATACCACCTCAAGTTATTAATAAATTTCACAACGGTCTAAAGAAAGGGAGAAAAATCAACTGCTATACAGTGATGTCATAGGAAACAACTAATTTTTTTGTATCCTACGAATGATATCACTGGATAATGCCACTTTGTTTTGTCCTATTCTCTATTCCGATTCAATTTGAGGGTTTTAAGGGGCCGCTTTGACGTCACGAAATGCCAAACAGGTAAGGGCGTTTTGGTGTCCCGTGTACTCTCGCATCACTTCTCCACTGTCCAAGGACCAAAGTCGAGCTAGGTTATCCGAAGATGCAGTGAAGAGATACTGAGAGTCCAGAGAAAAGAAAGATCCCAAACCCATCTTTGACCCTCAACTTTGAGCTCCTGAAAATAAATAAAAATATATATTTAAGGGTCATAAATCGTGTGGAGTTGGATATAATTGCTCAATATATGACTTATCCTACGATCAGTGATAAAATATCACGTATAGCAGTTGATTGAAATAAACTTCCTATCCCCAAAGGTCACATCCATAAAATATCACAATTCAACCCGCATTAAATGCCTCCTTAAGGTCATACTGGACAAAATACCTTGATAAGGGAGAAGTCATCCGCGTCCCATATCTTCGTTGATTGATCCGCCGAGGTCGTGGCAAGGATTTTCCCATTGGGACTGTATTTACATCGAAGCGCATACTTCTTGTGAGCCGGTATTCCGGCCCTAGTATCCATGTCGATGCAGGTCTTAAGGCCTTCATTCTCAGGGAGCGCAGCCTTGAGAGGCAGAACATGGCAGCTCCCTGTGTTATTCACAAAGGCCATTTGATTCCCACTGGGATGAAGGGCGATGTCATTAATGACAGACTCCTTGGAGGGCGTCCAGGTCTCAGCCTTGTCTGCCTTGAGGTTCCATATGGTTATGTTCCCCAGGGAGTCCCCAATGATGAGCTCCTGTTGATTAGGATGGAGCTCCACAGAGTTCACAGAAGCGGACTTGAGAGAGTGGCGCATTTGGTAGCGGACGTTTTCCAGGGAGCGCAAGTCCCATATCTGAATGACCCCATCGTCCCCTGCGACATACATCCATTTGCTGTCCTTGGGGAAGCCCACGTCCATGACGTTCTTTCGGAGTTTGGGATATTGACTTTCTTCATTGTTGCTGTTGGCAGTGCTACTGCTAGTGTCTTTGAGGGTGTCGTAGATTTTAATGGCCTGATATCCCCCCGCGACGAGAAGGGATCCGTCAGGGGATATCTCGAGCGCCGTGACGTAGCTGCAGGGGTGGGTAAGGCTCTTGAGGAGTTTCCCTGTGTGGGCCTCCCAGAGATTGATGCTGTTGCTGTAGCCTGCAGTAGCGAGGATGACCTCGGTGCTACTCTGGAGGGACTCGTCTCTGGAAGGAGGCCCCTCGTTTTCTGCCTTGGGATCTACAGCAGGAAGAGGAGGAGGTGGATATTCCACCTTGGCGGGCATGGACATTATTCAAGGTCTTGATCGTCAAAGAAGTCGAGGTTAAAGTTTTTTCGAAAGTCTGCGTGAACGATTCGGTCGCTGGCCGTGAGCTCTGAGAGGAGAACGGTGGATCGACCGGATACGTTGGACTGGCTGGCCTGTGTGCCTGACTGCTGTTGGGAGCTGGATGAAGAGGAGTAGGCGAGAACGGAGTCTTCGGAGTCGGCTATGTCCATGGCCGCATCGAACATCTCGTCCACCATGGGGAATCCTGACGCAAGACATTGCTTCCACCACCACCAAACTTGGACATAACTCTCTAGGAAAAGATGATGATGGTCACAAGAGGGGTCTAGGAAGGATCAGGGACTATCGAATGAATAGAGTTCAAGCCATGCGCAGTACAAGACACAGGCAGATTGAGAAAAAAGGTGAAGATAAAGAATAACAAATGGACTTCATTTTTACTTTTTAAATATCACGCAACCTTCAGAAGAAAAAAAATTAATTATTGAATTCAATAATATGGTTTTTTATCATAGAGATATAAAGATATCAAGGAATACTAGAAGCTAGCTGGAAGGATGTCGTCATAAACGGGCACTCCCTTCATGCGCACCTGAAGGCCATCATTATTAATTCAGTTGTAATATTTATTTCAAAAAAACGTGTTTGTGTAGTGTTATTTTAAGTTCTTTATATTCTGTGTTTCAAAGTGGTATACAAGTTCTTTGCTTATAGTATTCCTTGAAAGATATAGAGAGCTGATTCCCTTCAATAGCAGAGAAACAGCGTTCTGTAGTTTCTATGTGCGCAAAATAAACAAAGTAATTTTTACGACGTCATCGTAAGCTGATCTTAGAGATAGAATCTATGAATGATGAAGAGAATAAATTATATATTGTAATATCTTATTATGGCGGAAAAAATGATCAAAAACTAAAAAACCAGTAATAAAGCAATGATATATATATATATATCCTCAAAATTTGTTCAAAATATGCGATAAATATGCGGAAAAAGGCCAAATATGCATTATATGCGTTAAAAGGTCGTTTATGCCCAGAAAGTTTATTTACCAGATTCCTACGGCCCTGCTCATCAGTCTTTCGTCCAGACTCTCCTACTCTAAGGTAAAGCGTTAAAGTAAAGTAGCGCATGCAAGGAAAAAGTAAGCAAAAAAAAATGGCCAAAATTTTGTAATTTCCTTTAACGTTAGATGTCGTTGTCCATGAAATTACGTCACAATCCTATTTAAAAACCGGTTTAAAGGGATTAAATTTGATGATTTGAAATTTATCAAATAACTCCAAGATAAAAAACGTCTCCAAATATAAATAATAAAAGGACTTTGTTATTATTTTCAAAGAGCCATAGCATAAAAGCGCCCCTTACGGACTTAAGAAGAACTAATATTAAGTCCAATTTTTTTTGGGGAAAAAAGGAAGAATTTTATGTTATGCATGCGCTACTTTACTTTAACGCTTTACTCTAAGGCACTGTGCCTAATATAGTATTGTATGGTCTGTGACTGTAAGTACTTATTCCATAGAGATCATGAGAACTTGCTGAAGGAAAGACTTGTAGCGCTGAATATCGGGGTATTTGTTAACTCCCCATTGTTGGGTAAAAGACAACGATAGAAAGAATTTAAGACAGAGAGAGACTTCATATCTTTTATAATAATGAGAAAACATTTCATGTGTGTGTTCAATAAAGTGATGTGACGTCAATCTTCTATGAATGACGTCACATCACTTTGCGTATTCCATTATTATATTAACGCTTTTCGAAATCGACAGGTTTTCCTTGGACTGAGAAACGTGATTTCCAGTCTTTACTTCATCCTCTCAAGCAATGTCTTAGATGTGGAACCTGCGTCGCTCACTTTTCCTCTTAGTCCTAGTTTTTGCCATCAACACCCTGGTCAATCTACTGCGAACACCCAAAGTCATCTCAAATGGCACGTCCCCAATGAGATCAATTTTGTTCACTTTGGTAATGAGGAACAGAAGAACCAATAGAAGAGGAGCCTTCTTATAAGAATCTTTTTATCCCTTTCTTAGATGCCCCGGAGCTTCCCTTTGTCTCTGTGATTTGTATTTTGGCGGCTTATTTCAACGGAAAGCCGGATTTGATCCGCTTTCACTCCAACCTCCCCTGGATGTGATTCAAAATTGGAAGCACTGGGATGTGTTGGAGGCCACCCTTGGGGACAAACTCGTTGTGAACCATTTACGCCGACCCACACACGTCTTTGGAACACCCATCCGGTCCCCTTACCACGCAGCTGATCTCTCCAAGCTACAAATCCTCCGAACCCGAGGAGGGATTGCCCTGGACCAAGACGTCTTCATCGTTCAACCCTTGGAGCCTTTTCTGGAAGAAGAGTTCACCCTTGGCTGGGCCCCCAACGAGTACATTGGCTCACAAATCCTCTTGGCGGACAAGAAGTCCCGTTTCTTGAAGGCCTGGATCGCCAGTTACAAAGACTACCGCCCCGACAACTGGTACTACAACGCCGGGGAGTTGCCCACCAAGAGCATTCTCCTCAAGAACCCCACCCTTGTGCATCGCGTCCTCTACAAGTTCGGGGTCTCCAATCTCTCCAAAGAGCTGTATGATGAGTACTGGCCGCACTGGCGGGACTTCTACTCCATCCATCTCCTTTGGGCGCATCGCTCCTACCTAGCCAAGGGGGATGTGGAAAGGAGTGGAATACGGGAATTCAACGAGGAGAACATTTCTGGATACAACAACACCTTTGGTGAAATGGCTCGCTCCGTCTGGGTTCGAAGGTCCATACCCATCAAATGAGTGAGCTTCTCGTCAAGTGCTGCTTCTGCGAAAGCACCTTCAGTGACCTCAATGAGCTGCATCGGCACGTACATGAAGACTGCCGGGACCCACAGGACAAAAAATTCCCCTTTGTCTGCTCCTTCTGCGACAAGGGCTTCCGGCGCCGGGTCGACCACGACGAACATGTCCGCTCGCACACGGGGGAAAGACCCTTCTCCTGCCTAATATGTGGGAAGGGCTTCACCCAACGCTCAAACCACCGTCGACACATCAAGACCCACAAAGTCTGGCCCTATCCCCTCGAGAAGATCCCTACACTTCCATTCGGAGATGAAGACGTCCGCATCGTTCTTGACAACGGGTTTCAATGTCAATTCTGCGAGACGCTCTTCACAGACTTTTCGCTTTTCAAGGCCCATCTCCTGAGCCACGCCCATTTAAAGCGGTTCAAATGCATTGAGAAGGCGTGCTCCGAGGCATTCGATAACGTCAATGACTACCTTAGTCACATTTCCTCCCTTCACGACTCTAGTCCTCCTCCAAAGGCCGACGACGGGCTTCATAAGTGTTCCATTTGTAAAGCCTCCTTCAAGAGCCTCAAGGGGCTTCAAGCCCATAACCAGTCTGTTCCGCATGACGTCAAGTGCCACGTCTGCCTTCGTAGCTTTCCCTCCGAAGCACATCTTCGCCGGCACCTCCGAGTGAGTCATCAAGGGAAGTCCAAGTACCCTGCGAGACCTGCGGGAACTCCTTCCGAAGCCTCTTCTATCTCAAGTCCCACCGTCTCATTCACACGGGAGAGCTCCCCTTCCACTGCTCACTCTGCTCCTCCAAGTTCAATCGGAGGGACAAGCTTAAGCGACATGAGCTCATTCATCGCAACGTGAAACTGGACTGCCCCTTCGTGCCTTGCAATAAGGTCTTCAAGCGGATGGACAAGCTCAAGGAGCATCTCTTAGCCCATGCAAATCGAAGGGCTCTCCAATGCCTGGAGTGTCAGGGATCCTTTTCTACCTTTGAAAAGTTAAAAGAACATCTTCTTAATAATCATGCTTCAGATGGGCGACTCAGCTGCGCTGATTGCTCCGAGACTTTTCAATTGGTAAGCAACATATACACAAACAAATATCGTTTAAGAGGATCAATTGCGTTTAAATTGGATATATAACCTCAGTGTATGAATCTATATGACGGAACGCAGTTTTTTTGTTCACTCTTCTCTTATGTGTCTGTTACTTTTTATAAAAACAAAATCAGTAAATGATTATATATTAAAATAAGAGGCTGAACGCCTATTCTTTATCTCGTCGGGCATCTAGGCCGATTTTTGCTCCTCTTCAAGAGCAATTTAAAAATAAACACTGACCTTATAAAAAACGTAAACAATAACCTGGGTTTGATCTGACGTCACGTTAAATAGATTAATACATTAAGGCTAAATATACATTTAAAAAATGTATAATTATAAGTTAACAAAAAAAATATGTTTCAGTGACTTGATTAAAACGGGCTCTAGAGTGTATCTTTTAACATTTTTAAATATATATATTTCTTATTCATAGGCATCAGAATACACGGAGCACATGAAGGACTTCCATCCAGAGGCTCCTATAAGGATCGAGTTTATTGAGCCTCCAAGTGAGGAAGTCCTTCTATATGTCCCCATGAATGAAGACAACGGAGATGTTCTGACACTAAAAGAGGTCCTTTTCAACAACCCTGACGTTACTCCGGAGGAGGAGCCATCATTCAAGGAGCAAAAAGAAGATGAATCCCTACTCAACTATGAAGATAACTTGTTGAGTCTACTAGAGGGATCCTTGGAAACGAATCTCTTTCCTTAGTTTATATAATCCTAATTCACTTCATTATTATCATATATATATATATATTTACGCCTTAATAAAATACGTATTATTTGTTCGTTAAAATGTGTTTTTGTCACTTTTTTTCATATTTAATGATGGTCGTTCTCGGCAATATTTAATCCTATTTCCATATAATCGAGTTCGTATTATTCTATTTTTATTCCCTAAAAAGATAAATTTATGAGTAAATCGGTCGTTATGGGCACCACATATGGACATTAAGTAATGTAGAAGGCTTGTAGGAACATTAAAATAGATATAAATGCGACAACGACAATATTTCTCTTAAATGCGTATGATTTCCGTGAAGAAAACATTCCTAGACCAAAAGGAAATGAAGTCAAGCTTTTGTTTTTGATTTATTAATTTGTTGTCCTTAATTAATTTATATATTAGTTTAGCACAAAAAAATCTTCGGTGTCTTATGAGGAATAAAGTTTTCTGAATGCTAAGTATTGTTACTCAAGACCTAATATAGAGGATCTAATTGACTTCATGCCTAGGACATAAATCCGACGTCTATAACATAGAGTCTATCCCATCGTAAGAAGTGGGGTTTTTTAAGAGAAGAAAGAAATTTTATTTATTATCAATGGGATTTTTTTTTCTTATAAGTGTTGAAGCAAAGGAATTAAAAGTCGTATTTTGAGGAATAAATATACTTGCAAAAGATTTTCTTTACACTACCTCATATAATAAGCGCATAATATTCATGATAAACTAACATTATTTTGAACAATATAATCTTGATTGATTTCATAAGCATCCAATCTCCTCGGAATAAAATATATTAGAATCAAGGAGATTATAACGAGGACTAAGAAGACGACAAAGAGAGAAACAAAATCTGAATACCATTGATTAAAAGGAAATATGAAGATAAATAATCTTTAGTTTTAAACAGGGTATGTAAAAAAACCAAAAATTTGAAAAAACGGGTTTTACCGTGGTTTTTTTTCGAAATTCGGGTTTTTCATTACGCCATTAATTGGCTAATGGTGTAATGAAAAACCCGAATTTCGAAAAAACCCACGGTAAAACCTGGGTTTTTTCAAAATTTGGGTTTTTACATACCCTGGTTTTAAATAATAGCAAATAATGTTATCATTGGATTATAGATAGTAGTTCGTTTATTTCTCTTCTTCTTCTTAGGCCATAGAGATATAAAGATATAATAGTAACGAAATATCGTTCAGCTGTCGCCTGTGCCCAATATAAATAAAATAATTTGTACTACGTCATCGTAAGTTCATCATAGAGATAGAAAGATTTGTTTATGTTGGGCACAATGACGTATTTCTCTGAAGAATCCAAAAAGCTCTCTATGTCTTTATATATCTATGGTCAGTAGGGACTACCTGATAGGTTAAAAATAAAATAAGCCATACCGGTATAAATGGCGATTATTATTCGGTATTTCCAGCACTTATAACTGAATATTCCCTCATACTTAGAAGGAAAGAGGTTTGAAGTTTATATATTTATGTCTCTTCCTTTCACAAGAGATCCTGACCTCTGTCGTATGAGTTCAATTTTCCTATAATTCACACTTCAAGTTTCTCTAAAATGAGCAGTTTTTATTGAGCAATTGAAGGCAATTTATTATATAAGATAGTTATAAACCTGCAACATAACTTAATTGAACTTTCATAATTAAACCGTCTATTTTGCCTTCAAGTTGAACCTGGATAGAAAGTATGGTATAATGAATGAGTTATAAATATATAATAATTAATTACCGAAGGAAGAAAAGATAAGTTATGTTTAATTAATAGTTGTAGTCTGTTTTTCTCGTTCTTTCAGCTGTGTAGAAGTTGAAGTGTATAAGTATTTCTATCTCTATGCAAGGGTTAGGGCAATCACCCCCCGGACTAGCACCCCCGGTTAGTAATATTTCTTATCTCTTAAAGTCCACTTATGAAGTTAACTATGTTTTCTAGTTATTAACAAAGATGACGTCACTGTTAGTATGCATCCCAGTCCTTTAGAATTGGAATCTGTATAAATTAAACGTGCATAAATTTGCAAATTTCGTGTCTTAGACCTTATATATGGGATATTAGTACAACTAGACAATCATACAGTTTGTAACCTATCAACTCAAGATATCTTATTTATCTCATGTAGGTCCTAAGCTATTTTCTAAGATTTCATCAAGGAACCACTTGTCCTAAATCGAAGACTATGATCAAAAACTCATACACTCAAATAAGTTGACATATAAATTTTATTCTCAATTATTATATTCATTTCTTCACACCCGAAAACGGCATTTTTTAAAGATAACTAAGTCCCCATAGTCTTCGCAAGCAGCGGAAAAGGAGATCAAGAAAGTGATTAACCAGTGACGTCATCTTTGTTAATAGCTGGAAAACATAGTTAACTTCATAAGTGGACTTTAAGAGATAATAATATTACTAACGGGTAAATGTCTGATTATAGTCAGTGATTGCAGTTGATTGTCTAGTCCTGTTACGCTAGCAAGATATAAATAACAGCTGTTTCATCAGTTGAGCTTTGTGTACAGCTTTCATCTGAAAGAGCATGACTTGAATCAAGTATTAAAGAGTCCTTTCATTGAACCTTAGGAAAAATCATGGGAGGCCTCGTTTCTAAAGCCAAGGGTCATTTCTTGACCCGAACGTCTCAGCGCTTCAATATCGAGGCTCGAACTTCTAAGATTCTTGAGAGGGACAAGCCAATTCCAGCCCCAAAATTCCAGGCTGATATCGACTTCCTACACAAGCTCCGTGAAGCTGAGAAAGAATCCCCGGTGAATAAGCCTCTAGATCCTGCTTGGAGTGAGAGACTTAAAAAGGTAATTAGGGTCACCTCATCATGAGAGAAAGAGAACTTATTGACCGGCCCCTTGACGTTTAAAAAATTACTCAACAGATCTTCATTAGGGCAGTAATTTCATTTTTATTATTGATAGTAACAAATCGTAAACAATAAATAAGATAATTTGGTAGTGCCATTTCTTTAATAATACAGTCGTAAATAAGACAATAAAACCAGGCTATAATATATTTTACGTCAAAGTATGACTGTATTAAAATGTATTAATGTTATATTATGGAATAAATTGTAATAATAATACCATTTACATTTGATATGGTGGCTTTTGAATTCACTTTAAACAAATTAAACATATTTATGTTATATTTTGTTTGTTTGTTAAAAGCAAAATATAGTTCAATGACCACGTTTCAATGGATGTTCTTAATATTCATTTTGAACAAACTATGAGCATAACAACTGTTTCTGCAATTGTTTTTTATATTTTACATAATGATCATTTGTTTTTCAACTAGACGATAAAAAAATTAAAGGGTTACTCGGAATAAACGATAAAAACATATATTTGCGTTAACATGATTCATCAAAGAAAAAATTATTCCGTGTTCTTAAAATAGAAATACGAGTACCATAAGAGTTATGTAAATATTGAGGAAATGAAACTCATTCCTATATTCATTTTCTTCAACAAATTACAAACAAGTTGTACAAATGAAGAACAAATTCATTGCACATTTTTTAATTAAGTCGTTTTTGTACTTATCGTTGTTCGTTCCAAGACTGATGAATAACTTGAAAAACTTGGCGATCAAAATATTGATATAAAGTTGGACCTCAGCAATAAAATTCGTTCATCGATCACATTAACGCACGCGTCAAGCATTTCAAAAAAATATGTTTTTAACCCTAGGTATATGAAATACAAGGTTTGATTATTTCATAGATAAGGAAACGTCTTAAGTCTTAGTATTATTATTCACGTCATCAAAAATATATTGGATTTGAACAGGTCTACTCAATATAAAAGCCCCGTTTAATGTCGCTTTCCTCATGATATCTTCATTTCCAGGTCTATGTCACATCAGAGGATCCAGGACCCGAGGTATACAATCTGGACCGCCACATCAAGACACAAAACCCCGATCGCCCTCTCCCCGCTCGACTCCCACCCAACTTCCGTCCCTCCAAGCCCAAGAAAACTGTCCCCAAGAAACTCCATGACGGACGACTCACCCTACAGGAAGTTTCGGATCTACTTAGTGACTACAGGCCCATATTACCTCCGGGTCTCTCCCTCCAGGAGCTCCAGGAGAAGTATAACACGGAGCGCAACGTAGGAGACTTGGTCAACTACTATAGAATCTTTCAGAAATACTCTAAGGCAGAGTCCAACATACCCGAGAAGAGCAAATATACATTTCTCCCCTCCTCAGATGAATTCGCTCCAAAGAAAGACTCATGAAGATTCATTCAATTAATGGATATGTGCTAGTGGTTTTATTTATTAAAATGTAGTATTTCAAGATAATTATGATATCACTTTTTGGACTTTTTTTTCTTCTTATCATCCGGTGCTGGGGGGGTTCCAGAGAGCTCAGCAAGTTTCTTTTAAGTTCCAAAAGGACCTTTACCTCAGCATCAATTACTTTTTTATCCGCTTTGGAGGCCTTCAGAGACCTCACTTTATCCCCTGCTCACCAACTCTTTTTTCAACTTCCTTGACATCTCCAACAGCAGAAGCAGGAGGAGGAACAGAGGATCGATCGCTTTGAGACGCCCCGAACCTGGCCTCAAATTCCTTGACATCCTTGATTTCGCTGATGAGCGGCTCTGGTGCCCCAATGACGTGGCCCTCGGGAAGTAGTCGAACGAAATCCGTGGTTTTGAGTAGAGAATTGATATCCTCCGGGCTCACATTGACTTGCCTTTGAATGTTTTCTGCGATGGAGGGCATGACGGGGGAGATCAAGATGGAGAGGAGAGCCACGGTGTTCACGCAGAGAGACACTATCAAATGCGCCGTTTTCTTATCCTCCGGGGAGCCCTTGACGCGCTTCCATGGGGTGTAGCTCTGCATCAACTGATTCCCAAGCGAGAAACAGTGAGGAAGCTACTCACGGCATCTCGTTCACGGGCCTTCTCCATGAGGTCGGCATATACCTTGATTTGAGAGGATACGTCCGATATGAACTGAAGCAACTCGGGGTCCTCCGTTAGGTCCTTGTCCGAAATGGGACAAATGACTCCCTCAAAGTATTCTTTACAAAACTTGAGGGCCCGGTTGACAAAGTTTCCAAGGTTGTTGAGGAGCTCCGTGTTGTTTTTAAGGAGTAGATCATTCCACTTGAAGGCCGAGTCCTGGTTCTCTGGGCGCGTGTAGGTGAGGTAGAACCTCCATATGTCTGCAGGGATCCCCGTCTCCTGGGCGTCGTTTCCAAATACCCCAATCCCTCTACTCTTGGAAAACTTGGTTTCTTCGTAGTTAGGTACTCTGTGGACATGATTCGATTGACCTTGAGCCAGGCCTCATCGGATCCGAGGAGAATGCAAGGGAAGATGATGCCGTGAAAAGGGACGTTGTCCTTCCCCATGAACTGAATGAGCTCAACGTTCTCCGCGTCCTTCCACCAGGCCTCCCATTGCTTGCAGTAGTCTGCAGTGATGCCAATGTAGCCGATGGGGGCATCAATCCACATGTAGAAAACCTTGTCCTCGTAGCCCTTCAAAGGAACTGGAACGCCCCATTTTAAATCCCGTGTGATGCACCTATGAAGATAAAGGATTGATAAGATCTTATTTTATATATTGTGTCATGATATATATTTCTAAGTTTGTATCTCAACTTGGTATTTCAAAGCTGAGACAGGCTTACATATGTAGGGCGTGGCTAAGACATAAGAAATAACAGACATGAACTACATTTATGTACTAATGTCATATTTTAAGTCATAGCGTAGCAGGCCGTTCATAAGTCAGTCTTTCAGCTTAGAAATACTAAGCTAACATGAAAAATTACAAATATATAGCGTAGCAATGTTATAAAACAATAGAATAATTGACTATGGTTATGAATAAATATAACATTTTATTAACAGTGTAGCTATACATTTGTAAGTTTGCATATAAGTTCCGGTATTTCAAAGCTGAAAGGCAGGCTTAAAAGTGTAGAGTGTAACTATGACATAAAATGATATCAATTTAGTTTGGACATTATTTTCATATTTTATTAATAGCTATATATTTGTAATTATGTCTCTGCATGCATACTTACAAATGTATAGTTACGCTAAACAGTAGCGTTATATTATCGATATATACAATTTCTAAGCTTTTTCATTTACCTGGGTTGGAGTCCAAGTTTCAGCCATGACTTGGCAATGACTCGTGCATTATTTGTCCAGTTGAGGGAGCTCTCATTCAGCCAAGCAGTGAGTTTTCCCTCCAATTTGGGGAGGTCCAAGAAAAGATGCTTGGTATTCTTGACCTGTGGGAGTGACTTGCAGCTGGAGCATTTGGGCTCAATGAGCTCAATGGAGTTGATGAGCTTTCCACAGGCATCGCATTGATCCCCTCGCGCATCTTCCTTCTTACAAAAGGGACAAATCCCCTCCACAAAGCGATCCGCAAGGAAGCGAGAACAGGACTCGCACCATAACTGATCCATAGAGTCCTCCAGGATGTAGCCCCGCTTGTGAAGCTTCCAGAATATCTCCTGCGTCAGGGCCTTGTTCTTCTCCGAAGTCGTTCGCCCAAAGACGTCAAAGGATACGTTGAACCATTCGTATATCTTCGAATGCAGGGCGTGGTACTTATCACATATTTCTCTCGGGGAAACCCCTTCGGCTGCAGCCTTCGTTTCCGTTGTAGTCCCGTGTTCGTCCGTACCACATACGAAGAGTGTGTTATAGCCACGGAGTCGAGCATAGCGAGCGTAGACGTCCGCAGAGAGAACTGCCCCCGTAATGTTCCCCAAATGAGGAACATTATTGACATAGGGAAGGGCGGAGGTCACAAGAACATTTTTCTCCCCTTCACTGGCAGAACGGGACTCTTCTTAGAGCTCTTAGATGAAGAGGGAGAATAGCCACTCAGCCACTTCTTAGCGATAACGGTTGCTTCCGAGGAGCTCAGAGAAGGTCGAGACGGCTTCTCTACCGGAGTTGGGAGGGAAGATAGGACCCTAGATTGAACCTCTGAGAACTTAGCGGAAGCAAATCCTAATAGTTCCGGCATTTTAGATGCAGCTTTGTATGAAGAGACCTCTTTTGAAAGGTTGTAAGGGCTGGAAGAGCTGCTAGAGCTTCTTTGGCCATGCACGGCTCATGAAGGAGAAAGTAGAGGTCAGCCCAAAGAAGAAGATCTGTATAGGGTTCTTTTTTCCTTTGCTCCAGGTATGTCTTAAGTGTGGAGTTGAGAAGCGGTGAGGAAGAGAGAGATACCTTTTTACCGAGGCTACTTTCACCGTAGAGGACTTTCAGCCCTGGGGACAGCTCCTCCTTTTCCCATAGAAAGAAGGGAGGTTCATCCACCTGAGTGGAAGAACTCTTTTCCTTCATATAAAGACATGCCACTTTGGCTGAGGTGAACTTGAGCCGACCCAGGAGGAGGACTGCCTCACTCTCCGAGGGAAGGAATGACACGCAACCTGGTCCCTTAGCATACTCTGCAGCTAGAAGCCCCAGCTTCAAGAGCTCCAAGTCCCCAGGACGTCCGTGAAGTGAGATATTCATGATTCCCAATGTACTGGAAACGTCACGAACAGCGTGTATATTATTAAAAAAGTTCATGCAGAAGATTGTTGTTTACTTTTGAAAATCAATAAAAAATATGAAAACAAAGAATATCTTTATCTTATGGACTTTGTTATGTAATAATATTTCATTAGATATACACTTTTTTCAAAAATAAAGTTAAAAAGACGATTGTGTAGAGATATAAGAGAATATTTATTTATTTAGCTTTGTACTTTAATTCAAGATAGTGTAGATTATCGTAGGCTTATTAAAACTCAGAAATTGTGAACTTAGAAACTATTTTTAATCTAAAACTTGATTTCATTAAGATAAAATTATTCCTTATATATCTTCCAATTTAAAAAGAACAAGAACTAAGTTTTAGATATTTAAAAAAACTATATAGGAGGTTGTGTTGAATATAAATGGCTATTTATATAGCTGCCTTGGTTAAGTTGCATGACGTCATTATTTCTGAACATCAACACACCTTCCTTTCATATTATTCAGAGCCTTGTCAATTTGATTGTCATTTTATATAATTATATCTCTTAATTTCTCTCCCACTGGACTCTCTCCGAAACCTTTTTCAAGGTGAGGATATGAACATCTATTACTATTTAGTATAGAGTTAAAGCCTACTTAGAAGAATCCTTCCTGAAGTATTTTCCTTCTCTTAAGACACCAGGTTTGAATCATCAATTATTATTATAAACGTTAATTAAAAGTCATTGGCAACTTTGTTCATAAAATGTTTTTCGTGACATAAATATTTATTTCTAGGATTATTATTTCTTTGAAGTATGACTAATTTAATGATTAGTACAAGTCTTTCATTCCTGAGGGGTGTAAAAGTTGTGAATCCACAAGTCAGGCTTCCGATATCTTCTTCTTTATTTGTTAATGTTCATCGGTTTCATTATAAAGATTGGGAGCATATTAGGTACTCTTGAAAATGGTGCCACCATTTGACAAATTTGGAAAGTATTTAGCAATTGTTTCTGTGATAAGGTGAGCGATAAACATCGTTGAAATCAATTTTTAAAAATATATTGTTCTTTCCTTATCACTAGTCCCTAAAATTGATAAATGATAAATTTATTAAATGTATGGCATGGGAGGTACAATTCTTGGATAAATAATGATGTTTTTTATGTATCGTTTATGTCATCGCGCGTCAATGTTTTTATTGTCATCATTTATCGCAAGTGACGTTTTAATTTTTTCTTTGTTGCATGCAATGTTTCACTTTGTCGTACTAATATTACTACTAGTTGCGTTCAATCTGTTTCAGCATGCCTGCATACGAGGGCTTCGTTCTTTTATCCGAGAAGCACGCCGTTGTATTGGATATCGGCTCCGCTTACACCAAGTTGGGCTATGCCGGAGAATATCAGCCTCGTAAAATCATTCCCTCCCCCAAGACCCTCTTCCAGGGCAACAAGATATCGGAGGATGAGCTCTACGATGAATTCGTGAGCTTCATTCACTCTCTCTACTTTGAGCACCTCCTCATCAACCCCAAGGACCGGCGGGTCGTTCTCGTGGAGTCCGTCATCGGCGTTGCCTGCTGGCGAGACGTTCTGGCCAAAGTGTTATTTCGGCACTTTGAGGTCCTCTCCGTTCTATTTGCGCCCTCTCATCTCATGCCTCTGTTCCTCCTTGGGGTCAAGAGTGGCCTCGTCCTCGACGTGGGGTACTCGGAGGCCCAGCTCATACCCGTATACGAGGGTGTCCCTGTACTAAAGGCCTGGCAGGCACTCCCCTCGCCTCAGAGGCAGTGCAAAAATCCCTGAGAAGTGCCTTAGACAACAACAACCTCTCAGAGTCTGTTATCGAGGACATAGCAGTCAGATTCTGTTATGTTGCCCCTATGAGAGAGGACTTAAAATACAAGATGTTAGAATACTTCTCATGACTGAGAAGAAAATAATGCTCATTGTCTTCATTTATGTTTTTTTAGAACCGACAAAACGGAGAGAAGGGTCCCTTAGAAAATAGCAAGACCCCAGATATATCATATCCAATCAAAGGGAGTCGCACAATAAACGTGAAGGGATCCGTGAGAGAATCCGTGTGTGAAGTATTGTTTGAGCAAGTAAGTTGAAGCCGAATTAACCCACATAAGTTTGATAGACTTATTTATATAATTAAGAAACTAGTGTGTCATCAATTGTATCTTAAGACATCTTATAAAACTAAATCAACACTCGATTAGTTACATCCAAACCCGCGTCATAGTATTATTTCATATATCTTATGAGAAATAAAAGAAGGATTGACTGATTACAAGAACTAATATATTTTAAATTTATAGTCATAAGCTTATCTAAAGCCAAAACACGTATCGGGAGTTTATAAAAGGGTTGAATATGGACTATGGTTTCCGCAAAATTAATAAAACAAATCGATTACATTAGGGTACAGAGTTTTGAAGGAGATGAAAAAATATTTATATCATTTTGAACGATTTCCCAGCTCATATGTAATTGATTAAAATTTCTCAATATATATATATTATATATATATATATATAAACATTAAATCATTATTCACTTCGACCATTTTTTCCTTATGTCATCGACTCTAATGTTCCTGTGTTATTCTTTATAGGATATTGATCGCCTCAGCATTCCCACCATGATTCTTGATGCCATTTCCTCCTGCTCCATCGACACAAGGAAAGAGCTTGCTGGCAACATAATATTCATGGGCGGGTGCACGCTCCTCCCTGGATTCAAACTCCGCGTCATCACGGAAATTAAAGATCTCTGCGAGACCCATAACAAGTACAGTGAATTAAAAGTCAAGGATCATTTCCGGGTTCACACGCCTCCCGGTGGAGCCAACTGCACGGCCTGGCTGGGGGCCTCCATATTTGGAGCACGGATGAGGTGGCCTCTCGATCCTTCCAGGGAGGCTTACCTCAAGGACGCAGCCATACCCGACTGGGCCAACCTCAAGTTCAACGTCCTTGACTTGGGGAAATGAATATATATATAAATATGTTTCTTCTACACCTGATTAAACATGCATTTCATTGTGTGAGTTTAATAATTTGAGAGGGGAAGATCAAATATTTTATTGCCGGTTTTGAGCTTTAATTTGCTGAGGTGCAGTTCATTTGGGGCGTTGAGATTGAATAAAGTATTTTGTAGTTGTGTAAGTTTAAGCTCCAGTTCCTTGGAGCGGTCTCCCAGGGTCCATAGAAGGGAAACATGATATTCCGGGGAGCTGTAGAATGTAGGAAGGTCCCTTTCTTCAAGTACGCTGTCGATTCCTTCCTGCAAATTCGGTAGGACTTGATTCGGGTCGGAGAGTGGGAGCCCAAGGAATGTTCGAGTCCCTCCTCGTTCACAAAGACCTTGAGCCATGGGGATCCCTGTGGTAAAGCTAGCTTTAAATGTGGGTAATGAACAGTGATGTCTCCCAGCTCTTTTCGAAGGCTCTGGATGTCCTCATATTGTATCACGAAGAGCTTTGATAGGCTTAGATGGAAGGACTCGCACTTCTTTAGGCCATATTTTTCCAAGGAGGGAAGAAGAGATTCATTGAAGTGAATCATTGGTCGGAAAGAATCGCTTAGATCTCCATAGACGAAAGAGGCCCAGTTTCCATCAACGTGCTCCACAGATCGGACACGACCCTCATAGTCTTTATTTCCTGAGGGATTCTCCATGACTCAAGAGTCTTTAGGCACTCAAATCTGAAAGTAAGCTAAACAGTTATGTTAGTGCTGTAGAATAATGAATAACCAATACCTATTAGTTTATTATGTATTACGATAAGTGTATGGCGAGTTAAAAACTTTATCTTCAAATAATTTTATGATAAATAGTTTTAAATTGTAAGAAAATTAGAGATGAGCTGACCGGGAAACCAAACCAAGGGCTTTGGTGTTTGAGGCCCATTTTGATAGAGTGTCTTTATATCAGATTTCAAATACAAAAGTAATAGAAAGAATTGAAAGAAGTATTCTTGTCCGCGAATACAATTATAACATCAGTATGTTAGGTTTCAGTGTTGGTATGTTATATCAAATAAACAATTAAGTGTAACAAAGGGGTACACTATGAAACAAATTAATATTTGCATAAACTGCAGAACACAAATGGTATAAAGACCTCATTACCTGTGTTTCCTTAAGATATTGCTTGAATCTTATCCAAAAGTGTGTGTTTATTTCCTTCACATTTGCTGTCGTCAATATTATTGTTTACCTTCCCAAAAAGGGTCCAAAAAATGACTCTACCAATAATATTGAAGAAGCCTCTTATTTTGACGTCATGGAGAAGTACGTTGAGTTTTGTTGTTTCCATAACAAATCATTCACAACATTGTGTGTATGTTCTATTTCAGTGTATCAATCCAAGATCGATCCATCTCATCTGTGGACAACCTCTTTGAGCAAGATTGGTGGATGCTCAATATGATCACTTCTAAAAGAGGAGAGGCCAATACTAGAGTTATGAGTGAGCTCAAGAATGAGCTTTGTAGTCTACGGAATGACATTTACCTAACAGAGATATCAGAAGGGAAAGATCCTCGACTCAAAATCGGTAAGACATTTGATTGGTTGAACAACTCAGTGCATTTTTTTATGTTTTGGTTATGTATTTCTTCCAGAGTTTTGTTGTGCCTATGAGAGTGAGTCTGATTTCCCTTGGGTCCTTGTTTCCAAGTACCCTGGTGGTTTCAACGCCTCAGCATTTTAGGAGGAGCTCCCGTTCGAAAGGAATCCTTCCAGACCCCAGAGGAGCTCTCTGCCTTCCTTTCTTCTCTCCAGGAGGCCTCAGCCTGTCCTGGGATTGAGGAAGATGTCATCTTGGACAACGTGGACCAACTTCAAGTCATTGACTTGTTCCTCTTTTACATCGAGGCCTCCGGATCGTCCCGGCCCGTCATCCATCGCTCCAGAGACTGTCGGAGACTCATCTATGGGAAAGGAATATGTGAGCCCTGTAAAAAGCTCCTTAGCCGAATCGATCCCAATGAAGCTCCAGAAGAGAAAGTAACGAAGAAGACCTACAGAGCAGTACCCAGGATTCTACCGAGTGTAGCCACTGCTTCGTTTCCTTTTCCACGAAGAGACTCTTGAACTCCCATGAGTGCTTGACTTGCCCAACAACACGTCCTTTGTCTGTCCAGTCTGCAACACGGGCTTCCGCTTTGGCAATCCCTTCGTGGAACACCTATTCCATGTCCATAGCTGTGATCCTAACAAAGCTGATATACAACGCAACGAGCTCTCACTCATAAAGTGCCCAAGCTGTCCAGAGTGTTTAGATGGGCCCTTGTCCCTGGAGCGACATCGCTCGGAATCCCATGCGGTGGATCCACATGCCCTCATTACGCTGGAGGCTCCCCAGAGGGACTCTACGAGTGTCGGGAGTGTGCAAAGCTACTCTGGGGTCAGTACATGTATTTTCGCCATTATCAGAAGGTTAAACACGGCAGCCGCTCTGGACTTACTCCGAATGAAGGAGAAAAATGGAGGAAGCGTTGCAACTTCTGTCCACGGTTCTATAGCAATAAACATGCTTTGGCCCGTCATATTAGGGAGTGTCATGCGGAGGAAGACCTCAGTGAGATAGATGAGGTGAATCCGGCTCCCAAGGAAAAGAGCACCTGTGATCAATGTGGCAAGGACGTCCTCGATGTTAGGAAACACAAAGCCAATGCTCACCCGGAGAAGGTAATCTTCAAAGACTGTCACATCTGCGGCAAGTCCGTTAAGCGAGGCTCCATTGCAAATCACCTTCTCACTCACAAGAAAGAGTCCTGGGTCTGTTCCTATTGCGGCAAGAGCTTCCCCCAAAAGGCCTACTTGGCAACTCACGTCCGCCGACACGATCCGGGCTACAAGAGCACTCCCTGCAAGCTCTGCGACAAGCTCTTCAAGGGGACTGCATCCCTCTACACCCACATGCAGTCAGTTCACATGGGGAAGAGGGACCATATGTGCAACATCTGTGGAAAGGCCTTCTTCACCAAGGCCAAGCTTAATCGACATATCCCCATCCACTCCAAAATCAAGGACCTACACTGTGAGCTCTGCAGCTATGCCTGCTCCCGACGAGACCGAATCAACCAACATAGACTCATTGTACATGGAATAAAGGAACCACAAGCGGAAAATGAGAAAAATGAGGCCACACCTATTCAACCTTCAGAAGAAATGGCGATTTAATTTTCCTTACTTTCATAATATAATGCCTTCATGTACTAGTATATTTCGTTTCCTGCTCCTTAACAAGATTTTATTTTCTTTCCAGACTTTATTCCCTAGATAGAAGAAGTGTTCATATCATCAATGGAAGAGGACGGCCTCTCTGCTCGTAAGACGCGTTCCTCTCCACGTCGGGGACGGAAGAGGGACCTCATGCTCCCTCTCCCCCGCTTTCCGCCTATTCTTTTTTCTTCAAGGAGATGCAGAGCAGCGTGAAGGCTCACAACCCCGAGGCAAAGTTTGGGGAGGTCTCCAAGATCGTGGCCTCCATGTGGGACACCCTAGACGAAGAGGCCAAGGCCACCTATAGAGGGCGAAGTGAAGAGGACGAGCTCCGATACAAGACGGAGATGGAAGAGTACAACAACGGCTCATCTGGGGATATTAGAGAGCCCGTTCTTGGACCTGAGGCCTCCGCTGTGTTTTCTGGAAAGCTTGCTCTGGATCTAGGAAGTCCGGAGGAACCCCCGCCCGCCGTCATGGGCCACCTCTGCGTTCGGAAGGGATGCTCCAATCATGCTGTAAAGAACTCTGAGTGGGAGGATGAGTACTGCTCCAATGACTGTGTTGTTCTGCACTGCAGAAATGTTTTGAGGAGTGGACACAGGATCGGACAATGCAAGTGGCCTGATCAACTAACTGTTATTCTTCTTAATCTCTATTACTAGCATTATAATGTCTTAATAATACCTGTGTACAAATCATAGGAGTATTAATGTTTCGAAAGCATAGTTTCTTCTCAGAGTTCGAATAACTGTTGAACCCAATTGTTATTATTTATCCCGTCATTTCCTGGATTATATACAAAAATAAATAATTCATCAGTGGTGAATCATCACGCTCTCAAAATAGCCATCAGCACAAAACACCCCTTTATTATTATAAAAGGCAAGAGAGAATGACGAATATCATTCAGTGATATCATGATATGTCACAGCGAGAAATGAAATTAAAGGGCATACCTCGCCTCCTCTTAAACAAGTCTTTGCACTTATTGTTTTTTAAAATAAAGCAAGAACAATATATGACTTGCTTAATAAGTCATCTTGTTGGCGAGGCTTGTCGCCAAACCTTTCCCACCATTGTCCATTAATTATTGTCTACTACCTCTGCATATTATCTTTCCTCTCCTTTGTCAATCTATTCCATAGAGATATAAAGACATAGAAGGCTTATTGGATTCTTTAGATAAATACGTCAATACCAATTGCCCAATACTAACAAATATTTATACCTCTATCCAATTACTTTGTTTAGTTTGGGCACAGGCGACAGCTGAACGATGTTTCTCTGCTATTGAAGGAAATCAGCTCTCAATATCTCTATGATCTATTCCCTGATATTAAAAATCCATAAAAATAGATCAAGTATATCCGAAAACACAATATACATTCCAACCCATGCCAGACCCCGGGCACTCGTTCTTCGCGGCAACCCAAATTTGCCATGCAAATTAAAAAATACCAAACCCTTGTTTGTGACCACCTGTCTAAATGTCACTTTTTTCGTGTCAAATTGCTTTGTAGTTGAATCAATGTTCAACTCTGAAAGTTCGTTACGAAAAACACCCGGAAATCTGTACAAATAGGACTATTACATCAAATTTTTACATCTCCTCATTATTTAATCGTAACAGGACTGCCACCCCTTAAGCTTTACCCCCCGTTACTAATACTTTTTTGATCCCTTAAAGTCCACCTTAGAAGTTAACTATGTTTTCTTTACGACAAAATTGCATTATTGTTTGAAGCCCATGTTCCTAATATCGACCATATATATTTATTTATCTTTAAAAAAAGACAGAAAGGAACAGTTTACAACGTTATAATGTAAGAAAACGAAAGGAATGAAATTTCTTCAATAGTATGAATGCAGATAAATCATCTAAAAATATATGGCCGATATTAGGAACATATTAGGTTTCAAAGAATAATGCAACTTGTCATAAAGAAAACATAGTTAACTTCTAAAGTGGACTTGGAGGGAAGTTTTAGTAACGGGGCTTAAAAGCCTAGGTGGTGGTATTCATAAACTCGATTTAATGGTTGTAGGCCTGATTAAAAAAATCGAAGTTACTTATAGAAGCACATAATATAAGGGCAATTGTAAAATTTAAGACATCGACAAAAAGAACTTTTGGAGACCTCATTTTTCACGATTACAATATTAAGTCTCTCTCTCTGGTTCTTTCTGTCGCTGTCTTTTCTCAAACAATGAAGTGCTAACAAATATCCCAAATTTCGGCTCTCTATGTCCAGGATCGCCAATTAGGCATCCATGGCTTCAATGTTTCTCTATCTATCCTGGTTTCCCATTACCAATAAACACTACCAATATTGATTAAACTCCCTGTATTCAAATTGCAACCAAAGGACCCTTCACTATTGCATTGATGAGGTTATCTTGCAGTGAGTGCATAAAATAAATTGAAATGTTTCAGGGATATATAATTCGGGATGCCATTAGGGACGATCTCACAAACAAAAAATTTTATTTACAGGTGGTCCCTCAATCTACTATTACGTCATTAGAGTTATTCTTTTATCGTCATATTTTTTTGTGAATATAGCTTTATTAAATTTATAGACGTGTAGTTTGGAGGAGTCCTTCAAAGAATCGACAATGGATATAGGCTTATGAAGAATTTATGATCTTATGGATGACTTTAGCTCAGTATTCATTTTCGCACATCAACAGCCGAGATTAAATTACTGCTTTATTTCATAATGCCAATGATTACGTCACTCCTTCATTTTTTAACCAATCACGTTCGAGAAAATGATCTCACTTTGTTTACCATAAAAATAATCAAGCAGTCATTGGTATTAGTAACATTTATTTATTAATTAAGCTCTGGGATAATTATTAAACGCTTGTAAAATAACACATATAAACGGAAGTATGAAATCTTACTCTCAGTGATCTCTCTGCATCCACCATTAAAACAATAATGAAGTTAAAACTAAGTAAAATGACAACTTAAAATCAAATATTAATTATTCAAATAGACAAAGCTGGCTTGTTGAGCAGGTAGACTTAAAATCCGTTTTTTTCATTCTAGTTATGAGAGACGCATCAATTACTAGTAAGAGAAATCCTGCGTCTAAAAAATACGGATTTATAATGGTTCTTTATGAGTTATCAGACCAACTTATTCCAAACTGGAGCATTAATCATCATATTAGTTGATTTGTGTTTGTTGTAAGCCGGCTTTCAATAGCTTCAATTACTGGATTATATAAGCACACATACTGACTTATCATGGCAAGAGTGCCATTGTATTGATAAACCAATCACTTGCATCAACAAAAATAGGGAATAAGGTAGTTTGTCTCATTATAAATCAGTGAAGGAAGTGTCGTCAATAGTCAAGTCTTTAAGTGAAATGTAATCACCAACAGACACAGCTTATTTCTCATTACAAGTTGTTGTTTTTTAGCGAACCAATTGATATGAATATCCTCTTGGGGGGGATACGAATATCATAGTAAGTTAATTTTGTAATACTGAACATTGGTTTTTTCAAAGCATTGGGGCGCTTAGAGTGTTTTTATCCTTGGAAATGAATATCACTGAGTTTAAAAAATAACAATACAGTATGTTTGTACAAGGGATGGATGAAGGAAATTAAGTGCATTAAGTATAAATGACTGCATGTAAAAACAGAGGTCTCTAAGCCTCTTTGCTTCCATTATAAGCCTGTGAGCGAGTCATTTTATTAAAATAATTGGCTCTGTAGTCCTTGAGTGTCAGAGAGCAGTCTCTAAAAATGAAGGGGAGCCAGCCTCTTTAAGAAGCTTTTCCACCAAGACCCGGAGAAGAACGGAGTCATAGATCCCGGAGTGAAGCTCATCTTGCTGAACATGTATGTCCATGGCGCGGCAGACGTCAAAAAGTGTCTTTTTTCGAAGATTTGCCAGCGTGGGATGCCTGGCAATGGCCAAAGTGGATCCGTGAATCCCCCAATGACGTGGCTGTAGGGGAGGGAGTACCGCTCCAAATGCTGGAGGAGGAGAAAGGCGTCAAAGTTGAAGGCGTTGTATCCTAGGAGATACAAACTTCGTCCGGGCTGTTTGAGTTGGATGAGCCAAGCAAGGAAATCCCGAAGAACGACCTCGGGAGTCTCCGTGAAGAGCTCTTCGTTTCTTCGTCTCAAGCGCCCAGAGTCCCGCTGGAGCACGAGGCCGTTCACTGAGGTGGCCTCCGAAGTAAGATCCTTGCTGGGCTTGAGGTAGGCGTCAAAGAGACGAGGGAGGCCGCTCTTGTCCGTCTCCAGGGTCACGGCGCTCAACTCCACTATGTCTGGTTGGGTGAAGAGGAGACCTGTGGACTCCAGGTCCAGTATCACGTACACCGGAGAATCATTCATTGATGTACTTATTATTAACTCGCTTCACATGGATAATATAAATGTCACAAAAAATCTAGAGAAGATTTTAAATATTTAAAATTCCATATGATATGACGTCAACACTAGGGATGCTTCAAATATTTTAATGATTCCGATCTTTGAGTCATCTTAATTTATGACTATTTTTCTTTTTTAGAAATAAAAATTGATGTGTGAATTTTATGGAAAAGTAATAGGTCACACGTCATATAATATACATGTAGCTAGTATCTAATTCCAAATGAACTTTTTGAAGCGTGTTATGCATTGAGTAAAAGAAAACCATTGCATGTTTGTATAAGAACCAAGACTCAGCTGAGGAATCAAGGATTATGGATGGGAAACACTTTCAAATTGTTATATTTGAAAGTCTGTAAATAAATAATAAGGTTATATATTAAGTGGGGCTCGGCAGAAGAAAAATAATATACTGTCGGCATAGGTTGCAAGCCGTGTTCAATGAATATATGAGTAGATTTACGCATATATACTTATTAAAAGCTGTAGTGATAAGTTAATCTTCGACCAGTCAAGATTTTAACTTTGATTATCGCTACAAATAACCACAAATCAGGCAATCAGTAGCATTATTCGGTAGTTTTGTCCTAATAAAAAATAATTATCATAAATCTATCACTTATAGTACCGTTCAAACTCAGATTTCCATATTAACCTACAGCAAGATTCCGGAATTCTTATTTCATAAAACTAAGATATATATTTATTAAATCAAGATGCATTTTTATTGTTTAATAAACAATAAACTTAGGTTTATATTCCTTTTCTTAACTCTGTGTGTTCTTATGATATCTTAAATATGGATGCCATACCATATACATTTATGTTTTTGTTCCCATCATTTAAAACAAAATACATTTAAGAGTTTGGAACATTGCGTTGCTCACTTAGTTCAAGCCCCTCGTTTTGTTTCTATCAAATTCATTTTTTCTTAAGTATTCCGTTATCATCATAAAAAGTCAGGATTATTCTTAGTACCTAATTATTGCGTAGTATCTACAAGAAACTGCGTCAATGCAAATAATACGGGAGAGGACATCCTTAATATGAGTTGTGTTGTTTTTTAATACTCAAAATTGTCCACATTGACTCAAGACATATTTGTAGCAAAGTCCCTACATGAGTTCATTCGTGAATAAGACTCTTACTAAGTGAGTTCTTTCTTGCTATTTCTTGCAAAGTATGAGTAATAAAATATACAAGAGAAAAACCTGGAAATGTAGGCCACAGAACGATAATAACAAAGGCAGTCCAAGACAAGGTATATAGAATACAGTCCAAGAGTGACAGTTCTAAAGGAATTATGACGAAATATGGTAAATGTGGATGTTGAGAACCTTGCCGAGTGTAGGAAGTCCTTCAAAGTCAAGTTCCCACATAGGGCGTACCCCTACCTTGTCTCTCCTTTGTAGAGACTCAGGGTACATCGCCTTAAAATTCCGCGCCTGCTTTATATATATTTTGCTTCTTATTCATTCTGTCCTTGTTGTTTGAAAGATGTGGTTGTATTTTCTTTGGGTCCATTGATGATGAAGGTGTCCAACGTGATTCCGGAGACCCCTGAGCGTCATCAGGGCAGTCGTCGCTCCAGCCGTCGTCGCACTCGTAATAGCTTAGGCGAGACGCAACATGTCTTGGAAACACCACCGCCTCTGAATGCATCATCAGCTGTGGGTCGTCTTCGTAGCCTCGTGGAGGAATCTCCGCCTGTCCCGGAGGAGGGATCCGGTCTGGAGGAGCGTGCAGCACTTGTTTTGCTTCAGCCCCGCCGTAGTGTATTGAAGGCCCCCGTGTCTGTGGGTGGTTTTCTCCGTCAAGCGCCTCGTCTCTCCTCCCCTCCCAATGCAGTGGACTTCATGGAGTACGTGGCTGGAACACAGGACCTGGCCTCCACCAGACTAGAGGAATCCCCACGGAGCCAGAAGGTAACCTCCTGGCTCCGACAGGGCTGTGCAGCGCCCTCACCCAAGTCCATTCTTCACTCAAGCCCTCTGCGGCGAAAGACACCCAAGGAAAACCGTCCCAGGGCTGTCCCTGAGGCCCCCCGAGACACCACCCATCCGCTCCCCCTCTCTGGCGTCCTAGCACTCGTGGACGCACCCTCATGGGAAATGATCTCCTGCATCGAAGAGCACTTGGAGGCCCTCGGATCCGGGATCGCCTCCTCGCTCCATGAAGGGGTCACACATCTCATCTTCCGAGAAGGATCACTCTCCGTCTACAATAAGGCCAAGGAACTTGGGAACGTTCATATTGTCTCTGTGGGATGGATTGAGGCCTGTCGGAGAGAGGGAAAGCGACTCCCTGAAGTGGATTATCCCTCCGTCTCCAAGGAAAAGTATGACTCGCCCGGAGTGACTTTGCCACGGCATGTGCGATCTCGACGTCGACGCCTCAGTATGGAGGAGAAGTATGACCGCTTTGTGCGGCGTTTACGCAAGAAAAAGGAGCGAGAAGAGGCCAAGAAGGAGGCGACGAGGGTCTCGCCAGTGAAGCTTGTGCCCCTGGACTTTTATAATAGCCCTCGCCCTGCACGGAGTCCCAAGCCGAAGAGTGTTTTGGATCAAATCGTGGAGGCGGATGATCTGGGAGAGCTTCAAGTCCTAAGAACCCCAACCGCTTCGGATCGGCGTCTCTCACAGGGATCACCCTCGAGTGCGAGTATTCTAGGAGAGGACTTTGATACGCCCTTTTCACTCCGGGTGGCACGAAAGTTCTTGGAAAATAAGAGGCGGGGATCTATGGAAAATACGGGCTGCAGCCCTCAGCTATCCTCTATTCCCAAAGAAACTGTGACAAAGAGAAAGGTAAGTTCACCATTAGCTTTTGACTGGGACGAAGTTCTTTTGAGATTATCTTAACATTGTCGTGACAACTTGCACATTCATCATTTACTTAATAGTTTTACGAATACCGTATATTATCAATTACGTTAACACAATATTTTTTATTAATTGGTAATTAAATAGTAAATAATTGATTTAAGTCATGACCAAAATAAGAGTGTTGAACAAAAAAAAAAGTTTTTATAACTACAATTGGTCCATTTTTTTTCTCTAAAGGATTTTTGTCCTTAGTCACTTATTTATTTTGTGCATGTGTGTGTGTGTGCTATACTTATTATATCTTTGATATTATCATTTATCAGGCAAGTTCAAGCATTCATGTCGAGGGTTCTCTAACTAGGTAAAAGGCTTTTTATTAATATCTATCATATCTTTAATCCACAAATATCCTTTCTTTTACTCAATGAAATCCTATTTCTTATTTACAGACAAGCAAAACGGAGGAGAGTGAGTCTCCTTCTTCATTGAAGCCAGAGAATAATGATGATGAGATCCGTCCCTCATCTTCCTCGACTCAAAAGACTCTGAAAACAAACATAAATGACAAAAAGAATAAGACGAATGTTAAAAAGGGGGGAAGCGTCGCCACGTTCTTTATTCGCAAGAGCCCCTCTGTGAGACGCCCTCGCCCACCGTCTCTGAGACGCCAAGCAACATACCACCTTCTCTCCCTCCAGTCGTCCTCAATGAGAACAGTGCTCGCTACAAGAGCAAATCCCTCCGTCCGTCTCGACGTAGTTCCATGGACTTTGTCCGTCACATGACGGCTGTCAGCCGTCGTGAGGCTCAATCCACCCGCCACAAGCGGGAAATCGTCTGTTCATCCGCCTCCAACGACGACATTCTCATTCTTAAACAAATCATACCTCAGTTTGGCTTCTACCTGAGCAAGTCCGTGAGCTCCAGGACGACCCATGTGATCTGTTGCTCCGAGGGAAGCACGCGAAGGACTCTCAATGTTCTCCGAGGGATTCTTCGGGCTGCTGGATCGTCTCCAAGGAGTGGATGTTGGGCTCCCTGGAGGAAGGCTATCTCCTGGAGGAGGAGCCCTTCGAGCGCGTGGATTTAGCCCCGCCGTCATGGCCTGCAGGCTGGAGCGGATCGCCTTTGGGTCCTATCGCTCGGGCTCCTGGCTGAGGTGGGATCCCTGCATGTGAGTCGGAAGTCATCCTTTTCCAACAAGGACATTGGGGATCTCATACGCTTAGCGGGGGGAAAACTCGTGACCAAGGGGAAAATGCGGATATCGTCATTGGGGAAGACTCGACCACGGGCATAGGAGTCAAGGAAAACTGGCTCATGGACTCCATACAACATAATGTGTCCTACCTCTCAATGACTACCTCTTAAATTCCTAGTTCTCAACCCATTCTTCATATATTTTATATTATTACATCCATCCATTTTAGTACATTCTCACTTCTCTTATTTGTTATTATTATTATTATTCAAATGTGAATTAATTTCCTGAGCCACGGTTCAGTCTGTAATTAAATTGTTTAATTTTTCCTTTAAAAAATCAATGAATTAGTACATATTGTCTCGACGTATTCAAATAAAATACATTATCTAATTAATTTACTACTCATTTTAGTTTCATTTGAGTGATCTATAAAGCTCTCAGGCAACATTTACTTTAAGACAATATTTTACGATAGGTACTTCTATTTTAAAATAGCAGATTTTATTTTATCCTACATTTCATTAAATTACATCAATTTTTAATGTTATTTGTACAATTCTTTTTTTTGTACGCAAGTATAATTTATTTTTTCATCATAACTTTCAGACTAACGCGAAATCATTGACAATAGTTATCTCATTTTGACCACAACAACTACAAAAACAATCCAACATAATATTAAAGTCTATTGATAATAAATTGGTTCTTGTACTTCTGAATTTATATAAAAGGACTTGAATCTTAGTTATAATAAAATGATTTCGTCTTTTTAGGACCTTAAGTTTGCGTTTGAAGAATGAGTCCGAAGGCATTATTTTTTTTTGCCCTATATGTATTAATAATTCTATTATTACGAAGGCTTTCATTTAAAAAAATTATTAGCCTCTAAGGATGACTTATTAAAGAAACACATTTTTTCGTCCTTTAACTTTCCAAAAGTGTGCTGCCCAATGTTTTAAGGTGTACTTAAACCAATATTTGTTGTAATTAAACTGTTTGAGTGCTAACTATTTTGAGCCTAAAATACATTTTATACATAAATATTGACCTCGGCTACGTCCAATACAATAATGAGGCATATTTCATGTCCACATTTGCGCGTAGAAGAAGATAAAAAATAATGAGTTGTCCATTGTGACCTTCTTTTTACTGATTTTGCAAACATCAATTTATACATATACAGTCGGCCCTCACTACTTCGCCCCTCGACATCTCGCAGTTCTTTTACTACGCGACGACGGCTTGGCTCCCGTTTTTTCACAGCAAAACGTCCCCATATGAACTCAATGGCAGAATTTGTTGTAATTAAAACTGTTTTGAGCCTAAAATACATTTTATACATAAATATTGACCTCGGCTGCGTCCAATACAATAATGAAGCATATTCCATGGATGATGATGCCCACATTTGTGCGGAGAAGAAGAGAGAAAACAATGAGTTGCCATTGTGACCTTTTTTTAATACTCATTTTACAAACATCAATTTATACATGTATGTAATAACCTCAATTATACTATTTGCCTGTTTTAGAATAAGATTTCATTATTCAGCATAAATGCTCCACGGTAGTAAATGTGGAAACATAGTTTACGAGATGATTTGAAACTGGAGTAGTTTATAGCACACTAATTAACTGAATAAAATTTAATTAGTTCGCAGATCTGACGGGATATACGATAACATACAATATCATCTTTAAATATTTATGATGCTTTGATTAACACTCGTCTCTTGGTAGTTGTCTTCGACTATGAAAGTAGAAGAAAACACCTGATGCCGATTTGACCCAAGGGTATACCTTTAAGTTGTGTGTTCTATTATTATTTAAATGTGTTTTTTATTTGTTTGGTTTTATCTTTTTATTCTTAATTAACAATCATTTTAATTAATAGAATAGGAAATAACTATTGATAACATTTTATTAAAATTTAGGACGACTAATTGATGAGGGGGGGGGGGGGATGTAATTAAATACAGTGTTGTGATTGACTTAATCATCGTAGCGTACCTTCAATAAGCCGAATGCAGGACGAAATGGATTTCTAACGGAGAATGAAATAATTATATACAGTTCCAATATTATGCATAAGGCTTGCGAACGAAATGAAGCATATATTTTAAAACACTGAAATTTACAAAAAAAAAAAAACATGACGGGCACCTTAAAATACGCATTTACTAGCCTTTTATATATATAGTTAGGTCTGTAAGCGTTAGTTGTCATTTGTAGACCATAAATGTCGAAAATCTTCGAACAAAATACTTTTCTTATAAACAATTTATAAGTTTTAGTACCAAGTACAACTATATCTCATGTAAACATTTAATCACATCGATAAAACATTAATTTATACACTTACAATGGATCACATATGTTATAAAATCGTCAATAATACTCATAAAATCATCCGGGGGGGGGCATCTCAATATTTTATTGATTGTGTTGATACTTGTTTTAATTAATACAAATGAATTTATTCATATTTTAATATTTTTATTTTGCAAAGAATAAAAGTATATAAATATCTATTATAAAATGATCTTTTTGTTTAATTTATTTCTTACAATATTTACAAAAAGTATTGCACCTCTTAATTGAACTATCATTCTATAATGTGTAAATTTTTATACTCAATTATAATATGTGTTCGTCTATTTTACAAATAAAAGTATGATATTACTACTAAATACCGGGAGATATTTATTATTTAATATAACTAAAAAATATATAATGCTCTTATGCAAGTGTACAAAGACTCTTACTACTGAGAATTGAAGAGTCATTACTTAATATATTAGTTTTGACATTCAATTATTAAATTTAAAGAATTGAAAATAAAATATTACTTGAAAAATTCATTTATTACATCAGAAAGATTTTTTTTATTTGCATCATGTTAACTCACAAATGAAGCTTAAAGATTTTTTAAGAAATACATATATTTGAATTTATAATGTAATTTGTTCCGTTTATTATTTATATATGTTTGGACATAGGCAAACTAATTTATCTTCGTACAAAGTTCATTCAACCGTATTTATATATTTTTTCTTTTCATAATAAATGTTTTCTCTTCATTTCGCGGGCTTTAAAAAAAATAGAAATAGCGCATGAATTATTTTATATCGTCTCCCATTTTCCAACTACAACTATGAAACCCGTCATTACTATAATATAAAACATTTTAATTAAACAAATACACCAGACAGGATTCACAATATGTCCGTTTTTTAACTTCTCATCATTCGAGAGAGATTTGCAGGTGGGTACACAAAGGAAGGTTTCTCCTCATTGGTGGGAAGAGAGATGAATTTGATCAAGGCCCATATAACAAGGGATAGAGGAATAGAGAAAGCAAGGAGCGCCATCAAGTATCCAGTGACGTCATCATGTACTATTGTTTTTATGGTAAATCTGATTCGTAGTGTAGGTTTTATTTTTATAATTATAGAATGAGGCGATGAATTGTAAATGTATCGCTTCTTTAGGCATGAAAAGTGAAATTTGTGTCTAGTTTTAGTAGCCGTCTGTCATTTATTTTTGTTGTACGACACCACTGGATTAAGTTTTCTTAGTAGTCATTTGCGTGCCTGCGTGACGTCATAGTGAAAAAGGAGGGGGAATCCTATAATAACAACATCAGTAATATAAAGTAGATGTTTATTTAGTCGTCGTTGGTGATACCTTTGGAGTGTGTCTCGTGTTGGGCCTTGTGTGTTATGTCCATGAAATGGAGGAAGCGTGTGAAGCTGGAGTATGCTCGGCTCCGGTCCTTGAAGCGCTACCGTCACGAGGACGACATGCGCGACGCCTGGAAGAAGAATCGTGCGCTTCCTCGGCAGTTGAAGAAGGAGTCTTCCGATGTGAAGCCCGTCTGGGTTTGCTCCGAGGATCCTCCCTCACACTCACAGTTCATCAAGCGGGCCGAAGCAAAGGACAATGAGGGAAAGCTACAGTCCATTCCCATCAAAGTGAGGAGAAACAATCAAAAGAGAGATCTCAGCACTTCTTATCAGAATTGGTAGATCAGAACGACCCCCGATAGATGTCTTCTACCAGCACCAATCAGTTTCAATATACAAAACTAACAAATACCAATTGAAAGCGATGTGTTTATTGCACCCCCCACACATGTATATCGACTTCTTTTTTTTGTTGTAGAATCTATGGAATACCAAGACGATATTACAGTTATAATCGTGTTGATACCAAACAGTAAACATTGCGGCTAACCTTATAAACCAAGCAGAAATTGTGACCCAATATTCACTGTCATATAACAATCAATAGTGCTTTTATATTGAGGAAATATATTTTGAAGGCCGCTTGATGTGGTTTGCTCATCAAAATGAACGTAGAATTTTTTAGATTTCTTTGCTGTATAACGTATTTTGCAATATCAGATTGCGATTAATCGCCAGGAAAAACTACTCCTATAAACAAGTCTATAAAACAAGACATGTTTTTCCCCTTTCGATTATACTTTTTATCACCAAAAAATGCCACATATTTGTGTAATTTAATAGTAAAAATAATTTAAATACTAATATGTCAATGACCTTGATTTTTAATTTATTCAACGGTTATCATGTTTTGTGAAATTCGTTTTCATTTAGTTCATGTCAACACTCGAATATGTTTTTCACTCCCTTTGGACATTTGTCATTGCCGAAAAGACGGCTAAGCTTTCAATAAGTAGTGGACACATTTTACTTTTAATTTAAGATTAGGTTTTATCAATCAAATCGTACTAAGGATATGATGCTTATCAAAAGCAATTCATTAATTACTCTCTCCTCAGAATGATAACTTGTATGCTTTTTATTGATTGGGTGTCTTCAAATGCTGATGTGGTTTTTAAAAGCTGGATAATCTTTAAAAATATGTATCATTGTTATGTCATAAAAGGTGGCTCATTTCGATTTTTATTTCATAGATCATTTACGCTGTGAATCCCATTCCTACAATGTACAGTTGGGCACCCCTTCAGCAGAACTTCATGGTGGAGGACGAAACCGTGCTCCACAACATCCCCTATATGGGAGATGAAGTTCTAGACCAGGACAACACCTTCATCGAGGAGCTCATCAAGAACTATGACGGAAAGGTTCACGGCGAGCGGGAAGGAGGATTCATCGACGACGACCTTTTCCTGGAGCTCGTGAGGGCCCTCAAGACATACGACAAAGGGAACAGCGAAGACGACTCTTCCTCAGACTCATCCGAAGACGAAAGAAGAAGAAGAAGGAGGAAAGGCCAATGGGAAAAAGAAATGAACGGGAAGGAGGAGGAGGAGGAAGAAGCTGATCATCCAACAGCCAATGGTGCCGATGAAAGCGAGCTCCAGAACAGCTTCCCCTCGTCCAAGGTCTTTGTTGCCATCGCCTCCATTTTCCCCGATATGGGCACGCCGGAGCAGATCAAGGAGAAATACAGCGAGCTCTCTGAGCACAAAACCGTTGTTCCCAAGGAGTGCACGCCCATATCGACGGTCCAGACGCCGAGGCCGCTCCCAGGGCCAAGACCATGCACTCCTTCCACGCCCTCTTCTGCCGACGCTGCTTCAAGTACGACTGCTTCCTCCACCGCCTGGCCTACCACCCGGGCCCAGCACCAAGCGGAAAGGCCCTGAGCTCAAGAGCCCCTCCCAGCCATGCGGACCCGAATGCTTCCTACACCTGGAACCAGAGGGAAAGAAAAAGTCCCCCCTGGACTCTGGGAACGAGACATCCTCTGAAGAAAGTAACGACTCCAGCAGCAAGAAGACAGAGAGCCGTCGCAGCTCTTTCTCGGGCTCGCTGGACGGAGGCTCCAATAGTGGGGGAGGAGCGGGGAAAAAGGCCGCTTCCAATGGACACGCCCGAGAGAACTCCCTGAAGCATCCACAGCCAGACCCTGCACTGGCAAGGGCTATAAACCCCTATCAAGGCTCCAACCCCGAGGCCTGGTCAGGCGCGGAGACGTCCCTCTACCGCGTGCTGGCCCGAGTGTTTCATGGGAATCACTGTGCCATAGCACAGAGCCTTGTGACCAAGTCCTGTCGCCAGGTCTGCGCCTTTGCCGCGGGTGATTCTGCCAAGGAGTCTGGCGGGGAGGAGGAGGAGTCTCGGGAGTACACTCCGCCCAAGAAGAAAAAGAAGAAGAAGCACAGCCAATGGCTCAACCACTGCCGTAAAACCCAGTTGAGCAAGGACTCCTCGGGTCACTCCCAAGTCTACAACTACTCCCCCTGCGACCACCCCAACAAGCCCTGTGACGCCTCCTGCCCATGCATCGGCTCAAGATACTTCTGTGAAAAGTTCTGCATGTGCAGCTCGGACTGCCCCAACCGCTTCCCGGGCTGCCGCTGCAAGGCCGCCTGCAACCCAAGCAGTGCCCCTGTTTCTTGGCCGTGCGGGAGTGTGACCCAGACCTGTGCAACAAGTGCGGCGCAGACCAGCAGGACACCTCCAAGATTACCTGCCGGAACGTCTACGTCCAGCGAGGACTGGGCAAGCGACTCCTCATGGCGCCCTCGGATGTCGCTGGGTGGGGAATTTTCATCTGCGACTTTGCCTACAAGAATGAGTTCATCTCGGAGTACTGTGGGGAAATCATTAGCCAGGAAGAAGCGGACCGACGGGGCAAGGTCTACGATAAATACATGTGTTCATTCCTCTTCAATCTCAACAATGAGTACGTGGTGGACGCCACGCGAAAAGGAAACAAGATCCGCTTTGCGAATCACTCCATCAACCCAAACTGCTACGCGAAAGTATTAAAGGTCAACGGGGATCACCGAATAGGGATCTTTGCCAAGAGAAACATTCAAGCCGGTGACGAACTCTTTTTCGACTACAGGTACGGGCCCACGGAGCAGCTGAGATTCGTGGGCATTGAAAGAGAAATGGAGTTCCTCTAGCTGGCGGATCCCCCATCCTAAAGTGTCACTGCCATCAAACCACCATAGCTTTTATAAATGATATGTAAATTTTTATATATAATAATTGTACCATTTTTGACTCCATCTCCTTTGTATTATTGATATTTGACGTAGACATACAATATATATACACACACACACAGACATTTCTTACTATTTATCTCAATTAGGTTTGACTATTTGAAGAAGCTATTGTTGGGAGCATCCTTTGTTGTCTCAGAAAAGAAGCCTCCTCCCTTGCTGCCAAAGTCATCGAAAAGACCCTTTCCGCTTGACGACTCTGTTCTTCCAAAAACACTGCTGTCCCTCCCAAATTAGACTCTTCTTCATCTTTTCCACTCAAAATGCCGCTGGAGGAAGCGGCCTGCGGGGGATTATCCTCTTCATTAGCTCCAGGATTGTACTCCTCCTCACTCCGAGTAAGAGTTGGCGTGATAGCCCCTGATGGGCCGGGTCTTGATTGGGAATAAGAGGGACTCTCGAAAGAGAGGTTCTTCTTAGCCCTTGAGATCTCATCCTGTTCCTCTGCCCCCTTTCTTTTCCGATCATAGAGCCCTGTCCAACCCCCAAGGAGATTAGGATAATTATCTTTTCCCCTTTTCTCCGGGGGAGTTTCATGATCCATGGATCTCGTACTGAAGGACTTTTTCGTCTTTTTAAAGAACGAAGATCCGTCCATGAGCTTGGGGTACTTGTTGTAGGTGGAGGCTTCAAGGGAGACGTTCAAGTTGAGGCTCTTAGCAGGGGAGGAGCAGGAGGTGCTTCTTGTTTCACGGATACCTGCCTCCAGCTCTGACTTCCTCTGTGAGAGATCTTCCAGGTCCCTCTCCAGGGAATTGGCCTCACTTTGAAGCTCCAACTTCTCCTTGAGGTCCCCCATTTCGGACTCCAGGGCACTCAGCTCTCCTGCCTTGCTGCCAAGGCGACTCTTGCTGACTCGTATCTCCTCTTTGATTTTTTGAATGACGAGGCGGGGGACTTGGATGGCTTCTGGGCCAAATGTGGTGGAGAGGAGTGTCTCCATATCCTTGCAGGTGGCTCTCAACCCGGTACTGAACTCCAGCCCTTCCTTGAGCTGCAATTGAAGGGATGACTTCAAACGGTGAACTTCATCCGAGGCGACCCTTGAAATTAAGTGGATTGTTAATTGTTTATATAAATAATTATTGTTGCCATCAAACTTTTTACTGTTAATTCCCAAGTTTTTAAAAGTTACTATTCATCACTTAACGCGATTCTGAGAAGATCCTATATTCAATCGACTAATTTTGACGCTTATTCATTTGCACACAGATGCAATTCTACAGAACCAAATGAAGAAAGACCGCATTTTCAATAATGTTATTGCAAGTTATTACTTGTTCTGGTATCGTTTCATCAGTTGTCACAGATTGATATTTTTTTAGGAAGTTAAAAAAAACCTTCATACATAAGCCACTTTTAATAACCCGAGTTGTGATTCGGTGGGGAAAAAAATATACCACCTCTATTGGATGTTTTTAGAGAGCTGTGTTCAATCGGTAGATTACACTATGTAACAAAATTGGGTTCTTAGTTTGCCCCCAGGCAGAAATTTCCTAATTTAAGTCCCATTTCTATGTAGATTCAAAAAATGTCACTTAAAATATCATTCGACAAAACGTTTGGCCTTTTTTTTTATAATCATGCTTTTCATAATTTCTAATGGTTCACGCCCAGGTATCTTCCTGCAAAGAAAGAATAATCACAAATGTCATGTATATTTAACTTTTTCTAGTATGTCAATGCATGTCAGTAATAATTTATTACCGACCCTTCCCCCCTAAACAATGAAAAGTTGTGTTGATTTTTAGTTTTGATATAGATTCCTATTTTAGGATAACTTAAGATAACATTTGTTTATTACCAGACTGGGCAATATAATTCCATAATTTTCACCTCTCAAGAAATCTATTTGAGCTGAGAATGCATTCCTTTCCGAAATGGAGGAAAGAAGCCGTGACTTAGACTCTCGGAGCCGTCTCATGGACTCACGAATAGCCTCTCTACGGGCCTTCTGTTCCCTGAGGGTGTCCTGAAGCTGCTCTCGTATCTGAGATTCATGAAAGACGTCTCGCTCAACGTCCCGGAGGCTATCCGAGAGAGCATCGATCCCACGCAGGTCCTCATTTAGGGATGACATTTTCAATGACAACTTAAAGGAACTAGATTAACTCGTACAGCCAATCAGGGACTTGTTTTAAATAACTATGATATTTCCTTTTATTGAGTTAAATCTTCTCCTAAGGAGGAGAGGAAAAAGAGAAACAAAAATAGTCCAATGATGAAATTAATACACTGTATTTTTACAAAATAAATTACCTTGAATTTCAACAGATGACATCACTGGAAAACTATTACTGTTTCTTTCTTTTTCTTCTCCTTAGACACGGTTAAATAGGATTAAATAATCAAAGGAATTATGAACATACATATATTTCAAATATTAAAATGTTTTTTATTTTAATAATATTGATAATAATTTAACTACCTTGATAATAATAAAAGATATCTTTTTCAAAATAATAAGAGAATATACTCATCATATGTCACTTTTTTCTTTTGTTTCCAAATACATAAAAATAGATCAGAATATAGGATACTTGGTTGGTTCTGCCTTAAAAACATTCAATTATTGCCTATCAAGGTATTATGGGTCAAGATTAGGGATGCAAGTTATCGATTAAGGAATACTAGATATCTAGTATTCCCTGGCTAATCATAACAACTTATTTGCCTTGCTATGACATATATTATAACTCTTTCAGGAGAATAAAAAAAGGATTTGGTATGCCACTAATGTTCGTTTTATAGTATGTAACTCTCGTAATGATATCATAAATATATATTCATAAATATTTTCAAAGCTCTGTTCTAATTGTATTAGTGCCCAACCATAATATTTTGCATACATTGCTCAGAATGGTTAATATTAATAGAAGTTTGCTACTGACTACTGATACCGACAGGTTATTTTTTTACCCAATCCCAGCTCTGGGCATAAAATAAAAAAGACGTTCATCTTCATCATTCAAGATCTATCACACTCTTAACCCTTTGGGAACGATAACCTTTAGCAAAGTTTTCTTCAAGTAAATTTTAAAGTAATATATTTGAGTATTTAGTTACATATTTACAAAGTTAAATTGTATGATAATGTTTAAATGTACTAAAATAATAAAAAACATAATTTTTCTATTAAAAAGGGTTTTAGAATAAAATTTACAAATATAACGGCAGTAAATCTGAAAATTTAAATTTGGGATTGACCCAATCACCCCCAAAAGATTGAAGAAAAAAGTGCACAAATATCAAATAAGTGAATACTAGAGTGGTTCTATTTCATACTTTCTTTTCCTCAAACTCAAGTCTTATGATAAAGTTTGAGCATTATGAAAAATGACAAATATAAAATTGCACTCCTAAAGATGTTTTATAAAATCTTTTTAAACATTTATAAAATATACAGGTATATGATATATGTGATGCTTCTCTTTGTTGTTTATATAAGCAGAACGAAGGCGATGTATCCTCCGATTAAGGCACTGTATAAAAAGAAATACAGGAAGAAGTACGCCACGTCAATTTTGGACTTCCTTGAGCCGTGTTCCAAGGCAACCCTGGCAGAATAGGACCTTAAGTAGAGCCAATGAGAAACTTTCAACCTGAAATATGGATAAGTTAGAAAAACTTACTTAACATGATTCTTTTGCATTTCCTTACGAGTTTGATTTACAGTTTTACCAACCTGAGATTGAAAAACTCAGTTGTGAATTGGGCTAAGGGAATCGACATAGACTAATGCACACAAAAACAATCTATGATATTTTTAAAAATCTTCTGGTTGTGACGAGGCGAACCTTTAATACTTACTAAAAGATCAAGTATAGTGAGTTAATCAAGTCCACAATAATTATAGAATGGATTATTCCGTATCAAAGTTCCTCCTCTAGAATAGAATAATATTAACAACAATAGCGAATAGCTTTCGTTTTTTTCTGCTTATAAATATTTTTTTGACGATTAATCATTTTATTTTGCTCTTGCGCTTATAAAATAATATTCATAGTGGAAGTGGAGAGGTTCGTGACTGCCCAATTCCTTGTTTCGAGGAGATTTCTCTATGTCGATTGCCATAGATCAATCAACATTTGTTTTTTCTCTCTCTCTTTATCTCCGGTGGATAAAACGGTGAACCATACCTTCCTTACTCTAAGAAGGAAGCAGCCAGGAAAGATACGTGGATCATGATCCAAATTTCCAGGATTGTAAAGTCCGTGGCATTACACGGGACGATGTGGGATGCGGCATTGAGGATGTAGAGGAGGAGGACGGAAACAAAGACCAGAAAGAGGAATCGCTCCTCATAGGTGTTGCCCCAAAGAATCATGAGCCATACACCCAAAGATATGAAGACACTGAAATGTGGATACCAAAGGAGTCTTAAGACACATAATAAAACTTGAGGATGAAAAATGTATGGAAAAGAAGGTTCAAAAAGAGCTTATTAGCAAAATATTAAGAAATTGACCGATAAATTTAATGATAAAACAAAACTCTTGAATTTTATAATTGATATTTTATATGTTTATCGTGATCCCATGAACACATAACGTTATTCTAAAATTAGTCTATGGTTCTCTAAAGGTTACATTTGGAAGTAACCAAAAATGAACGTTTGGATAATATTCCATCTTGGTTATGGACACATAACGTTATTCTAAAGTTAGTCTATGGTTCTCTAAAGGTTACGTTTGGAAGTAACCAAAAATGAACGTTGGATAGTATTCCATCATGGTTACGTTAAGTGGGGACGTTCTTTCAACTAACAAAAGGGAACATTCGTTTTCTTTATTGGACTCTTATTGCTCGTCAAACGTTAAGAAAACCATCCATGGTAACGAAAAAACAACTTTTAAGGAACGAAATTTGAGGAACCAGAAACTGATGTTATCCAAATATTATTTTTTGCCTACAAAAGGCCTATATTTAGATCCTATATGGGTTTAAATACATGTATTGGATATAAGTCGATGGATCGATTAATGGTCGATAATCCAGTTAATCTATTATTAGTTTTTGCATCCAAATAAAACTTTCAGGGACGTACGGTGAGGCTAAGATTTACAGGAATACGCATCCCTACTGCAAGCTTCATGTTTGTAAATCTGATTGATGACGTCATTGTCTAACCTCACTTTACCTCACGAACCTGAATATATTATAGCAGCCCTAAAAATATAATATTGGTCCGACTCTCTTGTATACTCACCAGGGCACATAGTAAAATACTATGTATTTAACCAATCGCCTTTCGACATTTACGACAAAGCCAGCCATGGAATACTCCCCACTTGGTAGAATATACGAGCTCTCCCTTTCATTCAGGGCTCGCACAACCGATACGAGAGCCGTGTTGGGAGAGTCATTGAACACACCCTCTGTTGTAAAATATTCGTTTCCATCCTGGAAAGACCCAACCATGAAAGAGCATTCATGATCATCGAAGGGAAAGTCGTTGAAGTTCATATAGCAAGATATTTTGTACTTAAATCTCCGCATGTACACAATGAAATTGTCTTTGCTCGAGAGCCTGACAATCTCGGAGCCAGGTTTTTCCTATGAATAAAAAAGATAGAATGTAAATGATAGTCCTGATTTTTCAAGAAATTTTAACGAACTAGAGATGGTAATATGCATGTCATGATTTAAACTCTTTTCTCGGGTCAAATATTTGAATTGGCTCTGAAGTAAAACAATTAATCGATTTCGAACTGTGTACTTGGATTATTCCACCCCCGAACAGTTTCTAAGCTTTTGTCTCAAACCTCCAAACCGTTTGAAATAATTGTGCTTTTGAATTATTATTATTATTGAGATTCGTAATTAATCCAAATAATAGATATGAACAATAGAGACTAAGATTAGTATTGGTAAATATATATTCTACATTGTGCAACAAGTAATTTCAGGCAAATCAACTATTGGTTTTTTTGCATCCTTCCTTGCAAAAAGCTTCTAATCAAATACATTTGAATTTATATTTTTTTTGTACACAACGGTACTATTAGATTTTCAATTTACATCCATCTTGTAAAGAAATTACAAAATTATTTTAGTTTTCATATTGTATATTACATTATTTAGAATGGGTTCGATGTCGGAGGGAAGTACTGTTTTTGGAGCTTCTAAATTTATAGAGCATGAACTGCAATCTAGAGGTGATCAGGTTTATTTCTTCCTGATGTACATATAAACGAAATATTCCGTCTTCAAGCAAACATTGTATCGGTCAAAGAAAAATTATTTTTGTCTGTATAACGTTGCACCAATTATGCTACACTCGAGTAGAAAATGTTTTGACGTCTTGCAAAAAAACATAGCCTCTCTTCCATGTTTCTACCGTAAATGCTTCCCAGTGTTAACGTCCCGGAAACTATTATGTATTTAAACCAATAGTAAGTGTATCCAAGAGAGTCTGAATTAAGACTTTTTTTTTAATATCTGCAACAGTTGCCTTTACTCCAAATTCTTGTCTCCTTCTATCAATTTGGCCCAGGTATTGCTTTTTTCCGACTTGTCAACGAGACATTTACTTTTTTTAAACGAGACATTCCCTTATTGTTTGGATACTGCTGTTGGTGGAGAAGTTTTAAAAACAGTCTCTTTGACCAATCCCTCTCTTTTAAAATCTATTTTCTTTAAAATCATATACCGCTCTTAAAGATTCTTCATAGTAAAATCCTTTCATTATTAAAAATTTCTCCTAAAAATGTGATTCTCTTCATAATTTTAGTGATTTTGAGTACCTTTTTTTTCTTTTTTATACATGCCTGAGAGCTTTGAAATGTACTAATAATGTTAATACTAAATGTTTTATCTATTTGAACCTAACGAACAGTTATACTTATATTCATACTTCACTAAAAAAAAACAATTGGCTCACACCTTAAACCGTTTCATAGTTTTCTTTCGTCATGTAATTAAATTAAAAAAGTATTTTTAGACTGCATTGTCATGTTTTTTATGTGATTAGATGGAATTACATCGATAATAATATTTATGAGCATCCATCGAGAGATTTATCTTTGTTATGACTGAGGTGATCAAAAAGAATCTCGCAAGACGAACCTTGATAATTGTCGCTGCAAATCTATCATATTAGTATGAATTGCATACAATATAACCCACTTTATTATTATTATATTAAGCAGTGACTTGTTATCTTAACTCATTCTTCTCTTAAATGGCGGCATATCCGACATTAGTGGAGTACTTAAAGTACTCCATTACATCCAAGCGATCTGATTGGTTGATAGCTGCAAGATGTATTCCTTAGGAAAACATCATCGGTTGTTCTTTTTATTATATATTCTGGAGTACTCAGTGGTGTTACCTTCACTCTAAAGAACACATATCTCTCTTAACTTGGTCTCTTTATTTATTGAGGTAATCATTTTAATTAAGTTTTGCCGTTGCATCAGGGATACAGCATCATAGTCCTTTTGGGGTTTGGTTCATCATCTCATATACAGTCCACTTCACTTTAATATAATCAAACACAATACCAAATAGCTAAATTCGTAATAGGATTTAAATCATTATTTTTTAAATTCCTTCAAGAGATCTTTGGATCTAGGAATAATTGTATAAAACACTTATGCATAAGGAAAAATCTGATAAAGCATATTTGTGTTCGGAATATTTGTAACTAGGAATTTTTCTCTAACGACACTTTTGTATAAAATGCATTTTTAAAGGAAACTACGTACTTTTGGGCCCAGCTTATCAGTCAAAATAGCTTTATTGAGCATTAATGAGCACATTTGGTAAGTTTTATTATATAAAAATAGTAAAATGAGCCCATTTTGAGTACTTTTTCGTTCATATATAAAGTATATAATAGACCCATAATGGTACAAATAAACATTGAGCTACGGTAAGGTAAGGTAGGTTTCGTGAGGAATGAACAATAACATAAGAAATAATAATAAGCTCAGGACTTTGTTGTGTTAATTCGGACAATTACGGACTTCCCGGATCATCTTTGCTGGACGACATTTCCCTACGGTCTTTCAGCTGGAGAACCTCCCCTGGCTACAATAGATCCTTGATGCACTCCGGATCCCTACAGTACTCCGGATTCCCACCGGTCTGGATCCCCAAGGCACTCTCGGGATCCATACAGTTCTTCGTATGTTAGGGCACTTACTCCACGACTGATCGCCACGAGAGTCCTATCAGGAGGAAGCGGGGTTAAATACACCTTAAATGCTTAAATGCTGTGGATATGAGAAGTGGAGGGGACCATCCATCCAAAAAAATATATAAAAATATAAATGATAGATTATTACAGCAAATGGAGGACTACGATAGATCCGACAAGATGAATATATAGCTAATATAGCAAGAAATTTGCATTCTTTTTTAATTATATTTATATATACATTTAAATAAATCTATAATATGTACATAATACAATATTTTTTTTTACCAAGGTAAAACTTTATTCACATGAGATTATATCTTATAATATTCATAAAAATACATTAAAACGTCGTGTTATTAACAATATGATCAACCAGAGAAGTAAAATTTTTAGGTAAAGGAACTCGAGTAGATCTCATTTTATACATAAAATATTGGGTTTTAGTGGTAATAAAATTAATTTCTTCTTGGTACGGTCCATTATAAAAGTAAATAAAATCCTTACTCCGTAATTGTATATTTAAAAAAATCATCAAATAACAATTTTAGATATTCTAAAATTTCTACTACATATATGCACTCTAATAAAAAATGTTTTGATGTCTCCAGCGAATCCCCGCAAAAAAGCATAATCTTTCCTCCGCTGTAGTCCCATATATACTACCAAATGTCAATGTGTTGGTAAGTACTCTGTATTTAAACCAATAGAGAGAGTGATTTAACATTTTTGATTTTAAACCATGCATTAATATATTTACTGGTGTTCTCAGCCCGTAATCTTCTTTCCTCCTCTCAATTTGATTCAAAAAATGACTTTTTGAATTTTTATCCACTAAAAAATGTCGGAGTTCCTTATTACTAATTAGTTTTATAAAATTGTAAAAACTATTTCTTGGACCGAACTCTCTTTTCTTAAAATTAACCCATTTTAAAACATTCATCCTCTCCAGTCTTTCATTTGCTGTAAAATTACCTATTTCATACAATATTTTTTGTTTAAAATAAACATTATACTTTACATATGATTACATTTATTATATTGAGTACATGAATTATAATTATATGATGGAATAATATTTAATCCGCATTATCCAGCACAATAAGGGGATATGAAGTTCAAGGGTCTGAAATCGGGAGCGGTTCATCAAAATTTAAGAAAAGGATTTTTTTTGCTTATTTTGCTTATTTTTTTGGTTGACTGTTATTTTTTATCATCAACAAACAGTGTAGATTTATTTTGATTAATTTGAATTACATATGTTTTTTTTAACTCATCAACATCAGAAAAAAATAAGAGATAAGAAAAAGTATGTTTAAAAGTGTAAAAATAATTGTGGTCATTTTATAACAAACTTTATGAGATGGTCGACGCTTATATCTTCTTATATTTTGATTTTAGTAAACATTCGATGAAGTGATGAAGATAGTAATGAGAGTTTTCTGTCTTGGATTCAATCATAGCTGCAATTAAGGTCTCAAAGAGTCATGACAGACTTCCTTAAGTTTTATAAAAAAATAAGCAAGTAATCATCCTCACATTTAACTTCCAAAAATAACGTAAGAAGACTCAAGTATTGGCTAATGAACCACCCTTCGGTGTTTGTATAAAAAACCTCGGGTATGGGTTTTAGTTGACCATTAATGAATATATTTTTTTAAAGTTATAATATTCAAGCCAATTTTTTTGTCTTTATATTTATCGTCATTAACTCATTTAATAGGCGAAAGATGCTCTTTCTCATTGTCTTCCACATCAAGAACATGAATCGGAATGAAAAAAATTATATAAGTAAGTTATAATCATTTGTCTATCCTCTGTATTTGTGTGTATAAAGAAGTCTCGGGTATGGATTTTAGTTGACCATGGATCTCAAATAGAAGGAAGAAGAAATGAAGAGATCAAATTAATTGAGTTAATTTATTTGCTCGAGACAAGGATGTAAACATAGTATATAGATAGAGAAAACAACAACAAATCTTTAAATGAGAGTGAGAAAGAAAATATATAATGCAAACGAAATTAATGGTCCAATGAACTCCGTCCATCTCCTCTCTGAGCTCCATATATCACGTGGGTTTGAGAGCTGCTTCCTCCCGATAGGGCTATCATATCAGTCAGTTGTGGATCCCGAGAGTACTTTGGAGATTCAGAGTGGTAGGAATCCGGAGTACTGCGGGGATCCTGGGAGCGTCAAGGATCAATTGCAGCCGGAAGGGGGGATAATTAATATGCACGATATATGTGTTATGTTATGAAAATATAATAACAAGGCGTTTCAAAAGGAATTAATAAAAGCATTGTCGACAAACAATTATACACATTATATAAAAATGATTAACGTGAATAAAAAAATGAAAATATTCGTATTATGGTTTCATAAGATAAGTTATTCTTTTTACTAAATAAAAAAGAAACGATAGATTCAATAAGGTTCCACACAGAAGAAGCTATTTTAAAATGAATTTGATGTTCCATGTTATATTTGATAGATTATAGGAATAGGATCATATGCTTTTAACAACAATGTCGAAGAACACAACGTTGCAGAGGCATTTTTGACACGTTTTAATAAGATTCTAAACAATTATTTTTGTTATGGTTAATAAAATACACTTTTTATTCTGTTATATATTCATAATTGATGATAAATAGATGAAAAAATATTGTATTTAGGCCAATCAGTTTTTCTTTTTGTCTTTACTTTTGGTATTGTCTATAATTTTTGTTAATAGGCAAACGATATTCTTGACCATGGGTCTCAAATAGAAATAAGAAGCAATTTAGAGATCAAATTAACTTAGTGTATTTAGTTCTTCGAGACAAGGATGCAAAGAGAGTGTACAAATAGAGATAAAACAACAAAACTTTAAATAAGAGTGCGTAATAAAATATAGGATGCAAACTATATTTGAGGTCCAATTAACTCAATTCACATTCATGAGCTCTCTACATCGGGTGTATTTAGGACCCGCTTCCTCCTGATAGGACTCTCGTGGCGATCAGTCGTGGAGTAAGTGCCCTAACATACGAAGAACTGTATGGATCCCGAGAGTGCCTTGGGGATCCAGACCGGTGGGAATCCGGAGTACTGTAGGGATCCGGAGTGCATCAAGGATCTATTGTAGCCAGGGGAGGTTCTCCAGCTGAAAGACCGTAGGGAAATGTCGTCCAGCAAAGATGATCCGGGAAGTCCGTAATTGTCCGAATTAACACAACAAAGTCCTGAGCTTATTATTATTTCTTATGTTATTGTTCATTCCTCACGAAACCTACCTTACCTTACCGTAGCTCAATGTTTATTTGTACCATTATGGGTCTATTATATACTTTATATATGAACGAAAAAGTACTCAAAATGGGCTCATTTTACTATTTTTATATAATAAAACTTACCAAATGTGCTCATTAATGCTCAATAAAGCTATTTTGACTGATAAGCTGGGCCCAAAAGTACGTAGTTTCCTTTAAAAATGCATTTTATACAAAAGTGTCGTTAGAGAAAAATTCCTAGTTACAAATATTCCGAACACAAATATGCTTTATCAGATTTTTCCTTATGCATAAGTGTTTTATACAATTATTCCTAGAACCCTTTGGATACCTGGATTTCTCAATACTTCTCCGACAAAGCAGATATCCTCGAAAACCAGATGCTACTGACAAAGTCAGAATCAAGGATGGACTCAGTCTCTGCGATTGTAGATCCTTTCATCCCGCCACTTGATATCCATGGACAAATCCAATTCCATTTCATGAGGATTAAATGAAATCTCATGGATGTGGAATAGAATGCTGACATTCTCTATATGGGAACAAAACCGCTTAAATAAAAACACTTTCAAGGAAAACTAAGGGAGCTTTACCACATTTGAAGGAGGCTGAGTCTTGTCATAGCCGTTGGGCAAACAAATATTAGCCCCTGGATCACTGCATGAAAAATCAGTTGAGCACCAAACACATTCGAATGGTAAAAATACTAATAATAGAGCACTAAGCTGCATTTTGTATTAATTAATGTCCACTATAGAATTTATAGTAAAAAAAATAGACATCAAAAATAGTCGAGAAGAAAGGAAGAAAGCGTCACGCATTTTTCTGGCAAACTTTTGCTTATCCTTTAAGGAGGCAAATGTCAAAGATTAAAAGGAGGTCCCGCCTTAAAAAAAAAAAACAAGCGTAAATTCATTTAACTCAATTCACTTAAGCTTTCAATGATGACATTACTCATGGGGTGATACATACAGTAGAGGATTTCCAGGGCTTATAAGCAAATTTAGGTGGTGGTGTATCTGGGCGTTGCAGGGAACAAATAAAGTAAGAAAAAATAGATTTTTGATCACTTGTTTTGAGTTATCAATTTTGTATGTATGCAATTATTTGGCATACTTTGGTTTAACAACCTCCTTAAAAAAGATTCGCATATCTTTGTTGATGACCTCCTCAGTGTAGGAAAATTTAAAAATATGTCGTTTGTCTCCCATGAGCAAATTTTTGTTAACACTACTACTTCTTATATAAGAAAAGATACACAAATATATAATTTGGATATGGAAATAGATAAATTATAATAAATTATCAATTGGACGCCAGGATATTATGTATCAAGAAGAAAAAGTCACACTCAAAATCATTTTAATTGTCCATTCTTAACTATGGAATGGCTTGTTGGAGTCTTGCAGGGAACTAAAAATCGAGGATTCAAGAAGAAATCGATCGGGCTCCGAGTATTTCATCAGCTCCCTGAAACACTTTGTTGCATGGCGTAGGACGCAACTGCCCTCCCCCCAAATTGAGCTGAATCCTCAAATTCGGGCAAATTAGTTGAGGTATTCGGGCATTTACGTTGAAGAAAAACATATGAAATAAAGCAACCGGATTTTGAATATAACCAAGAGGAGACCATGAGCTTTTCACCTTTATGTGACTTCAATTTTTTCCACTTTGAGAAAAATAACACTTAATCGGGGTAAAGAAAATGTTACTTTCAACTTCAAGGTGTCATCCAGTCTATTCACAGCTTCTTCAATTCGCCAAAGCGTGAAAATACTCTCCGTACTGTGCAAATGCCAGCTGACCTGGAAGACCATATACCATACATCAAGCTGAAGTCTCTCAGTAAAACTCGCTGGTCTTGCAGATGAAGGCTGTTAAAGCCTTTGATCAGCAATCTGAAAGAATTATAGTTGCCCTGTTGAAAGACGTCGAATGATAAAGATGTCTAAGCTTAATTTTGATTATTATACAATGCATTTTTTCCATTTCAGTATGAATTCAAAATGTTATGGATATTGTATATATATACATATATATTGTAGCAGATTGACCTGCTCATAACTGCAGGCCAATCTGCAACTCCTATCTCATACCTGAGCAGGTTCTTAATTTTTATTAATCTTGCCTACCTGCAACTTTATAAGCGGATGGCAAGAGGAATTAAAAAAACACCCTTTCACTAACTCTAAACAAGGAGTACTAAAGAGATGGAGGGAACACTCCTAAGTAAACAATTTAATATTGTACCTATGTAGTCCCACTTTACACAGTTTATATACTAAAAAGAGAGAAATTCAGTTTCTCAACGACGATTCCAAAAGCTTATAGACTCCACGGACTGATTAGTCACCGGCACAAATCCTCAACTTCATCCTTAGGTGTTGTAAGTAGACGTGGAGGCCTCTTCCTCTTTATTGGACTCGAATGTCGTCGTTGAGAACTGAATTTCATCTCTTTAGTAGTATAAAACTGTGTAAAGTGTGACTACATAGGTACAAATATATTGTTTACATTAGGAGTGTTCCCTCCAAGGTCTGTATAATAAGGTCTGGGCAATACAAAAACAACATGTAATCCTAGCAGTATAACAATCATGACGTCACTGGAGAACGATTCTATCTATCCATTATATATCTATCAATCTCTCTATCAATCTAAAAATATATATTGTTTTAGGAATATTTATATATAAAACTTATGCGTAAAGAAAATCTGATAAAGCATTTTTTTGTGGGAATTATTGATAGTAGGGTTTTTTTCCTTAACGACACTTTTGTATAAAATGCATTTTTAAAGGAACTACTGACTTTTGGGCCTAGCTATCAGTCAAAATAACTAATAATAAGCGGAGCTTTGTTATATTAATGCGGAGAAGGTCTGGTCACGAAACCCTACCTTACCTTACCGTAGCTTACTGTTCATAAGTACACTTATGGTCTATTATATGCGAATATACTCCTTCTATATGAACGAAAAAAGTACTCAAAATGGGCTCAGTTTATAAAATGAAACTAACCAAATTGCTCATTAAGCTCAATAAAAGCTATTGTGACTGATAAGCTAGGCCCAAAAGTCAGTTTTCCTTTAAAAATGCATTATTACAAAAGTGTCGTTAAGGAAAAATCCTACTTCAATAATTCCCAACAAAAAAAAATGCTTTATCAGATTTTCTTTACGCATAAGTTTTATATATAAATGTTCCTAAGACCATATATATATTATAGATTGATAGATATATAAATGGATAGATAGAATCGTTTCTCCAGTGACGTCATTGAATAGTTATAGTGCTATATGTTTGTTTTTGTATTGCCCAGACATTATTATACAGACCTTGGTTTCCTCCATCTCTTATTACTCCTTGCTCTAAATGAGTCTTCACCAAAGAAAATATATATTTTCTTTGGTCTTCACTCTCATCCTCCTTAAAGCGTTAAAGGAAAAAGTAAACACAAAAAAAATGGCCAAAAAGTAATTTTTTTTTCCTTTTAACGTTAGATGTCGTTGTCCATGAAATTACGTCACAATCCTATTTAAAACCGGTTTAAAGGGATTCACATTTGATGATTTGAACATAGAGATATAAAGATATCTTAATCTCTATGGGATTTGAAATACATCTATCTCTAAAAGATAAGAAACATCTCCAAACATAATTAGTAAGGACTTCGTTATTATTTTCAAAGAGCTCTAGCAAAAAAGACTTTACGGACTAAAGAAGAACTAAAAAATTTGGCCAGTTTTTTTTGGGAAAATAGTAAGAATTTTATGGTATGCATGCGCTACTTTACTGTAACCGCTTTAATATCCTTGCACAACAATACTTATATACAAGGTATATAGAAATACAGGTAGGTCACTCTCGAACATAAACAAAATGTGACATCACTGGAAGGGTTGTTTACCAGGGATTTCAAAGGGATTAATTTCTTTAACTCTCGAAACTTCAATCAATAATATTGATAATAATATTGATGTTATTTTTCTGAGAGAAAATAAAAATAATATAAAATCATTCTTTGATTAAATAGTTTTAGTTATTTTATTACTTTGATTATGAATAGTTGTGGACGAGGTTGTTATCCTTTCTACTAATTTCAAGTATCATACTCATCCATCTTCTAAGGAAACTTAATTTTGGATCTTGGCTCACATTTCTATGATTTCAACATTTATTTGACATCTTTGTCAACCCACATCGGATCCTCCGAATCGAGTTCACTCACAAAAATGCTTAGAAGAAATTAACTTCTGAAAGCGAAAGTCCCTGCAAGTTTACTCCATAGACTGAAGTATTCGATTAAGCACTCATTAGGAAGACATCCGTGTGCCTCTTGGGCAAAATTTATATCTCAATCATGAGGAAGGAAGCATGTGTTGCACCCAGTCAATGGAAGTAATGAATTTAGCCTCAAGGGATAGAGCTCTCGTTCTCCGGGACTTCGAATTTGTCACTTGAATGATCAGAACGTTCAATTGTCTAAATTCTAAGGATCTTGCCGGAACTATATTTTTTGATATAATTTGCCATTCGGATTACTCACATCATCATAAAGTGGAATCTTGTAGGGCAAGCAGCCCATAAGGCTTCAGTGTCTCCTTCTGCTTTTTCTATCGTCTTTGTTAATGAAATTGCTACAATGCACACTTCAAAGCTCCCCTGACTGGACATTGACATGTTACTGTGTCTTCTGCTGCACCTCTACCCATACCAATAATAAATTATCTTCTATGGTTTCAATTGGCCTCCGAAATGCTAATACTCTCCTTGGCAATATGTTTCGATTCATTTAATTAAGTCAACCAAAGTGTGAATATTCTCATAAACTGTTGTGAATATTTATTTTTATCAGTATTTTGTTGTAAATTCTATCGGAAATAATGATTTTAACATCACAAATCCAATTTTATTAATACAGAGTCCAATCCATGAATGCCCCCCCCCCCCAATATTTCAGTAATTTAAAAAATATTTTTTTATATTTACTGATAATATAGGTAATAATTGTTTAGTTTCATTTGTTCGTTATATAAAGATGTAATTTTTTTGTACGAAAAAAAGTTGTAGTACATTCTATCAAAAAATATATATATTATTCTAGAAGTAATACCACATGCATATGTTATAAATTACATTTGAAACCAAATGAAGTTATCTTCTAAAATACAAAACAATAATTAGATGTATGAATAAAATGAATATCAATAAGAAACAAAACTTGCATTAAACATCTATTGTCATTGAAATGTCTTACGCAATCTATTAGCAGTAGTACCAGCAGCGAAACATTAAATTACATGACAGAACTGATTCATCCGATGAATATAAATCAATTAAGTTTGAAGAATTAATGATGTATACTATTAGTCACAAAACCTCCATTAAAGAAGTTCACTCATTTTTTATGGTTGCATTTATGGCATTCATTTACCCCTGCCGTTTTTTAAGAAAATTGTTTTAATTAATTAGTTTCCATGAATAAAATAGATTCCAATACTTGTCAAATAAGAATTGAAGACGAACTTAAACGAATAATTACACTTATAGTAAACAAACTTAAACAGCATTATTTTTTCATTGTATATATTTCAGAGTAAATTGTAGTTTCACGAAAATTTTCCATCCCAGCCATTTTAAAAAGTGATTTTTCTTCCGTAAATCTTTGACGTCATGATGATACTCCTTCAGTCGTCGTCTATCCTATCCTAAATAATACATTTTTGTATATTATCAGTGAGCTGAACGTTGATAGGTCCTTCGTATCGAGTTGCTCCATCGCGTCCTGGTGGTCAGACAACTTAGTTGCAAGGTGTTATATTTTTGGAATATCATCTTAGTATATCAACGAATGTGGGCATTCCTCTTCTTCGCCACTTTACTAGAATAAGTCTGCTCGAATTCACTCTTTCTTGGAGCATTCAAGGCATCACATCGGAGGTATCTATAAGTAAACAAAAATGTAATTAATAATGCATTCATGTATTTCACAAAAAGTTAATTAGAAAAAAATATTTTGCAGGGTCCTCTGAGCAAACCTATAACTTTAACTAAAGTTTGATAAACCTCAAATCATAATGTTATAGGATTTAATGTTATGACTATTATTCAAAAATACGAATACTAATACATAACAAATAATTGAATTATACAAAAACTTCATGATGGTGTGCATGCTTTCATTAAGATTATTATAAACATATACTATATATTTATAATAATATTATAGGGCACATAACTCTCCAAGTTGAGCGGCGTAATTGGCGCCAAAGTATCTACTATACCATGACTTCCAGAAAAAATTGCTTCATGCTTCAGAGAAAACGCTAGGAGTAGTTTTTAGATGTGACTTTTTAGGTTGAATTCCTAATTATTATTCGATGGGAGCTCCTCCTGATATTTTGCTATATAGCAGCAAGTTCATCTTACACCCGAATCGCTTGACTTTGAAATTTGTGTTAGAGGTTCTGCCATTGCAGGTTATTGTGTTTGTGGATTGCAATTACGATTTCGTGAGGCAGATGGTGATTTTTTTGTTCCACAAGTGTTTAAAAAAGTTCATCTTCATTAACTATGGATCAGCTTCCTCCATAATTCGGTTCGGTGAAGCTCACAAATAACTTCGACCGCTTTTGTATATTAATTATGCACAAATTCTTCTTTGCATGTGGTGGGGAAGGTTGAGTAGGCTAAGGTTAGCCTTCAAGAGGAGTACAAATGTACTTTTTGGGAGCGTTTTGACGTAGGTAGAGAGGACTTCATGAGTGGCAAGGTGTCCTCATACAGCTTTAGTGAACACAAAGACAGTCAATAAGGGGTATAATGGTGGGACTGTTGGGTTTCATATCCATAACCCAAGGTCCTTATGCGAATCAAACTTCTGAGGGCGAGACGCTCTAACTCAGTCTTAGTGAACGCAGAGCTAAGCACTAAGGATGCGTTTCTTGGACTGCAACTGGATAACATCATATCCGTTATTTGGGGGCTCCATACTAATAAAAAATATATACAAAACAATCATGAATATAAACTTAATAATTTATCCTAATTCTATCAAAACGTACCTTTTTCTGAGAAACAGACTTGACTATCTCATTGATAGGTGTTCTCAGGGTTAAATGAAACTACTAATCGTTTTTACAAAAAAAAACCGGATGAAGAGTCATGTATTCAAAGCCAGGGTCTCGGTCGGGAGTCTGTCGAGTCTCACTCCATCAAACGAGGGTGGGCTTAGTTGATGACTCCTTCATCGGAGAATCTGCCGCTTTGCCTACCGGCGGCTTCTTCTATGATGGGTGACATTCACGTCCTCATGAGACCTACCTCTGTCCCATCCACATCAAGAAACCCGGAATCATTCCTTGGGACTCCACAAAAAAATATTCTTGGGCACTGCTTATTGCTGGTTGATGAAGCAGAGACATGTGACGTCACTAAATAATTAACCGGATGATCCTATGTCCATTCTTTATTTTCTACGTATAATTTTCTCTTGAAACACATTTGGTAAAGTCTAAAAAATCCCAGCTTCAATACTTGCTCAACCATTTTGAATGAAAATGGAATATAATTAGAAATAATATAGAGTAAATATATATTTTCTTTTTTCATTAAATAACGTAATCAACACTATTTCAAATATCAGTGATCGAAGTTTCGTGTTATTAAATAATTGCATACCTTTGAAAACCCTGGTAAACAATCCTTCCAGTGATGTCACATTTTGTTTATGTTTGAGAGTGACCTACCTGTATTTCTATATACCTTGGGATTA
>CP045890.1:110436-149821 GCA_013387185.1 Caligus rogercresseyi | reverse complement strand
ATATTTTAGTTTGTTTTCTATATAGATAATGCACTGATCTAATAAGATTGAACATGAGGAATATATTTGATTATATGACGTAGGAAAACAATGGTATCAATCAAATAACTAACATCAAGGTATCTCGATAGCTGTGCGTGCTAAGGCGTGTTCAATCTCAATGTTGGGGACGCAGGTTCGAATCCGAGAGGGGATGGTCAAATTTTGGTCTACCTCATTAATAAGATCCTAGGTTCGATAACGCTAATTTAATGCTTTAATGCTTATTATATCCTGTTGGATGCAATTCTATCGAACCTATGGGCAAAAAAAAAAAAAATATCTTGTGAGTCCTTTCATTTTATTGATTAATAACATATTAGTTAAGATATGGAGTGTTGAAAAGTTTTGTGGAACAATTGAGAGTTTCAATGATTCGTAGTTTGCTTATATTGGCAAGTCGTAAATCTGTGTTAACATAATCAATTTATACCATATGGAATTCCCGTAGTTTACATCACTATAGGAGGTAGAAGTCATACACCATTCTATTATAAGTAACGTAGTTGTACATTTGCGTGAAACTCTTCCTTCTTATCATTATGATGGGTACCCTGCCTCCGTATCGATGGCCTTAACCTCGTTGTTGAGGTAAATGGGCCCTCCCTTCGCTTCAAAGTTTCCGTGCATACTGATTCGAGACCTCCCCCCAGTCCACAACCCCTGTCTCTGGAGAGTGAAATGGCCTCCAGACCATACAATGGGGCTCAATAGCCTGTATTTTCCTTCAAGCTAGAGAGATATGATATCCAGGGACGCCATTGATGGAGGCCCTCTCGAAATAACCTTCAAGCAGTACCCTCGACCTCCAATGGACTTTTTGCCACGACCAGCTTTCCACAATTTCTTATAGTGAATGGCATAGCGGTCACAGAACTTGTAGGTGGAGATAAGGCCCTCCAGACATAGTCGAGCCATGAGGCTACCCGGCTTGTATAGAGCCAGCATGTATGACCCCAGAGTTGTGGCCGGTTTGATGGGTATTAAGGGAGCTTTCCTTTCAACGAGAGCAACCCGAAGTCTCGGGTGGCGGTGAACCAATTCCTGTGCACTGGCACAGCCCACGATCCCCCACCGATGATGGTCACGTCGTATGTGGATATACATCGCCGGTTGGGCCCAAAGCTGGGATGACAAGCATAGAAGTCTACCCATGACGCAAGGAAGCTTTTCATAATATTTCTTCTTCTTCTTGAGATTGTAGTTTTATATTAGGAGACTTGTCAAAAGGGTATTCCGGCATGACATAGTAATCAGTGCTTCTCAATACCTTGCTTATTTTTCCTTGTTTGAGGATGGAAGAAAAATAAGTGATCCATTCCCGTGTGTGCTTTCTCTTTATTTAATTAAACTTATTTAATATTGTAATGTAAATTGACTGCTGCCGCTACTTCTGTTATCGCATGATAATACTTAAGGATCACGAAACTTTCATGATAAACATTAAATAAGTTTGCGTTTAATTTAAATTTGATGCGTAGTTTGTGTACTTAGGGACATTAGAAAAATGGGTCCCAACCTTGGGAGAATAAATTATGCTAAGAAGCTAAGAAGGTAATTTTAAGATCATTCATCATTTTGTATCATGGTAAAATGATATTTTTCTCCTTATTTCATGATTTAAAACATAAAGTCTCACTATCTCTTAATTATTCATGACTACCAGCCGTGACTTCGGCACTCTATGTTTGTATATCTTTTCCATCCTCGCTTTGTATGCAAAGTCTCCCAGTCTGACTCATAATACTACAACTAGAGGTAAAATATGTGTTGTGATTAACCAGAGAAATTAAGTGGCAATGGGAACGTTCTTTCTCAGAGGTTTATCCATAGAGATCTAAAGACATAGAGAACTTATTAGATTCTTCAAAGAAATACGTCATATTGCCCAAAATAAACAAATCTTTCTATCACTATGATCAACTTACGATGGACGTAGATCATATCAATTTGTTTATATTGGGCAATGGCCAATGCTGACGGCGAGGTTTCCCTGGTATTGAAGGGAATAAGCTCTCTATATCTCTAGATGGTTTTATGGATAAAAAAACTGGTTTTGTCTACATTAAGATATATTTTAGTAGTTACAAATACTTTAGCAGGCACACTACTAGTTAAACCAGGAGTACGTTACAACGAAACAAATATGGTTTATTATTAACTTGTGGATTTACCAACTTTCTGGCTCTACCGCCTTTTTCTTGGGCCCATTTCTTCATAGACCGTATTTTTCTTGGTCCCCAAGAGCAAATTCATTATTTAAGATGAACACAAAAACAGCTATTTTATTATATGCAATATATAGGGCTCTCAAGTTTGACGCATTTGACGTTTGACAGCTATATTGCCACCTATTCATAGGCTATTGTCTCAAGTCGCCGACTTTATCAAATCTCTGTTGCCGCAGGTAAAAATCTCAATTTGAACTCATTTCCAAAAACTTGAGAAATCATATAACATGTCAATATTCCCAGCTGGGACTACTAATGCATTAGATCGATACCACCGATGCTACCCATATCAATCATTTTGTTTTTATGTGTAAATAAATTTAAATCTATGGAATCCTTATTTCAAAATTAATCATATATATTTTTTAAACAATGAAATGCTGATTTAAAAGGATTTACTAATATAGTGAGTGTATTAATTTATCGTGACGTCACTCATGATCTATATCAATGTATATAAGAGGTTAACGTTACATAATCAAAGGCATATTTAAGTCATAGAATTAAACTGAAGAGGCCCTATAAAGACTTCAAACCATTTCTTGCTCAGATTTGATTCGTATTCATATTTCTAGATCCATCCCTATTTATGATTATTACTGCAATAGATCCAATACTGAGCCCATCAATAACTTTCTATCAAGTGTATTATATACATTTTTTATAATAATAAAAAAGAAAAGTCATCCCATATTCAATGATTAAATCCATATTATGCGATGGAAACCCAGCCGCCCAAAAGAAAGAGAGAGAAAAAATAAACCAGCCAATCATCATGTCTCCTTTACTAACTTGCTCACTATGTTTAAACTCACAGGGAGGCCATTTCTTTATATTAGCCAAAGGAGGCCCACACGGAAACGAAACTCCATGACTGTTATATTTAGTTCATAATAATTATTCTACATTTTGAGACAATGAAGTATCAAAGATGCTTTATATAGAGAGTCAATTATTTATTTAATCATCCTTAGCAATGTTGGCTCACAACTTTTCGTCTCTATTATGATTAATTTGTAAGTTAATTTGCCCATATTAATTACATGGAAATGTATGCTTTTTTACAAGTTTTAAAATGAGTTAAAATAGAGCTGGAAAGTTGATATTCTTTTTATATACTTCTTTTTTTATATAAGAAGGGGGGGGGGACCCCATCAATTTCTACTTTATAATAGTGAGAGGAATAAAATCAGAGAGGAATAATATGCAATAATAAAAATAATCATAAAAAAGATTGGAAAGAGAGAGAGAGAGAGGGGGGAGAGATGAAGCTGTGGACGAAGATAGACTCCATCCTCCAAAAGATACCTACTAGACGTTATTATTATTATTGTAGGATAACTTCTTATTGGTAATGGAAATATCATAGAAGTAGGGGGGGGGGAGACAGCTAAGCGAAGAGAAAGAGAAAAGCTGATAAAGATAGAGAAAGAAGGAAAGAGAGAGAGAGAGAGAGAGGATGTTAAGAGATGATGATGAAGATGAATTGAAAAGTTTGTGGGATGAAGCTGTGGTCTACCGTGGGTCATGTGTCTCATGAGACATCGTCCTACGCGATGTGACACTATTATCTCCATCAAATCAACCAAGAAAACCCAGAGTAAACTAAGAATGAATGGAAAATAATATGAGTCCTATATAAATGATATATCTACAGAAAGCAATATATACGTGAGCACTATTTCTCCCTTTCTAAATCCCTATTATGACATTTCATCCTAATATGTCATGTTTTTCAATAAAATATCGGAACAATGCTTCGTTTAAATAATCACTTTGACAGTTTTTGGGAATATAAGTCAGTAATATGGGCCTGAAATGAGTAAAAACATCTATGAAGATTGGTTCTTGTGTCTCATGTTTGACGGTAACGGCTGTTTCTCCCCCCCCCCCTCTGTGACAGCTGGGGTTTTCTTTCCTCCCCCCTGACATCCAAGGAGAGGAGCAAGGGGGTAGCAGCTTGTGTTTTTTTCTTTTTCTTCCCCTTCTCCTGGTGACAAGCGGGAGGGGGGGGGGGGGGACTACCTACTATTTCTTCTTTTCCTTCCTTCCTCCTCCTCTTCTTCGTTTCTTCCCTTGAGTAGTAGTAGTCGTCGTTGTTGTTGTTGTCGTCGTCCGTCTGAGTTGGGTATAGATAGATATGGAAGTAAGGAGAGGGAGAGAGAGAGAGTGATATTCTCTTAGGAGTGAGTCGTCTTTGGAAGTGAGTGTTCTCTAGAAGGTCTGTTTTCCGTTCTTTCTTCTTCCTGGTGTCGCCGGTGATTAGGTGTTCCAGCGATGAAATGATGAGTGATGAGTATGACCCCGGTTCATCCTCTTCTGAGGACCCCTCGGGTCGTAAGCGTCGTCGGCGTGCTGGCGGCATCAGTTTGGGCGGTGGGCGTTTGTTTCCAGGTCTGAAGGAGTTTGTGGTTCACCTCCTGACCTTCCGCTCGGAGTCTTACCCGGACACGGACTTTGCCGAGCGGACGCTCATGAACCTGGGTCGTAAGATCACCAAGTACGGTGACTCTGAGCTCTCTGAATGGGAGAAGTGCGTGCGGCTGCGTGACCCCAACACGGGTTGCGTCCGCGTGGCACGCCCACGGGACTCTCGGATGGCCGTGAGCCGCACGCCCGGCGGAGGCGTCAAGAAGGTCTACCCCGCCATCATCGTGAGCCAGATCTTCCGCTTCCCCAGGTCGTCTTCCACAATGACATCCGCTCCGTCCGGGAGTGCGCCCACCAGGCGCCCGTGAAAAAGGAGCGACCCCCAACGGAAGACACAGAAGACCTCATCTGCGTCAACCCATACCACTACGAAATGACCCTGGAGGCCTACGCAAGGCTACGGAAAAAGGCCAACAAGCCTCAAGCACAATGGGCCAACAAAAACAATGGGAAAAGCAACTCTTCCTCCAGCGAAACTTCCTCCTCTTCTTCCTCACAGAATAACAATAGCTCAGCCCCCTCCGCCGTCTCAGCCCCCTCCGCCACCGCCGCCGCCGCCGCCAACAATAATATAACAGTAGTAGTACGACGGGCAGCAGCGTTGGCTCTTCAAACAGTACTGAGCCCGGACCAAGGCCCTTCATTGAGTCTGAGCTCCTTCGAGACCTCCAGTTCTACGACCTCAACAAGCGTAAGGCCATCCAGGATTTGGAAAGCCTCAAGCTCTTGGGCATCCGAAACGGCATTCGCTCCGTCGTCAAGGAAAAGTACCCCAAGCTCCCCGTTCAGGACTCCGACACCCCGTGGACGAAGGACTCATTCAAAACCTCCTGGAGGACATTCGGGGATCCTTCGAGAGACAGTTTGACGATGATCTCAACGCCCTGGCGAGCAGCAGCGTCATGGGCGGCGGACACTTTTACCCACCGCAGGAGTCCCCATGGGCCCACGCCGCCGCCGCTGCTCACCAGGCCCCTCCGCACACAGCCACGCCAACCCCGCCCCACATCACGCCCCACACCCGGAGTGGCCCTCAAACTATCTGAATGTGGACTTTGATCACTACTTCCAGCATCACCCCCAGGCCCAGCATCACCCACAGGCCCAACCCCCGCACCATACACACCCTGCCTACCATCACCTCACTCACCATCATCACCAAGCTGCCGCAGCGGCAGCAGCAGCTGCTGCGGCAGCCGCTGCTGCAAGCAACCCTCAACAGTTTAACGCCACGAACTACGAAGCCAACAGCAATAGCAGTAGCGCCAATAATAACAACAATACCAATGGCGGAAGCGGTGCCACCTATCCCTCACCCTACGACCCACCACCACCACCCACGGCGGCATATGGCTCACTGCAATAACTAAAACTATTATAACAATGATGATGATACCAACCCTATTATTATTATTCAACACATTATTGTAATTCAAACGAAAAGTATTCTCCCCCCCCCCCTCCCTATGTAGAAGGGATTGTTTACCTCGGAGTTACCCCGCTCTTTGCCCACTATATAACATAATTCCAGTGATTCCTTCATGAGGAATACCTACAATGACATCACTGGAGATTCTGAGTACCTTGCGTCCCCTATCTACTTCTTAGAGCCTTCGCCTTGAACCAGTTACTCCTGAATGAGAGCCATAAAAGGAGAAAAAAGCACTGTCCAGAGATTAAGTTATCGTATTTATTTATCTCAGATCTAAAGTATATATATCGATATATTCATATTATGATAACACGGATGTTTGACATGCTTCTTTCTTTATCGGCTTCTTATAATTGTATAACCCTTGGAGCATTCTCTACATACATCATCCAAAAGTTTCTTCCTCTTAAGGGGGTAGTGAGGGAAGGGATGTAGGAGGTAAATCGCTCATCAATTCTGTACTCTTTTTTTACATAGTAAACATGCAGATTTTATCTAAATAATGCAAATTACAGCCAACCATTTGGTAGCCAAATTTTTGAGAACTTTTAAAGATAATAATCAGACAGGTCAGTGATGATTACATCCATTGGGGACCTCCACACACGGTTGAGACCTCCCCCCTCTTACTTCAACTCCTCAGAGTTTGTTAATCCATAGACCTCCCTCCCTCCCTCCTCCCTCTTCAAGTAAAGAACCAGTTTATTAGCAGTTAATAGTTGTAGATACTTATTATCATTATAACTTAGTCCACGACATTTTCTCTTATGTTCGTTTTGTTATTAATATTATTATTCAATTATTGAGTCAGTAGAAAAATTATTCATTCCTTCTCTTTAGTTGTTAACACTTTCCCAACTCATTTAAAAAAAGTCTTCTTCTTCTTCATAACAATAGTAATGTTTCATATTCAAATATGTAAGTCATGCCCAAATGGATTTTTTTTCTTTCTCTCTTCGTCAAAATAAAAAAATTCGATTAAGGCTGTGATAGTTGATGACGGCATACAGATGCTCTTCTTTCCTCTCTCTTTATTTTTCTGTCCCTCCCAAATTATTATTAATATTATTATTTAGATTCTCCCGGTTTCTATTATCATTATTACTTTTATTATTATAAATATTTATGTTGTTAAACTTATTATTATTATTATTGCCAAGAGCGTAGAATCTGACTGATTATTTTTGTTCTTCTTCTCTTCTTCTTAACCTCTTATTTTTATTGTTCCCAAGTCTATGGTCTTCTCAACACAATTTAAACATACATAATTGAGTATAATGAATAATAACGAGTGAGGCCTTTTGATTTCTTGGGCTTTCGATCCTATAAATAATAGCTATACATACACATTTGCTATAATTATAAATTATATTATTAACTATTAATAAAGTCACCCACCTTATTTTTTTGATATCTTCCAACAAACCTTAATGACCCTTCTTATAATATTAATAATAATAATACTGATAAATATATAATCATTCCCCCCTTTTCAATATAGAAATAATAATGACTGTATTTCATATTTATTTAAAAAATAATACGCAAAAACTCGTCGATCTCTTCTTTTTTAATAATATATATTTATAAACTGCTATATCGTTATTGGAACATAATGATGTACACTTCAAAAGGAGTAATTTTTTTTAGAAGTACATTATTTAGATATCTTCATGTAAAGTATGAAAGTTGATGGATTTAGTCGACTGTGCAATTAATTTATTATTATTATTTCGTATTAATACTTCACTTCACCTAATATTATTTAAACAAATATTCACCTCAGAGGACGAAATTGTGGGGAAAAAGTATAGAATTACATGTTTCCCCTTTTTTCATTCACTTTGTATTGAATACTTTCGTCATCAGATATTTTAGTTAGTTGTCATTTCGGAGTTTCTTTAAAAACAAAAATGATGGAAAAAGTATATATTTTTTCTGTTACTTATTCTTTACCAATATTCATTACCATTAAAAAATATTACTCTTTTACTACTATTATTACTGTAATATAATTACCCTCATATGTTAATTGGTGCCCATCGGGCCCCAATGGACGCATTGCCTAGTTTAATTACATAATTATTACTACTACCATTAATTATTTATATTATGATTGCGTGCAAATATTTTGTACTCAAGAATGTTAATTTCAAAATAATCATTTATTACAAATAAAAGTTTTCTAATAAGTTATTATTAATTAAAAAGGGTCTATCTTCGCGTATCTTTTTGGGGCTTCACACTAAGTGGATCCTAAAAGACTAGTTAGAGAGAGATATAGATATTCCATTCAATAGCAAAGGAGCAGTTGTCGCCATTACCCATTATAAACAAAGTAACTTGTATTACGTCATCGTAAGCTGATCATGGAGATAAAAATATTGGTTTATATTGGGCAATATGACGTATGCCTGTGAAGAATCCAATAAGCTTTCTATGTCTTTATATCTATGACTCAACCACCGACTAATATAATAGCTCGAAGAAAGGGAAAACGTCTTATGTGGCTTTTGTGACGAAATAATTATTCTTAATGTCGGTAAAACAATGAAAAGAAGGATGGAATACTTGTTAATATATCTTAAGAAGTTTATGAAGTCTGAAGGAATAAAAGAGGGTAGAAGTTACAAAATTAGAGACGTTCATTTAAGAGACCACTTTTTTATAAATCATAACATACGGACATGATTCACAGGAATTCTTTTTTCTATTCCCAAGAGATCCAAATTGTTCCAACAAATGGAGCAGCCATTTTTGGTTGTAATACGCCATCAAAGAGCGTGAACTTTTCATATATGCCGAATGCAGAGTTAATATATAGTTCGAATGCCGAGTTATTATATAGGTCAGTGGTTCTACTCGTAACGTCTTTAGAATTGAACTGTTTGATATGAATCACGGCTGTAAATAATTAAATTTATGACTTCACAATTAAGGTCTTTTTTGATACTGATAGAGGATCAGGCCCGGCGGGATGGACGGGCCTGAGGGGGGCCAGGCCCGCCCACCCACTGAGTGATGTGGGCCCGATTTTTTATGAATGTGCCAACTGTGCCCCCCCCCCCAAAAAAAAACCTTGGCCCTGCTGCCGGGCCTGTATAGGATCAATGCCCTGAATTTAAATTTATTGTGTTTTTGGGCTTAAGACTCTATTAGGAGAATGCAGCAGATATACTTTTAAAGGTCTACGTTCGATTAATAATGCATTGAAAAATTATTACGATTTATTAAAATGATCCTAGATTCAAAGGAATATATTTTACGCTAATATGCAGATTCATATTTGGATGGATGCAAATAGTATCGAAATTGTGAACATTAACCAATGAATACTAGGCACATATCTAGTATTCCTTGCCTTAGGCTATATTTGATTTGAGTCTGTTATAATAACGGCCTCCATCCGGCTGTAGGAGGCCTTGGATTCATTTCTGATTAAATCTTTGGACATAGGATTCCTTGCATTAACCAACAATAATGAGCTCAAAATGTTTTATAACTAGTTTTATAAAATAAAACAAACACATGGACTCATTAATGCTCAATATAGCTATTTATTTATGAAGCATTTTAAAATGATCTAAATACTAATTAATTAGACAGCGCTCGAATAAGTCAAATACTCAATTTCAACTCTAATTCTGATCTTTTTTTAAATAAATTGAAAAAAGTATGTAAGAAGGCTGTAATTTATGATTATTTGTAGTTACTTTGCTCTGTTGAATTAATTTCAAAACATCCTTTTATAAATGTATTTTATTGCAATGATTACATAGAAGTAAAATTTCATATATTCTAGTTTTGGAGAAATAAATATTTGAGTGATTTTCCTGAAAAAAGAAATTATTTGTTCCGATAGAAACTCAGATATTTACCTTTTTATACGACTCCTGACTTAAAATAAGAAACAGAATAATTGTCTATTTCATTTTATTTAACTGACCAGTTGTATGATTTTTTATTTAACAGTTCATAGTAATAGGCTAATAATAACAATCTAATGGTGTTCTTTGGTTAATATGCATTAATAAGCACTTACTTTTTACATCAAATTTAATAAATAAACACGTAATTTCTTTTCGTTCTATTTTTTAGTATAATAGGTGAACCCACCTTGGGTGAAAACGAAAATCCCTGCATATTTTAGAATCAACATTGAGTTTCAATTATGTTTCCATAGAATCGGTCTAATTAGAACATGCCTTTCTAAAGATTCACGTTTCTCATTATATCTACTCTTTAGACAATGTCATATGTTTTCATTTCTTAAATATCAAGTGATGACGATATTTGGAGACTTGCCTCAGCTGTTTTTCTTTTACGTCAAAGTGTAGAAGCATGTAAATAAACAAAAGAGTAATAAATGAATTTGTTTTGATTCCAGGCATGTTTCTCAGAAGGCGGCCGAATGTTCCCTGGGATTCCCTTGTCCCTCGGCGAGGCCTATTCTTCCCGTGGGGGCATGCCACGGAAGAGTCCGCCCGGAAAACAGAGGTTCGTCGCGACCGTCAGGTCCTCCGCTCTGCCCCAACTGTCCCCGAAGTAGTCTGCTGTCCGAGTCAGCCACGCTGAAGGAGCAAATTCTTTTGCAGCAAGGTGGCCTCAGCCAACCAGTGGTGCATCGCTCCGAAGAGGAAAAGTCTCTTATGCTGAGCAAGGAGGAAGAATACTCCTCCTACAAGAGAAGTTCCTTTTGAGCCGCATTGATGACGAACTCAACATTTTTCATGATCCCTCCTCGGGTCCATTCATGGAGCGAACGCATGCCCAGTGGGTTCGCTTGCTTTGGAAGTATCCTATTCCCTCCGTATATAACTACGACTACTACGCCCAGGAGGAGAGGAAAAAAGAACACACGAAGCTCGTACGGATTCAGCTCCTGGACGAAAAGAGATTAGTTGCTCTAGGCCCGGATCTATCCGCTGCTTGGTTCCTTCTCTCAAGGAACTGCAGGGTCCGCTTCAAAGATCAAGAGACCTGGGTGGAGAACCAAGGGGACCTACCTACTACCTTTAAAGCCGGGCACTGCCTGGAGGCCATAGAAGCCTCTCGATCCCTCCTAGTCTACGAGGGCCTTCAAAATCTCAGAAATCTCTCCTTCCTTAAGCATTTAGACATATCCTATTGCGAGTTTGTGGACGAGTGGTTCATCGATCGAATCACGGGGGAGTTCCGGGAGACCCTGGAGTATTTGGACGTTTCTGGCTGCTACCGCTTGGATTGGAATGGAATTGAGCCCCTGGCGAGGCTTGTAAACCTTAAAGTCCTCATTCTAAGAGACTTGGATCACATTGAGGACCTTAAGCTTATATGTCTTCTTTTGCTTGAGGTAAATCCTGACTTGGACATTCGTGGTGTGGACTACATTGACATAGAGCTCCTTAAGGCTGGAGGGAATGAGGATTTACTCGAGGACTTGGAAAGAGACTTGCTGCTGTTTCCAAAAGGAAATACTCCATCTTAAAGGACAACTTGCAATAATTTGATGGGATTTTAAATAAATCTCCATTTAAAGTTCTGCTGGAAAACTGGATATACAGCTCAAACACTTTAGAGCCGTATGGAAACCGCTCCGAGAGGCTGAGAGCCTGTTTTCATTCATTCTTTAAACCAATCATCACAATAAAAGTATTGCCATTGAAAAAGTATATACTTTAGTCATTTAAATAATTACCAAAAACCTCATATATATTCTAATCCATTAAATTATTGCCCATAATGTTTACTTTTCAAATCCTTCTTTAACCCATTAAAGCCGAAGATTATTTTGTCGCATATATCAATAAACTTTTGAGTATATTAATTGATTTTTATTGTTTCTTGACATATGCGATAAAATTTTGGAGAAAAAATACTGAAAAACCGGGTTTTTTGACCGGCAGGATCTCCTGCCACTCTGCTATAATATCATGTTATTTCTTTAATATAACATACATGCAATATCAATATTTATTTCTATATTTCCTATTCTAAATTAATTTACTTATTTTGTATGGAAAGTTTCAGTACATTCGGAATGTAAAGGTACATCAAACATTTTAGTGATATATTCTGGAGGAAAACTGGCGACGTTTTGAATTCGATCTACTCCCTTTTGACCTCTAATGTTGCCCTCCATTGTAGCGAACAGTCATTGCAGCAGGTCCGCTGGGATGTACTCTAGGATCTGTTTTTCTTAAAAATTCCAAACTTTTTCTAATTACTATAGTTATCTTATTTTCTCAAAATGATATGTCTTTTTTATATATTCTCCTTGGACAAATGGTTTGGGCATTTACACTTCATGCAAAATTGGCCATCAAAATTGATGTTTTTAGCTCTCACTATATAATAGGATACATTTTGGTCAAAAAGGTCAACACCGCCTACGAGCATATTGTAACTACTATAGAATTGGGCATTTCGACATTTATGTGTTTTCCTTTGACCTTATTCCACCTGATAGCTTTTAGAAATGGATTTTAATTTTTTATTTGAGGCAACCGTGACAAGGTTGTTATTTCTCCACTACATAAATGAAATATTTTTTAAATATTTTTTTTCCATATAGCCTCTTTCCTTTTTCATCTTGGTCATTCTTAGCATCAATGGAGCTTGTCTTCTCTAAGAGTGCCTGTAGCACCGATTCCTAATTTCGTTAATTTTTAAGAAGGGGACTTGTACAAAAGTTATCAAAAGTCACATAATGTTGAGGCTATAATTTCAACTCTTGGACCATTTCCTTCGCAACATTAGGACCAAGGCCAATAATTATTTCAATATTTTTGTATGAATGCCGTGGTATGACTCCGCATGCAATAGAGATCCGTCAGATGAGCACACAGCTCACACTTTAAGCCCGAAACGTTTTGGCTTACAACAAATGATTAACTTATCACCATGCTTTCCATAATAAGGTATCACAATTTCATTAATGTTGCAATTTTCTGGGTCTTCTTTTGCTTATAAATCTTGTTTAAATATTCAAATCGAGGACGGACCTTATAAAATTGATCGTTACTTACTTTCAAGTTGTCTGCAAAATGCGTATAATTTGATCAAAAGTGTTGCTCTTAATCGATTGAGCAATCATGATTATTTATACAATTTTATGATGTTTCCCAGTGCATTCGTCTGTTAGCATCGGGTTGTTCTTTTGGAGGTATACTTCCTACCACATTTTAGTTTTCTGTATGAATATTTTTTGCAATATTTTCAAATCGAAGATGGAGAATTTCCTGATGAGTGCCCTTTAAGATAATAAAAAAACGAGAATATATACTTTATCCGATTATGTTTATGATTTTATAAGAAACTGATAAAAAACCATAAGTAATGTCATAAAATTCAATTTCATGTATTTATAGACGAGTGGCAGGATATCCTGCCACTAAAGTTTGTTGCACCACAAGTTAAAAAAATAATAAGAAGTGAACTAAATATAAATGTCATGTTATTTTTATACAATTCAAGAATCCGATTAGTTGAATTATTGAACAGTATTGCTCTGAACTATACTAATACATGGCCATACTTATGAGACATAGCAATTCAAACAATTCTTACTATACTAGCTTGTGTTCAAAACTTGTTTGACGAAACAATTATATATATGGCAACGAACATTATTACTTAGTTACCTTAAATGTATTAAGAACAAATTAAAACTTAAACAAAGGAAAAATATTAGATGGAACTTTTTCTACGTCATTTTAAAGTGAATGGCAGGAAAACCTGCCACTCGTCTTTAATGGGGTAATTTAAAAATAATGTGTCAATGTGTTTTCGATTCTATTATTTTTTGAACCACAAACCCAAATGGGTATCACATTCGACCCGTTACGTCAGTGGTTGAGAAGTTTTTTTTAAAATAAATAAACAATACTATGATACAATATCAATAAATTTCAATCTACTTTCGTTTTTTGATCCTTAATGGTTTTAAATGTTTGGTCTTGCCAGGCCAAAATGCACCGGTTATTTGGCCCCCGAGGTCCCACTTGAAAACAATCTGGCCCCCTGACCGATTTCATCCTGGCATCCCTCATATAGACGAATGAATGTCACTGCTGGGTGATTCCACGTCAATTGTGCACACCTCACGGCATGACCATCACCGATTTTGATTATTTCTGGTACACTTATTAAAGGTTATTGGATAACACCTTGTGCAAAATTTCAGATAGCTGGGGCTCCCAGGGGCCACTTTAGGGGCGGACAAAGTTTTGAATGTCAAAAAAAAACCGTGCCCATCTCATACTTCAAAAGACGATAGCTCCCTTCAGAATGATCTGAATTTTAGTAAATAGTACAGTCAAAAATAACAATTTTGCGCTTTAGCACGTACTTCAAAAGGGCGCCCCTGCCGGGCCGCAAGATTTTTTTGGCATATTTGTATCTGAAAGTAGTTCAACTCATTATAGTCCAAACCAAAAAAAAAAATTAGAGTGGGTTCTCAATGGGATCATCCCCAAAGAGGCTATTAACTAGTGGCATATGTAATATTTTATTACTAATCTCCTTGTTTTTATACTATGCATACACTGACCCATGTTTTGTCTATTATTTTATCATAATAATTTCCTTTGATTTATAAATTACCTTATTTGTAAACAAAAACACATGTACATAAAATATAAATCATAATAAACATAACGACCTATGAAGAAACATTTTCTAATCATAATACAACGCTCAATTTTATATTCTATTATTTAGTATTCTTTTCATCACTGATTCAACCCTTGATTCCGTTGAATCACTGTATTCACTCACTCTTATTATATAATCATTCATTGGAATAAATGAATGGAGTTTTTGTGTTTCAACAATAGTTTTTGCTTTTTCTAATCTTTCTCTTAAAATAATTTCTTCCTTTTTGAAGTCATTTTGGTCGCAATAACAAAAGCCCATGTTGGCCATTCTGGACTTGGTATATAGAAATAGTTGTCTTGCTGTCAAATTTTGATTTTTGTATGAACACCGAAGGCTCTCTTTCATGGCTTCCCCTTTTATTGTTCCACCAATTCCACCGGATGGTCCTTTGCCGTGGCTAGTGGCAAAAAAGTGCCACTTGAAAATCTTCCTTGTGTAGTGTAAGATTTAAAAAGCTTTGCAATTTTTATAGTGGCTTGCACAACCATCAGAGAAATAATATATTTTTTTATTTGTTAAAATTTATCCTTTAAATGTTTTAGTAGACGATCTTGAAATAAATGCACTGCTACTGTATCATGATTGTTGCAGTCGGAAATTGTCGTATAGGATCCATGGTATAAATCATTATTTTTTATAATAGAAGACCCAAGGGTGTATTGTCGCTTGAAATGAAATCCTTGAGGAGCGTCCTGGACTACGAAACCACTTTTTCCATTACATCAGTGCGCGTTGATTTACCCTGCTTTGGATTTGGAAGCGCCATCATGCCTTTAATATCGAGTAATTCCTTTGCATCAACTGTCATTCGTTGAGAACATCCAAAAAATTCTGTATCATATCTCTTGTACTAATAGTTTTTGCAAAAATGGATAAAATTTGATTTTTTCTGTTATGATTTGAAAGTTTATATTGTTCCTTGAGTCCTTTTATCACTTCCGGCATGTAGTTTTCTGAGCACATGTTCCGTTTAATTTTTGACTTCATTTTTGATAATAATTTGATTGACTTATGTAATTCCCAATGATTATTTTTAAAAATTGATTAGAAAAATTATTTAACACAAAAATATTATCAGGTCTGCCAGGAATTCTTTCACTAATTACCCTCCACGTTTTGTAATCAAGATATTTTAAAGCAAGAATAAGTTTAAAAATACTACCTTTATTTAGATACAAATTTAAACTATAAGTGATCCAATGCAGGATTTGATTGAGGTGACCCGCTCCCATGAGTGCTTCCTCGTATATTGCTCATATGTATATTTATACTTTTTAATAAAATAAAACAGTTTATGACATATCAAATATATATAGTGCATATTTAATCATTAAATTATTATACATTTAAAATAAAGATGTAATTAACATGGTAATTCAGTATACAAATGGTTGTATGGCTATAAAATGTCAATTTAATATATCTTCATTAATTTACATAAGCTTCAAATAAAGATGCACTATACATGGTAATTCAGTATTTAAGTTATATAATTAAAATGATAATATTAAAATATAAACGGAACATTTTATCACAAAACCTTATATTTCTTAATTTCATAATCAGGGCTGTAGGAATCTGGTAAATAAACTTTCTGGGCATAAACGACCTTTTAACGTATATAACGCATATTTGGCCTTTTTCTGCATATTTATCGCATATTTAGAACAAATTTTGAGTATATATATATATATATATATATATATATATATATATATATATATATATATATATATATATATATATATATATATATATATATATATATATATATATATATATCAGGAAACGACCGGGTGCCCAGCCCGGTCGGGGTCCCGGTTGTTTTTTGAACAGCCCGGGCGATCATTTCAAGGGGATTGGACACTTCATATAATCTCTCAATGACGACAACTTGGCAATCGTCAAAGCCAAGAAACTGTTCAAGAACCCAAAACTACCGGGTCAGCTGGCATTCATCAAGGGCAACTTTACTCAACTGGTACGCACCATTTCAAGCCTGCAAGAGCGCCTTCCACTGATGGAGAGCATTGGAATCCTTGAGATGGTGCAGATGTAGCTGACCGTTGAGCCCTTTGCAAGCAAGCTGAACAGTGTCCTTGAGAAGAATCCAGACTTCGAAAAAATTAAATTATACTCCAGAATTCTGAAAAGAGAGACATTGGAGCTCAAAAATGATCCCCAATTGCCGTTGTTCTTCTCGTGCGCTCCAATTACCTCTGTGGACTGCAAAAGGGTCTTCTCCCAACTAATGTCTCTTTTGTCTGACCAGCGAACCAGTCTGACAGAGAGGCATGTAAAAGAAATGCCCATTCTCAGTGGAACAATGATTACATGACATAATTTTAATTAATTTAGAATATACATTATTTTTTAACATATAAAGGCTTTTTTTGCTTATTTAACCTTTTTTTCGCATAGTTTTTCGCATATTTAGTCATTTTCCACGCATATTTCTGTGCATATAGGGCATTGTTTTTGTTCCAAATTCCAACAGCCCTGTTCATAATATACATCAGGGGTCGGCAAATAGTGGCCCGCGAGCCAATTTTGATCCGCCATTTATTTTGTCTGGCCCACGAAACGATATTATTTTGATGTTAAAAATATTTTTTTCTTAAGTCCTATATTTAAAAAAAGAAAAAAAGGCATTCAGCAATTCTATCAATTTCGAAACATTTATTGAGGAATACAGTCATAATTCCTGTCACTTGGCCCCCTTCTGTGATTTTTATGTTGCAAAGTGCAAAAGCCTTCCACTTGCTAGATCAGACTGGAACAACTCCAGCTTCCTTGTAAACGAATCCATCTTTTGATCATGTCCACAATGGTTTCCCCTCTCCCTTGTAGTTGCAGGTTCAGCTGATTAAGATGGCCAAAAACATCGGTTAAAAAACACGATAATTGAAATGGACATTTCACCATCTAGGAAGGCCAGGTGATCGTTTGAAGCACGCATCTTGCTCATTCGCAGGAAGATTTTACCATGATTTAGTAGTGCACAGACGAACTCCAGTGCCTTTCCTTTACTTAACCGGCGCACGTCATTGTGAAGTAGCTGATCTTCGTAGCAGGCCTCCGACTCAACAACAAGTTGGCGAAAAAGACGGTGCTGTGTGCTTGATGCACCCCGGACTAGGACTCTTATCACTTTATCCATGATACTTGTCAGCACGCCACTGAGTCTGGCGCACAGGATATTCTGATGAATTAGGCAATGTAGTACGTGCATTTGTGGTGCATTATCTTCAATTGGGCCACCAGACCTCTGTGACAACCAACTATGGCCCGCGATGTCATTGTCTGAAAAAAAAATTGCCCTCGTACAAACGTATTTGCCGACCCCTTGTATACATCAATATCTCAGGAGTGCTCTTTTCATGTTTATGAAGTGTACTTAAGTAAAATAAAGTTTAGTTCAATGTCAATTTCAGACGAGAAATTGCGTTAAAATCATACAAATATAGTCACTTCCATTTAAAACTATAATTGATTGAAGAACGGCTATTAATGACCACTACAAAAGCTATGAAAAATAATAATATATTCAAAAATCAATCAATCAAAGAAGACTCAAAATAAGTGTACTATCAAAAATCAGGTCATAACAATACATAAACTATACAATAAATAGTGAATATGATATGATTCTTGAAGGCCTTTGAAAGTATTGCATTTTGTTCCAAGGAAAGTATTTATAAATTATGGTAATAACACATGTCAAAGAGTTTCTAGATTCATTTATGATCCTGATCAGAAACGAAAGGCTGCCAGAGCTTAAAAAATAACAACTTTAAGTAATACCTAACCCATAGAGATATATAAATATATAGAGAGCTGATTCCCCAATTGCAGAGAAACTGCGTTCTGTTGTTTCTGTGTGTTCAAAATAAACAAAGTAATTTGTACTACGTCATCGTAAGCTGATCATAGAGATAGATTCTATCTCTATGATCAGCTTACGATGACGTAGCACAAATTACTTTGTTTATTTTGAACACATAGAATACAGCTGAACGTTGTTTCTCTGCTATTGAAGGGAATCAGCTCTCTATATCTTTATATCTCTATGACCTAACCTCAATGAAGCGAGTGATATATTATGAAATGTAATTTCAAATAGAAAACATAAGAAAGGAGTATAAATTGCTACAATTAGATTAACAAAGAACGACGCAAACCATTGTTTTAACGTCTGAAATGCTTAATTTTACCATTTGGTGATCGCTTTTATAAAAATTAATTTAAAGAAAAGAAAAATTATCCCGTTCGAAAAAAAAAATAAAAATATTCAGCAATGCCGAAAATGTACCTAAAGAGCTAAATTATCAATAGCATCGATATTGAAATTAAACGCAAGGTAGACAAATGAGGACTACTTAAAAAAAAATCCAGGCTTGTGAGCGTTCAGCTTTTTTTGCGTTCAGCGTTCAAAAAATAATAGCGTTCCGTTCAGCGTTCCGTTCAATGTTTTTGCCTTCAGCGTTCAAATATTAAAAAAATAACATTGTGTAATTTAGAAAAATGGAAGAACTATATAGGGTTTTTAAAAATAAAATGAACCTGAACCGATTTTCAAATGATATAAATTTGTTGACTGGATCTAACCCAGGGGTTCCCAACCTGGGGTCTGCAGAACGTCTATATTCACATCATAAGAGGGTCTTTTTGCCAAATTTCCCAAATAAGTGACGACGTTTTCTTTTAGAAAAGAATTACCAAAATAAAATAAGTGACGACTTTTTTTTTTGAAAAGAAGTGATGACGATTTTTTTAGAAAAGAATCTCCCAACAAAGTGATGACGTTTTTTTAAATAAAGAATTGATTACTTTTTTTAGCAAAGAATCTCCAAAAAAAGTAACGACGTTTTTTTTTAAAAAAGAATTTCCAAAAAAAAGTGACGGCGGTTTTTTTTTAGAAAAGAGTATTTCGTAAAATTCCGATCCAAAAAAAAATTAGGAACCGGTCGTTTCCTGATAGGTTCTGAAGTTGCATACCTAAATACTTTATTTTGTAATAAGAATGAAAGAAAAAAAGGTCATTCAATTGTGTGTAAATTTTGGTCACTTGGGGTAAAATAAAAAAAAAGTGCTCTATTATTCTATAGAGAGTTCTTGGGAGAATAGTTTATAAGTTCTTCTCATAATATTTCATCCCCTTGTTTATATCCCAGAAAAAAATACGTGCGCTCAGCTGAACGCCGTTCAATTTTGCGTTCCGTTCACAAGCCTGACAAAATCAAATCCATGTTTATTAGGCATATTTTAAATTCATTGGTGTATTAATAGACCTTCATTTTGTTTTTGTGCCTGTTTGCTCAGAAATATTGTTATAAACAATAATAAATAAGATTTCATTTATCATTTATGTTATCGTACGTTAATATGAAGGTTATTGCATTTGTTTATCATATATTGCAATTATAGTTTTTAAATTTGCTATCCTTCAAGAGATAAAATAATAAATCGTTAGTCGTTTTCACATGTTGAAAAAAAAAAGTTTACGCCACCGTACATATATACAGGGTTGTGAACGGAACGTAAAATTGAACGGCGTTCCGCGGAACGGAAGAAATTGAATGGAACGATGAATGGAACGGAAAAAATTTAAATATGCCTAATAAACATGGATTTGATTTTGTCAGGCTTGTGAACGGAACGCAAATTGAACGGCGTTCAGCTGAGCGCACGTTCAATGAACGGAACGCAACTTATTTTTAACGCTGAACGTTGAACGCCAAAAAAAGAGTTCAGCGTTCAATTTTTCCAAAACATTTCAGTGTAGTTTTGATTAGTATTTTTTTCTGGGATATAAACAAGGGATGAAATATTATGAGAAGAACTTATAAACTATTCTCCCAAGAACTCTCTATAGAATAATAGAGCACTTTTTTTATTTTACCCAAGTGACCAAAATTTACACACAATTGAATGACCTTTTTTTCTTTCATTCTTATTACAAAATAAAGTATTTAGGTATGCAACTTCAGAACCTATCAGGAAACGACCGGTTCCTAATTTTTTTTGGATCGGAATTTTACGAAATACTCTTTTCCAAACAAGACTCCTAGGGTGAATCAAGCGAGCGTTGATAAGTCAGTCTCAGGTTTGTGGTCGAGAATGGACAAGTCTTCAAACTGGACATGGGTGTTACAGCCCATACTATTTCACCGAAGTTGGGACGTCGCAATTTTGACATTACTTGTCGGAGGATGGAGGGGGAGTCATACGTATGACAAGGTGACGGAAGTCCTCAAGTGTATTCTTCAAGAGTGTGGAATCCAATGGAAGACAGTGGATACGGTGACAGACAACGCCCATAATTTTGTCAAAGCCTTCAATGTCTACGGCAAACAGACACAGGTATTTATTGGATATATATATTCATATATATATATTATATATATATATACTATATATATATATATATATATATATATATATATATATATATATATATATATATATATATATATATATATATATATATATATGTTATAAGAAATAATCATTTGGGATCATCTACTATCTCCTTTAATTATTAAAAAAAATTAAGGCCATCAATGTATTTTGGTTGACGAAGAAGACCCTCTCAGCTTTCAATCCGATCATGAGGGCGAGGAACACAATGTGTACGTCAACATGGGAGATATCCTCGACACGGGAGATGAGGCGCAAACCCTCCCCATACATTTTAGGTGAGATGAATGTTCTAAGTCAGTTATCACTAATCTTTATATAAATCTGAACAAAGACCATACAATTAATCAGACTTCCTTTTGCAAATGCGCCTCCCATACCTTAAACTTGGTCGCTGCTGTGGACAGTAAAAAAAACACTTCAGCCGAGGAGTGGGGAATACGCGCGATCGTATTTGTATTTGCCATAATGAATAAGTTATTGAATAAATATAATCAATCTGGCTTGTTCGTGGAAACAGTAAAGCAAAATTAGTAAAACCCTTGTTACTCCCTCCATTGTGCGCTGGAACTCGACCTACGATGCGGTCAAGATAGTACAAGAGCTCAGGAATGAAGATAAATCAGCATTTGGAACTATCCTTACTGCCGCTAACCTACTCAAATTTATCGAACAGGATAACAACTTCATCGATCAATGGATGCGTGTCATGCAGCAAATATCCAGAGCGCTGGACTTTCTGCAGGGTGATATAGCTATCAATCTTGGTCATCTCCTGCCCACCATCACTGTGTCCAGGTGTAGGGTCTTAATTGATGCACTCTCTTATGGGATCAAACGAAGATTTGGAGCCTACTTTGAACGTACAGAGATGCTAATTGCTTCAGCATATCTCCCTGAGTTCAAAGTAGGCATTTTAGACATCACAAAGCAAGAGTTAGCAAAAGATTATTTACTAGAAGAGGCCGAAGATCTGGCAGATTTTCCATCTAGTCAACTTTCGCAAGAAACAGCAGCGGAAGAAAAGGGCAATTTCTTTGCTAAGAGGCCGAAGAAGACTGACTCAGCTAAGCAGGAGGTTGACCGCTTCTTAACTGATGAGTCCAAGGCAATGGAATCAATTATTGCTCATAAAAGGATTAAAAAGATTTTCATTCGATATAATGTTATACTTCCCAGCAGTGCCAGTTCGGAGAGACTCTCCTCAAAATCTAAACTTTTATTGCGAATAACAAGGCAAAAGATAGGTGATGAAAATTTCGAAAAACAGCTCTTCAACCAACAAATAAATAGTGTAATTTATAAACTAATGTTATTCTTAAGATTGTAAATAAATAAACTTTTTGTAAATATTCTCAGATAAAGCAATAATAATGGTTATTATAGACCAAGATATTCGGTGGACCATATGTGGGTGGGATTTTTACATGTTGGACTTTTCATATTGTAACATTTTTGGTTCGGGGTAAAAAAATATGTATATTTTTCGGGCCGAACCTTGGTTCAATAATTTTATATCTTAAACATATTATCGAAGCTTGTAAAGGTTTTGGAACTTTAATTGCGGTAACTAACTTCAAGCCAAAACTATTAAGGCCTGGTTTAAAATTTATACCCGATACATAAGAGGATGCAGTGAAGAGTAAAGAGCCTTCTTATGAATATTTTTTTGAAATCCAATTTTTGAACGGAACGCAAAATTGAACGGCGTTACACGGAACGGAAATAATTGAACGGAACGATGAACTGAACGGAAAAAAAGTGGAACGCGTGCAAGCCTGCATATATATATTTAAAATATGTCAGGCAAGGAGCATATATGATCATATTAATTTTTAACTTTCTTTTCGCCTGTACATAAATAACTCAGAATATTACAACATATATTTTCAATATTACTGGGGCATAATCAGGATGGTATTAAACACAATAATTGAGTTTTTTGCATGTCTATTATATATATATATATATCAGGAAACGACCGGATACCCGGCTCGGCACGGCCCGGTGTCTAAAAATCACCGGGCCGGGACTTAAAATTTTTAAAATATAAAAAATATTTGAAAAATGTTTCTAAGAAAAAATGTCACTTTTGGGAATTTCTTTTCTAAAAAAACGTCGTCACTTTCAGAAGGACGAAGGAACGAAAATATACGGAAGTCCTGGCCCGGTTTAAGTCTCAGCGAAAAAAAAGTGTCCCAGTCGTTTCCACACACTCACACACACTATATATATATATATATATATATATATATATATATATATATATATATAATATATATATATATATATATATATATATATATATATATATATATATATATATACAGTCAACTTCGCCTAAGTCGAAATTGCATAAGTCGAAAAGTCGCCTAACTCGAATATAATCAAAAGTCCCATTTTTTCTCCATTGACATGGTGTGTAATAAAAATCGTACAAGTCGATTTTTGTAAGTCGATATTTCTCCTACGTCGAGCAGATATTTTGACAGTAACACATCCATAAACAAGAAAATAACTTCGCATAAGTCGAAGAGGGCGCTCACTTTCCAAAACACAGCCCGCATGCACTCCAAGCGAGGTAAAATTAAAAAAGAAAGAATTGTGTCCTCGCCCACCTGCTGCCTCTCCGATGATTTGCGACTGCATGTGAGCGAGTGCACACACACACGCCTACCTGTATATCGAATTTTTCTTCGACTTAGCAATCAAATTTTGTAACTCGAATTTCGCATAAGTCGATTGTTTTTGCACAGTCCTGAGAGAATCGACTTAGGCGAAGTTATATATATATATAGATATATATATATATATATATATATATATATAGGGTATATATATATATATATATATATATATATAATATATATATATATATATATATATATATATATATATATATAGGAGATAATGCAATATTAAATGTTTCATTGAGTTTTATGCTATAATGTAAGTAATTGATTCATTAAAGGTAAAGTTTTTAATCATAGCTACATCATGTTGTAGAGGAGCACTTGGGGTTCCCAATCGGGGTGGTCATGAGATGATTATTGAGTGCAGCAAAATAATTTAAAGGAACATAAAAGAACCTAATTAATATGACGTCAGACTAGAGGTCTGTGGAAAACAAGGGATTTAATTTTGCAAATAAAAAGGGGGGAGGGGCCTATAAACATTAAATATGAGGGGTCTTTAAAAGGTCTAAAACCACAAATACTTGTTTTTCGAAAATTACATGCAACAATAACATCACTTTTCAAATGATTTTACTATACGAGGACTAAGATTCCGATATAAATTAGAATATAGCGGATAAAGTTATTCTTGATGCATTTCCTTTGGATTCCATGGTTCCATTGCGTCTTGAGAATAGCGTCTCCTATTTTAAATAAATTAAAATAATGTGGTAGTTGTCATCATCATTGAAAGTGTATTCAAACGTCTGTTTATTAATTTTACAACATTCGTTCAAGGTCTTCTTTCTAATGGATGTAACTTCTCCTTGTAGCAAGCTGCTAAATTCCTCTTTGTACATTAATGGGGGCAACGTTAAATATACTTATATATATAAAGTAGTTGATCATCATAGTTGTCTCTATTTGGCTTTTTTTCCTTAGATCAAATACATTTTGATTTAAACCTTAGGTACACCACTCTTCTATAAGTGAGTTTTAAAATGATCTCATTTAATCTATATTAATAAAACAAGAATTTCGTTCTTCTGCTCGTTCGTTTCCTGACGATTCCTTTTATCTTTGATATGAGAATATACAATTACTGCTTACTGTTACCTGGATAGAAAGAGAAAGAAAAAAAGAGAAGCGAGAGAAGTGAGGCAAAATACTCTCTCGCTTCTATTTTTTCTTTCTCTTTCTATCTAGGTAAACAGTGGTTACCAAGCGGTAGTTTTGGTAATTTTAGAACACCAAACATATCAAATGAAAGCTTGGTAACCAGCTTAATATTTTGGTATACTAAATCATGTCAATGTTGCTAACATTTCAAACATTTGAAAAATAAGAACAGCCCTAATGTATATTGATCAGCTTTCCAATGTATACGTTTTAGGTTCCAGGACATATTGGGTCAAAGTGGACATGAAAATTCCAGGCTATGCCGGGTAGCACTCGCTGGTTTATATATAATTTCGTAATATTTTTTATTTTTTCTTTAAACAATTTAAACGAAGCATTTTTTTAAAAATAATGAAAAAGTTTTTAAAATTTACTAATGCTTATTATTTGTTTCATGTTGTGCATTCAGTTTTATTGTTATTAGAAATATAAAATCGTTTTAATATTTTATGAAGTTTTATTTTAGACTACCATATTTATTTATTTTTTAATACACAATTACTTCATGTAAATAAATATTTGAGAAAAGAAAACCATTGTTTGATTTACAAAAAATATCACTGTAAAAAACAACATTACGATAATAAAAATCGATTATTCCGATTCGATTATATATTATGATCTAAAGGATTTTTTGTATTTGTAAAGATTAACCGCATAAGTTTTATAAAATAGCTATTCATGGATTCATTTTTGATTCCACGCATGCATCTAAGGGTTCAATGTCACCCAAGATTTTTCATTTTTTTTGTAGAACTCAAAATATAAATACTTAATCGATACTTAAACTTTTATATTGAATTTATATCCTATATATTCAAATTTAATTCATGTTCAATATTGATATTAAATTTGTTCTTAAATATGTATGCCTTTTATAGAGTTGCTCAATATTTTATTTGGTGGAAAAGAGTAAGGTAAATGTTGAAACATAATTTCAGACTCGAATTCAGTAGCTTCAAATATCACACTATTTATTGCTATTCAATATTTCATAACTCATTTGTTTGTATTTATATATAGTCCATTTATTAATATAATCCAGGAGTAGAATATACCGTCCAGCCTGTAGTCACTCGTGGTCACTCAAAGGTATCCCAAAAGGCTAACGAGTGGTGGCCGCTATGTATCACCTCAGACCTCTTTAGATTTTACTCTTTCTTTAAAAAAGCTATATTTCTGATTCTCCAAGGCTAATAAATATTGCATGGGGCTAAGGTGAAAATTTCATTTTATTCATGATCGCACCATTGAGATATAAAGATATGGAGAGCTTATTCCTTTCAATAGCAGAGAAACATCGTTCAGCTGTATTCTGTGTCCAATATAAACAAATCAATATGTCCTACGTCATCGTAAGCTGATCATAGAGATAGAAAGATTTGTTTATATTGGGCACAAAAACGTATTCCTCTGAAGAATCCAATAAGCCCTCTAGTCTTTATATCTCTATGGACCCGTAGTGCTTCAATATGTCTCAAGACATCCGTGTCTACCAACTGCGTCGATGCTATCAATACTTTGTTTTATTAAAAAACATCAAGAATACGTCTGGTATTAAATTAGATTTCCTTTAAATTAATAATTATTATTGAAGTCTGTAACACCCACCATTTCAAGAAATTAGCGGAAAACTATAAATAATGATAATTATCATTATTTATTATCTAAAATTTAAAATTTAATCCTGAATTATAATTAAGGATTAAATTTATGGATTAATAAAGGAGTTTGATTAATGGGAAAACATTACACTGCTTTGAAATTTATTAAAGTTTTGCAATATATTGTTATAGTTTTATTTCATACATTTGTTGGATTTCATTTTCCATTCCTTTCATCTTCTACAGGCGAGTGAAGTAATTGATACAAAAAACCTATGAAATAAGCTAACAATACACACTCCATTTTTTCTTTGTTTTTAAGAAAACTTTGTTTTATTAAAAAACATCAAACATACGTCTGGTAGTAAATTAGATTTCCTTTAAATTATAATAATAATAAAAAACGCCATCATTTTCAAGAAATTAGCGGAAAACTATATTTTACTAAATTTTAAAACTTGGACCTCGTTGAGTAACCCTGTAATGTTGACCGATTTGTTCAAACTTTGTGTGTCGTCTTCTATATCACAAGAAACAGAAAATCCACAATGTTGCTAACCATTTCAAACATTTGAAAAATAAGAACAGCCCTATACATATATAGATATAAAATATTATATATATTATAGATATATATATATTATTATATATTATAAAAAGTTTGAAATGTTAGCAAACATTGTGGATTTTCTGTTTCTTGGTGATAAAAGAAGACAACATACAAAGTTTGAACAAAATCGGTTCAACATTACGAGGTCGCGCAACGAGGTCAAAGTTTTAAAAATTTAGTAAAAATATAGTTTTCCGCAAATTTCTTCAAATGGTGGACGTTACAGACTTCAATAATTATTATTAATTTAAAGGAAATCTAATTTACTACCAGACGTATGTTTGATGTTTTTAATAAAACAAAGTTTTCAGTAAAAAAAAAGAAAAAAATGGAGTGTGTATTGTTAGCTTATTTCAAGCTTTTTTGTATCAATTAACTTCACTCGCCTGTAGAAGATGACTTGTTCGCTTCAGAGTAAAATAGTACTTTTAAGCTTAGTAAAAACTTTAGATGATAAATCCAAAAATGACCTTGGTTGCATTCTATCAATCAGAATTCAGTACAATATGAGTTTACATCATATGATTCAGAGCCTGTATTGACTATAAGAAATCGATTTTGAAAAAAATAAAAAATAATGTGTTTTTAGATTTGCGTCAAGGTATCCTCTCAAATTTTACTTTGTCTCTGACGCATTTTAATCCATTATATGCGTCATTTTGTACGCGAGATAGGCTTTTTTTTTACATATAACTCTCTACTTATTAAACTGACATGATTTAGTATACCAAAATATTAAAGCTGGTTAACCAAGCTTTCATTTGATATATTTTGGTGTTGTTAAAAATCGCTATACTTTAAGAGATATAAGCAAATACAAACTCTCCCCCAAAAATTGTCTTTTGATATGAGAATATACGATTACCATCTGGTAATTTTGCTGTTAGTGTTACCTGGATAGAAAGAAGAGAAGGGAGGGAGTATTTTGTCTCACTTCTCTCCCTTCTTTTTTTCTTCTATCCAGGTAACACTAACTGCAGTTACAGATGGTAATCGTATATTTCTCATATCAAAAGACAATTTTTAGAGATATAAGAGATATCTTATATCTTTTATACCTATATGGAGTTATTTTGGAGAATAAAGAATAAAGCTTTTTGTGACTAAATCATTACGCGTCCAGAGCACTATATATTTCTTCATGTTGTTACATTCAGCGACAATTTTATGTATCTAATATTTATCTCAAAAATATTTTAAAATGATGTTTAGATTCAAAATATCTTCTGCTACTTTCTATGGACTTTTATAATAAGAAAAAAGTTTGAGGAATTTGTAAGATGACTGATAGACGTAAAAAAGGCGACTTTGTTGTTGTTGTTGTTGTAAATTATCTCCTGCTAGTGACATTACCTTTACAAAGTACAGAAGGTCCATAATTATTTCGACAATGTGTTTTTTTTGTTCCATCTTTACAATTTTTGAGTTCTGCTTATGAATACCCATTTCCCATTATAAAAGAATAGTATTAGAATTGGGTCAAAAACAACAACAACATGGTGTCTTTTGGACAAAAAGTTGTTGTCAGTTGAAAACCAGTGGAAGTATTTTTAGATAATAAATAATGATAATTATCATTATTTATTATCTAAAATTTAAAATTTAATCCTGAATTATAATTAAGGATTAATTTATGGATTAATAAAGGAGTTTGATTAATGAGGAAACATTACGCTGCTTTGAAATTTATTAAAAGTTTTGCTATACATTTGTTTATAGTTGTATTTTATACATTTGTTGGATTTCATTCTATTCCTTTTATCTTGCATGGCTTACATAATAAAAGATATATATATATATATATATATTATATTGTATATTATTTGTTTGTTTGTTTGAGGGTAGGATCCAAGAGTACGAATTGAATATCGAGGCTTGAGTCCAAGGCGGGATCGAATTAACGATCTTAGCCCATGCCCTAGAACACACAACCACATTAACATGTTGTTATATATATATATATATTCATAATATCATATCATATTATATATAATATCAATGATAAAATTATAGCAAAAAATAATTATACTAAAACTAAATTGATAGAGGATTCCCAAGTGAGGACAATAGATGACTTTGATACTAATTCGGTAGTAGTCTCTTAACATATACTGACACAGTTGATTATTATGCATTCATCATTAAATATATAAAAGATTTATGGTTGATTATGTATTCAAAGCTATATGACCTTCTATACGAGTGGTTCACCCGTTGCGAATATAAGAACAAATGGGTTAAATCATTTCCTTCGCATTTCAATCACCAATGTTCCTAATATGGATTTTTTTGTGTTTGGGTTGTAAGCCAGTAGGATGACACCATAGAGAAAATAAAGACATAGAGAGCTTATTGGATTCTTCAGAGAAATACTTCATTGTGTCCAGGATACAGCTGAACGATGTTTTTCTGCTATTTGAGGGAATAAGCTCTCTATATCTTTATATCTCTATGGATTCTTCAGAGAAATACGCTATTGTGTCCAGAATACAGCTGAACGATGTTTCTTGCTAATTGGAGGGAATAAGCTCTCTATATCTTTATATATCTATGGATGATACATGTGATGTCGTTGATATGAATTATAAATAATCAAAAACTTTTTTATAACGACAGCTGAATGCCAAAAAAGTATGAGCTTTGAAATTTCCAAGATCTTTACGATGAAACTATTGGCAAAGAATGATCATATAATAATTATTTGTCATGAATATAGGGGAAAATAATCTTGCTTACTTCTTCTATTAAAATTATAAATTTATAAACAGTAGGGTATGAAAGATTTAAGAATATTAAATACTGTAAAAAATATAATATTAGATTTGGATTGCTGTTTTTATGTAAATAAGGCTTTCGGGGATTTGCTCATAGATACTCACCCAGTTTTCTCGTCGATTGCAAAACTCTCTCGAACACAGACATATCTCCTCGTCTTGATGCACTATACAGAGATTGCCCAGTTCTTCGTAATGAAAGAAAAAATGGGTGGAATAAAATTAAGTTTATAAGATGATATTCTGAGGATTTGTCTGTTTTTTATTCATGTAAAAAATTTAGTTGAATGGATCTATCAACTGATTTTTTTCTTGCAATATACCCGGCAACAAACAACTTGAAAAGTTATAGATATGTATTTTGTCTTGTTTTTTTCATATAGAAAGTGCTCTAAAAAAATATTTTTCCTTATTTTATATGATGACAAACTTGGTCTAATCTCTAAGTTTACAAAACGAGAGTCAGAAAACAGCTTAAATACATTTCCTATTTTTAACTCATATTTTTACCTTTTCAAATATCATTAATGTTTGTTATCAAACTTGAAAGGTTTGTTAATACAAAATATTGCTTCAAAGGAACTTAATCCGTTACAATCAAATCAAACAGCTATATTATATCTCTTCTAATATTACTCGTTTCTTTTAAACACATTCAAATGTATGGTTTTCTGATTCTCCAATGGTTAAGAAAACAATATTTTAAACATTTGGGCTCCTAGAAGGCATGCTGCATGGGTCATCAATGGAAATGGAGCGTTATATAATAATATACCTCAATTTTCGTTGGTGCTATCCGTCACGGCTACTGCGACAGGCATTGCCAGGGACTCAAGGAAACATTTTTCTCTTCCATTTACTAAACCTTGGAGATTCAGAGAGTCAGTTATTTGAATGTTAAAGTGCAATTTGAAATAGTCTAAGCAAGGGAGACTAAAAACACCATGCAAGGGAGACTCTTTACCTAAGTAGGTACTTCTTTTTCAGTAATTATTTAATCTTTAGTGAAACTCAGTGTATTTCAAAATCAATTATTTTTCTCGAAACAGATCTCAATTAATTGTAAATTGGCTCAGAAGTAGTTGAAGTTTTAATATGAATATTTTATTTTAATATAAACACTTAAACATAAATAATATAATTTATACATTAAAATAGATAATAAATATGGGAATTTTTTATGTCCTGCTAATGTATAGATTTCCCGGCACGCAAAAAAAGTCACCCTTCCCATAGAGATATAAAGATATAGAGAGCTTATTCCCTTCAATAGCAGAAGAAACATCGTTCAACTGTATTTTTGTGTCCAATATAAACAAAGTAATTTGACCTACGTCATCGTAAGCTGATCATAAAGATATATTCTATCTCTATGACCAGCTTACGATGACGTAGATCAAATTACTTTGTTTATATTGGACACAAAAATACAGATGAAGGGAATAAGCTCTCTATATATTTTTATCTCTATGACCCTTCCATGTAGTTTCTAGTATTCCTTGGCCTAAGATATGTGATTATAAATAATGTATTCGGCGAATTTAAGACAGTACCTTGCATGAGAGTGCGGTCAGGCAAGGTGTCTTCCAATAGGAGGTTCGCACATCCCGCTTCCCGTAAGTGTGTTCCGTTGATCCTATGGAGTGCACAGAGTTCGTTTCCTTCTGAGTAATAGAGCAAATTGCTTAGTTGTAAATCTAGTGAGTAAACTTGTGTTCAAGAATATTTAAGCTTTATGTTATTAAATATGATTGGATGAGTCCTTAAAATAATTATTATATTAGAAAAAATGTGTCAATAAAGACTACACTTGGACAAATGTGAAAAAAACCCTTTGATAAAAGATGTAACTAATTTACACAAAGACACTTCCAAAACAAGGGATAGTTAATCCTACAGTTAATCAACATACAATTAGACTCGTCGAGCCATTGAAATCTTGTAAGAATATTTGTCTAGGCTCTGAAGTTTAAATACACATTCAGCAATTAGACTTACAGTCTTATGATGACTGACGTCGTGACGTCAGCAATAAATATATGACGTCACGATGCTGACAGTATAAAGTCAAAACCCAAGTATCAGTCCATAAACAGCTCCTTGTTATCTGCTCCTGTATTTGACTACCTGGATTTGCAATAAAATAAACAAAAGTAGAAAAAAAATATAAACAATATATTGGGAGACATTATGATGAATTTTTTTTAAATAATGAAATGTGTAACCATTAAAAGGAAGAGGAAGCACATCATTTAAAGTCTAAATTAAACAGTCAACTTTACAATTTTATTTTTTATATAAAATATTACAAACATGTACAACTATTTATAAGTATTACTTAAACTTTAAGGAAAAAACTCAAATTTTCTTAACACTTTATTCTTAATAAATTCAAACATGCCATTTGAACTGATATAGGCCAGGACATCTGGCTACTGATAATCTAGAACTCCTTTTCGTAATCTAATAATGCACACCGTTTGAGTCACTAGATTTTCAACCATAGTCATAGCAATCCATGGCCACTATGATACCAACACCGGTCACTTCTTCTCCAAGAGACATTTAAGAGCAATACCTACATCGATAATAATATATAAGTACAAATAAACAAGTAATTTGTAACAAGGCTTTACGTTTTTGCGTATTGTATTTTATTAATTATATCATTTTTCGAAATATTTGTTGTATTTTGTATTCCTTTTTAAATTAATTTTTTGTAACAGTTTTATACTTATAATTTGTATGTTGAGTTTCAGTACCGACCTATTTTTTTATTTTACCATTCATTCACATAAAAAACTCACAACAAACTTATAAAACACTCATCATCCATGTATTTATAATACTTATAAAATCATTGGGAGAGGCACCCTGTACATTGAATTTTTAGATATAAAACTGTAAGCACCGACCTATTTAATAATAATAATAATAATGGGATACCCAAAAGACAATATAAAATAATCGACCTGAATAGTTGTTTGATGACGTAAATCAAGCTAAAATGGCTGCCCCATTGGGCGAAACGATTTTGTTTTGGCTGAGTATTCAACATCAGACTTCTTATTTTAAGGAGATTATTAATTAGTTCTGCCCATAGAGGAATAAAGATATAGCGAGCTTATTCCCTGCAATTGCAGAGAAACATCATCGTTGAGCTGTATTTTGTGTCCAATATAAACAAAGCAATTGATCTATGTCATCGTAAGCTGATCATATAGATAGGAAGGTTTGTTTTTTATTGGGCACAAAAACGTGTTCCTCTGAAGAATTCAATAAGTCTTTATATCTCTATGGTTCTGCCCAAGGAATAAGAACAAGTGTTTCTTTTTCTTCGTTCTTTTTTCGACTGTGCGCCTAACCGTAAATATACCTAAAATGGATCCCATCAGTTGTTTTGTTGTTGATTTTACTCGTCCCTTCAATTATGGGGTCTATTGTTCATCCTGCTATGATATAAGTCGGTGAGCTTGTGGAAGCAATGATTTAAAGTCTTATATATGTATTTTTACAATTTATTGTTTGAAATAAGTGAAGGATAAAAAGTTCCTTAGGATAAAACCAATGTTGCTTTACTCACCTCTCTGGATAAGAAAAAACACTCCGAGGACCCACTTCATGTCACTCAATGAAGTAAATGCCAAAAGCAATTAAGCAGTATAGTTACAAGGTATGATGTGTGAGAGAGTGCCATTATGAGCCTTAGCCATACATTGTCGTGATCAGGAAGAAGCAACAACTTGTACTCTAATGGGTTGAGGAAAGGAGGTCGTCTTGAGAGGTCTTTAATGAATCTTATAGCTAATCGTTAACTTGCCTAAACCCCTCAGGCGAGCTAATGGTTGTCAACATGAAGTACAACATATTCGAAGAAAAAAAGTGTCAAAAGAGGAAAAATGACAGTTAAGAAAACTGTAATAAATTGATGGCATGGCAATATTATAAGTAGGGATAGATAGGAAAATTCTTGCTCACGTAAATCCACACATAAATATCATTTTTCAGCTATTAACGTCGTTTTTTTCCTTTATATATTTATATCTTTCAAACATCATGATTTTCAATATAAAAACATTTGTTGTGTGAGTAGGCAAACTTCAACTTTTTTCCCATTGCTATTTCTTCCGGACACCAATACATTCATTTTTTTGCTCTTCCATAATTTAATGGCTTAAATTGGTGATGAATCCATTAGATCACGTAAATAATTTGCTAATTAGATAATGAAGTAATCGAGATAAATACAAAATTGTATTTGTTTATTAACTTCCTAAATGGAAAGGACTAAAAGTCAAAAAAATCAATTCCATTGGTGCCTTTGAGTTCTTCTGCATCCCAGATGGCGCCACTTTGACGACTTCGACTTCTTGAAGACCAATGTCATTTCGTGGATCAAGTAGGAGTTCGCCTGCTCACACAGCAAGAAGTGGTGAACAACCAAATTAAACCAGTATGCAATCCTCTGAACTTTGCATTGTTATTAATGATGAAAAAGAAATTGAAAGCAGATCTTTCTAGTAAAATATTACTTAATTTATGAGCCAAATTAACAATTCAATCAATTCCACGACTATTTTATATACAAAATCTAGCTCAATCCAAATGATGAACTATTTATGACAGCTTGAATGTTAAAGTACTAGAGGATATATATATATAGTATATATATATATATATATATATATATATATATATATATATATATATATATATATATATATATATATATATATATATATATATATATATATATATATATATATATATATATATATGTATATGTTTATAGTTATAGAATTTATTGTGTTGTCTTTATTTAATAGTACATACAAATATTACAATTATACATTGATAAAAGCAAATACATACATACAGCAAAAGAACACGATCACACAAAGGGTATATGTGCTACAACAGCAAAAATGGATATTGATTATTACATTATAGAATTATTTTATAATCTACTTATGAAGGAATTAAATTAAAGTTATAATCAATAATTCGTTGCATCTTTTTACATTTAATAAATTTAATAATACGAAGATCTTCATCCTCTTCACGCATGACTTGGTATCTCTCATATGAAAGCGATGGGCATCTGTTGATTAGGTGGTCAGCGGTTTGGGACTCCTCCATGCATATATTACAAATGGCATTTGTGTTTTTCCACTTGCTCAGATGGGCCAGAAATGGTCCATGGCCTGTGTAGGATTGAACAAGTAATTTCATATTGGGACGTGAAAGTTCGACAACCTTTTGTTTTGGAATATATATATATATATATATACTTTGGCCAAGACTCTATACGCAGGTAATGCTGAATAAAGGATATATCAAAGGTAGAAAGGGATTATGGATGAAGGAAAAAACCCTTGAGCTTGTTTTTGAAAGAAAACATAAAAACAACAGGGTATCAAGAGAACATTGAACTTTTCAAGTTCAATGAATCTCCTTGATTGTACAAAACAAAAGGGGACACTATTAAAGGATCCAATTGATTGTTAGCTCTCGCAAACTCAACAATAAGTATTATTTTCAGTTGGCAGCTCAATTTTCTTTTTCTTTAGAGTATATGTCAAGAGATCCATTTATCGCCAGGATGATAAAACAAAATTAAAATTCATTATATCCTCCACGGTGGGGTGACCTTTATCTTAATGAATAATATTAGGTAATATTGAAACGGTATAGTCAAGGATTTATAAATGATGGGGATCGAGACGCATGAGAAAAGACAGGCTCATTTCATATTATGAGTGGATGACTGTTCACACCTCGAAGGCCATTGTTATTGTAATGCATTGTATCATAATGTCAACTACTTTATTATTATTATTCAGGTCCATTGGCTTTCAGCCATCCGTTCGATAAAATAGTTACAATGCCTTGAGCTTTGTTATGATTTACCGTGACGTCAGAGGTCTAGTTATCCGGCGTGAGAAGGAAGAATCTTTCAGCCCATTCATGGATTTTCAAAATCATACATATATTAGCTCTGGTCAAAATAAACATTCCCTTTACAGAAACTCAGACATTGACCATCGGCAACAGACACATCAAATTGAAAGTTCCCGCCCAATAAATTGAAGTAAACCAATAACCTAGATGCATACAATATAAAAGTAATCCTTGCTAGTGATATCTGGAAGACAAGGGAGGGGGAATGACAAAGCAATAAATGTATTCATTTAAATCTTACAATTATAAATATATATTAATTAAAACATAACGACATAGGTGATTGCTTGATAATGTATTTATTTAGACCATCTCAAGGACATTAAAAAATAATTGAATGAAAGTATTTACATCTATAACAAATATTCGATTTATATAATTATTAAGAGTCTTTATTACTATTACTGGTTGTTGCAAAAGTAAAACAAATAACATACAATTACTTTAGATACAATATATATATATATAAGGAAATTAACTAATTTAATGTTGTACAAATATACAGTATGAAGTCAAATTCTTCAATTTTTTAAAAATATGTCCTGATTTATTTTCGTTTTTCTATTTTGACTTTTATCCAGTGTCATTCATGTCTTAGTTATATCTCTTGTAGTACAGTATTGTAAAAGCGTTTTTATGTATGACAATTATCAATCGAGAGCGATAAAAAAGTAAGATACAAAAAGTTTACTGAACTGCAGAGCTGAACGCTAAACAACTGGAGGGTTGGCCTTAGCAGCCTGTAAATTAATATTGCTATTATTGTAGTTCAAATACTCGAAATGTATGTTTAGCAGAACTGATATCTGTACGTCCGCACGCTATCTCCTCCCACATTTATGGTCAGATTTGAACTTTGAAGGTACCTATTGAATTCTTGGGTCAAGGTGGACCTAATAAAACTATTTGCAAAGTGATGGGACCAGAAATGGAAAAAATGTCACTGGATACACCTTTTCTGATTTTACTACTTACCTAGCATTTCATCTCCGTTTGTGTGTTTGATCAATTTTTTGACCCCCTTCCTATCAAGATATTTCAAATCTATGCACAGATTTGGACTCCTTGGGCCAAGGCAAAGGTTATAAAACTATTTGCAAAGTAATGATACCAGAAATGAACAAAAATATTATTGGAGACATTTTCTGTGAAAACAGGGCGCGCCCAAATATGCGAGTATATATAAATCAACGTCCTAGCAGCATTAAAATCAATATTATGATGAATGCAGTTCATTCTGAAATATTATTTAAAAATATTCGTGATGTTCAACCTATAGACAAACTTATAGAATATATTGCCCCATAAAATGACACTCAAGCATCAACTATTGAATTTTGCAGGAAACATTGTGTCTTCTAAGGGTCTTTTTTTCATTTAAGAGTAGTAGTAGGTGGGGGTGTAATGGGGAGGGTGTGCATTATAAGAAAAACTGTTTTCCATGAATAAAGGAATTTGACATGACAATAATAAAAAAGCTCTACATATATGGCAGGTCAAAGGTAATGCGAGGGAGTATATAAGCAAGTGTCCCAAGGGTTCCCGGTCATCAGTCCTCAAATACAAGCTGAGGAACCATGAAAGGCGCCAAGGTAAGTAACAGCCCTTTAAAAAGCCCCTTCCAGCTGTATTATTACTTATTTCTTTCCATAGATATGTCTCATTCTGGCTTTCCTTCTGACGACCTGCAAGGTTAATGCTTACCCGAAGCTGGAACAGGTGATGATGGCCTCAACTGCACACTTGAAAGGAGAGAGGCTCCTTCAGGCCCCCTTTGTTTCAACGAACCCTTCTGTGAAAACAAGTGTGAGAAGGCCGTCAAACAAGTCTGTGAGCCCGTTCAGGAGCAGGAATGCTCTTCAACCAATCAAACGGTCTGTAATACTGTCTATGAAAGGAAATGCAGTGACACCTCAAAACGGAGGTGGGCCAAGAGTGCACAGACGTTGAGGAGGAAGTATGCGAGACGAATCTCTCCCAAAATGTGAAACTGTCAACGAAGAAGAATGTACGGACATCTTGGAAACGGTATGGAAAATATTTGATAAAGTTTTATTTCTTTTTGAACTAATACTATTTTATTTTACACAGGTTAACGAAAAATCCTGCGAGACTGTGAATATACAAAAATGTGAAACCAAGGAAGAAAACCAATGTCACACCGTTACTGAGAGTCAATGTAAGACCGTTTTGGAAACCCAGGTCTCAAGAACTGTCGCAACGTTCAAGACAAGGAATGCCGCGTTGTGCCAAGACTGTGGAAGAACACTGTCTACGAACCAAGTACGAAACTCAATGCAAAACGCGTATGAGAAGCAATGCAAGACTTTTTACGAGACTAAGATCGATAAGGTCCCTGAGAAGGAGTGCAGTACTGTTACAGAGAAAAAGTGCCGTAAGATTTGGGAGGGGACCTATGATAAAAAGTGCTCTACAACCTACGAAAGTAAATGTACACAAAAACTTGAAGTATCCTCAAAAATCGTGGAAGAGAACAAATGTATCAATGTTATGGAGAAACAGTGCACCACCATCCCTGACAAACGATGCAAAGTGGTTTCCGAAACAATTTGTTCCAATCCGACTGCCGATAATACTGGTTACAATCCAGTGGATACGACTTATGGCGTTCCATCTGCCCCTGCTTGCAAGAAAGTTTCTCGCGAGAAATGCTGGGATGAGCCAAGGAGTGTCTGTTCTCAAGTTCCACGCACAAGTGTAAGCTCGTATCACGCAAAATTCCCATCAAAGTCCCTCGTCAGGTCTGCAGACAGGAGCCCAAAATCTCTTGCCATAAAGTAGCGCGTAAGTTCCCAGAGAAGTTTGTGAAAACCTCCCTGTATCCAAATGCAAGGAAGTAATTAAGGATGTACCTCGTCAAGTCCCTGCTCAAAATGCCGAAAGGTCCCCAAAAAGCAATGCCGTAAGGTTCCCAAGAAGTCCCGCAAGTCGTGTCAAGCAAGTATCAAAGAAGGAGTGCCGCTCAATAACTAAGAAGATCTGCGATCCTGTTTCACAACAATCCCCAAGCAATCTTGTAAAGATGTACCAAGGAAGTCTGCTCTTCAGTCCCCAAGCAGAATTGCTTTGAAGTACCCGACACCAAATGTGCTCTTGTACCAAAGCACGTATCCAGGCCGTTTGCCGAACTGTTCCCCGCCAGGAATGCAAAGAAGTCCCCTCTAAATCTTGTCAAAACGTACTCCGAAAGGATTGTAAAAAGGTCCCCAAGACTTCTGCTCAAAAATCCTGTCGCCAAGTCCCCAAGGAGGTTTGTCTTGACGTGCCAAAGGAAGAATGTGTCAGCGTCACGAAGAATCAGTGCAGAGACATGACCTTTGATAAATGTGAGGAAAAATGTGAGGACAGTACTGGTGCAAGGTCTGTAGCTAG
>CP045890.1:21786-110336 GCA_013387185.1 Caligus rogercresseyi | reverse complement strand
TTTTTTTTTTTTTTTTTTTTCAATTTATTTCACTCAATTACACAAGACAAACATAACAAGTTGAAACGAAACTCGATATAAAATCTATATCACAAAATATAAAACACAGAAAACAGTATGCATAAAAACATAAAACAAAGGGTTAACTATAGATTATCAATATTATTTTATAAAAAGTGTGCAGTCCTCACAATGCCATCTATGATGTCTCCAAAACATACAGGTGGAGTTACTTTTTCCGATCTTAACTTATATAAAAAATATTGTGCTTTCGTGGTAATAAAATTAATAGTGTCTTGGTGATGTCCTGTATAAAAATAGGCAAATTCCACTCTACATAATTGAATATTTAATTTCTCGTTAAAAACTATTTTTAAATAGTCTAAAACATCTGACACATAAGGGCATTCTAAAATGAAATGTCTTGACGTCTCCAACGAGTTCCGGCAGAAAAAGCAAAGTCTATCATTTGGCGACCTCCCATAGATGCTTCCTAGTGTCAAAGTGTTAGTGACCACCCTGTACTTAAACCAAAACAGAGAGTGACTCAATTTATTTGATTTCAAACCCCCTAAAACTTCAAAAACGGAAGATTTTAAACTATAACCTTCCATTCTCCTTTGTATTTGATTTAAAAAGAGGTTTTTATACTTATTTTCTACTAAAATATTTCTTACACTTTCGTTAGTAATTAACTTTAAAAAATTAAAAAAACAATTCCTTGGGCCAAATTCCCTTGTTCTAAAATCAACAAATCGTAAAACTCTCTCTCTCTCCAGCAGTTCATTCGTCGTAAAATTATTATTGATGTTAAAAATCTCTCCCACGATAAGTATTTTCTTTCTTAGCGAGGTATTTTTTAAAAATCTATTCTTTTGTTGCCCATTATGGGTTCCTGCCATTCCATCTTCGCTAGCACATTATTTGCTAGCTCACTATAAAGTTTTACATTCTTACTCCAAAATGAGCTTATATTAGCAGCAACTTCTAAACATTTGTCTGGTCCGCTGCCCATTTCTTCTTCCAGCGATTGCTTCATTTTCTCAATATATAAAACTTCTAACACTCCCGCCCATAGCGAATTTTTTTCAATTAGTCTCTTAAACCATTTGAAGAGCAAGACTTTCCAAAAACAATCTATACTTAATAGGCCCAACCCACCAAATCTTAAAGGAGTGATGATACGACTCCAGGATATATTCCTGGGACGTCCTTTTGGAAATAAAAATGCTTCGCATATATCATTAATCTTATTGCATAAAACTTTGGAAATAGGAGTTAACCTTAAAATATGAATAACTTTAGATAAAATTAAAGTGTTCCAGATAAAAATCCTAGCTACCACATTATTTTTTAAAAGTTGGAGTACATACTTGTAGCTTTAGTAATTTTATCCTGAATGAGGTCACAATTATCTAAAAAATCTTGTTCGTCTAGCGATATATAAGTTCCTAGAATTTTCATTCGACTCGTGGATTTTAAACCTTTTTGTACCAGAGGAGAATCTAAATTACACATAATTTGTGTTTTATTTACATTGATTTCAAGCCCAGATTGCTTTTTATAGTTATCTAAAATATCTAATGTACTATTTATGGAAATTGAAATATCATCACTAGTTCCAGAAAAAACAGTGGTCATATCATCCGCAAAAGCCAGAACATTTGTAATATTTTCCCCAATCCTTATACCACGTATACCTTTACATTTCCTTATTTCTTCTATCAACGGGTTAATTGCTAAAACAAACAAAATTGGAGAAATAGGGTCACCTTGTCGACATCCCCTCTCAACTCTAAAAGCATTACTATAGTGTCCATAAAATGTTAAAAGACCACAAAGACCTACCCCTATCATGTTAATAAAAGAATCACCTAACCCATGGCACTTTAAACAATCTAAAATCCACTTGTGGGAAATGCTGTCAAAAGCTTTTTTAAAATCTACTCCCATAATTGCTATCTTTGTTCCAGTATCTTTAATTTGAGCAAGGGCATCCTTAATGCTCCTACCTACATCCTCCATCAGTCTACCGGGCACAAATCCTTTTTGAACTGGGCTTATTATATCCTTTAAATATACTTTCAGCCTCTCTGTTAAAATTCCTCTGTGTATTTTAAAAACTGTGTTGAGCAGAGTTAAGGGGCGTAGATTTTCTACGACTCTTGTATCCTTTCCCATTTTAGGTATCAAAACCAGTTTACCCGTAGATATGAAGTCCTCAAAGTACCCATTCGAGTGAGCTTCGTTAAAAACTTGACCCAAAAGAGGAACTAAAAGATCATTAAAAGCCATATAAAACTCCATGGGGAACCCATCTGGGCCAGGTGATTTGTTCTTTTTCTTGTAAGATTTTATGTAATTTGCTATTTCTGCATTATCAATCTCCTTTTCTAAAATCTGTTTTTTTTGTACATCTAAATGAGGAACTTTCAGATTAGATACATTTTTTGTAAATCTAAGGTATTTTGTTGTATTAAAAGTACATTTTAGACACATCCTATTCTTGTGATCTATACAATCCCTACATGAATATAATTTTCCATAAAATTTTGTAATAATGCGTTCTATATTAAAAATATCTTTTTCTATTTCACCCCTCTCGTCGAACAGAGCTTTAATTGTATTTTTTCCCCTGCTAAAACGTTCTCTTTGTTTTACTTTGTTGAAAATAACCTGATCTTTAGGAATGTTTCGAAAACCAGACCTAATCAAATGACCTTGATTATAGAAATTTTCAATATTAATTAGTTCTTCGTTTTCCTTCCAATCTGTATATCCTAATTCTTTCTTGTTGGCTAATTTTATGAATTTATTTTTCCTCTCCAAACTTAATTTGATACCTAATTTGATATATAATTTCCTTGATTTGTCTAAAATTATTTTTAGAGCGGAAGTAGGGGAACTTATTGTTCCAAGTCTAAGTTTCTCTAAAACCTCTTCAGTTAGACCCTCAATCAACAATTTGGTATATTTGTCCTCAAGCAGAGATACGTTCAATTTCCAAGTTTCCTTGGATTGAACCTTAGGAAACGTCAGGGTCAACATGATCGGCTTGTGGTCAGACATGAAACATGGGATTGTACTATAATCCGTAACCAGGTTTAGTATATTTTCAGATACAAAAAAATAATCTAATCGGGCACTTTTGATAACTGAAGTTCTTTCTTTAACAAAAAAGGTATGTTCTGGCTTTTGACTGAATACGGCTGCTGAATCTGAAAGATTGTGTTGGGATAAAATATTTCTTAAAACATTCCTAGCTTTAGGGTTGTTAAAATTACTGTAATTCCAGGTATCACGTTTCTGTTCTAATGCTATATTAAAATCACCTAATAAAATAAGGTCTTCGTTATTTGATATTATTTCTCTAATAAAATTTTCTTCAAGTAAATTATAAAAATCAGGGACGTCCTTATTTGGCCCATAAACAGATATTAAATTAATTGATCTGCCTCTCCAGTTTACAGTAAGTACCAAGTAGTCACCCCCTCCGTCACAATCTTTAACTTTGGCCTTTAATGCACTTTTAATAAAAAGGAGTATTCCTCTGGAAGGGTGCCTAGCCTTCACATTCACTGCAGGAACCAGGAAGGTGTCAAAACCATCGGGGACGCAATTATCTTTATTCATGTTTCTTATTCTAGAGTCACAAATAGAAATTATGTCAGGATTGTAAGACATTAAATTTTCTATAAACATTTTTCTCTTTTTCTTATTAAGAACGGAGTTTGCATTGGCAGATATTACTTTTATTTCCATATTAATGTTAAAGGTATAAGAACGGGGGGCAGGGGTGGGACCATCAAGATATTTTTACAATTTACAAAAAATACACACATTATTCACCTCCATCTATAGGCAGCGCCGCTCCTTTAACTCTCTTTCTTTCTTCCTCCTCCTCCGGACTCTGTAAGACACGTTTCGTGATGTTTTTAGATTTAGTTGGAGTCCTTGGTCTTCTCCTCAAGATCTTATTCCATTTATCCTTGGTGCAAGTAACTTTTCCTTCGTTACTATGAGGATCATCACTTTCTTTTTCCTTTTCCTCGCCGGTTTCCTCCTCCCCGTGATTAAGATTAACACTTTCTTCAATTTCTACTTCGGTTTCGTTCACATCCGTCAGGTCTAGGGTTTCCGTCCTTTCTTCTTCTTGCTCCTCTTGGCGTGCCGTTTCCTCGGCTAGTTTCCTTTCCTCTGCTCCTTCAATTCTTTCTGAGAGCCCCACGACCTGGCGAAAATATTTTTCGAATTCTAGATACTTGATTTTCTTTTGAGCGGAGCATTTGGCCTGGACGTGTCCAAACTTCAGACACTTGAAGCATTGAGTTTGTTGCATCACTGCCTGTAGCTCAACTTTTCTTCCTTTTAAAGGTATAACCACCGGAAGTTTTCTATTTAGTTTTATTCGGATCGATATTTTCCCCGTTTGAAAATTGTTAAAAAACTCGAGGAACTCCCGGTCTTCCTCTTTTTCGGATGTTTTTGAAAATGGTACGTTTTGAAATTCTCCTTTTATTTCCCCAAATATGGACAGAATTTCTTTTAGTGCGACGAGATCAGTTTCCGAACCATTTTTAATGATTACTTCAATGGGCTTCTGAGCTTTTCTGAGGTTGTCCAGCCCTCTTATTTTGGCAAAAATATCTTCCTCTATTTCCAATCCCGACATCACATCTCTAAATTTATCAATTATGTTCAGGGGCTTCTTGAAATATATAACAATGTAACCCGCCCCGCTTTTGCAATCATTAATTCGATATATATCCTCTTTTCCTAATGACAATGAAGTCAGTATTTTTTTGAAGTGTTTAATCTCCAAGTTCATTCCTCTAATAGTTTCACCTCGTCCATTCTTGAGATCAATAAAAATCTTGTCCCACACTGGACAAGTCATTATGTTTTGCTTGATATGACGTGAAGCTCCTATCTTACTTGCATAAGATATGCCTCTCTTAATAGGGTCTCTCTCCTCCGCGCTGTCCTCTTTATCTTCTTTTGATGTTTCTTTTCTTGATATGTTCTCATTATGATGAGACACATCTATCAATTCTTCTTTCCCTCCTCGACCTCGCACAACGCGTTCTCCTTCTCTGCACTCCACACCTTTTGACATGCCCTTACCCTTAAGACCAGGCTTCGCAGAAGTAAAGCTTCCCTCCTTTTTCTTGTCTTCCTCCCCGGCCGGCCGGCTGCTCACTCCTCGAACTTCTTGACCCTGTTGATCAGGAGGTCTCTCATGAGGGGATCCTTACTTTGCATTTTCTCTTAATTAAAGGAGAAGAAGAAGTAAGGAACACTGCACACAGATAAAACACGTCACTCCTATGATGCGTGACGTTGAAAGTCCTGCTCCCGGAAGATTTGCGAATTCTTGTCCGTATAACACACTATATGGGCAAATTCACTAAATAAAAGAGAGCACAAAACACCTCCTCACACCGAGAAACAGAAAAACCGCAGCCACACTCCCTGTATTAATAAATATATAAACCATTAACACAGAGCAAATGATGACACGTCTTGACACAGTCAATACATAACAAAAAAAAAAAGTACGTAAATTTCGCTTTTGTTGAGTAACCAGTTACCCATATAGGTTTGTGAAAGAGTCATGTTTTCAGCGATTGTCTTTATTTTATCATGGAATAATGTTTTTTTTTGATATTTTCGCACATATGTCAGAATTGTCTAATAAAATTTTAAGATTAATTTGAAATTGTAGATTGTTATTTTCAAAAGTTAATCATTTTTTAATTCACAATTTCGATATAAAATTATCGCCATACTTTTTTCTGTAATTCTTGTTAGTCAATAAATGGTACACCTTCCAAATGATTCACTGATCAATCCAATATACAGGTTCCAAATGGAAATATGAGTATTCCGAACAATTGCTAATTAATTATAACTGAAGAAAAGAGTGGCAGCTCTATAAAATGTTAAATATTCGGCGGTATCGATGAATTCCATATCCCAATTTATTTTGTTTTGCCTATATTGTGAACGGAACGCAAAATTGAACGGCGTTAAGCTGAACGCACGTTCAATGAACGAACGCAACTTTTTTTTGAACGCTGAACGTTGAACGAAAAAAAAGAGTTTTGCGTTCAGCGTTGAGTGTTCAATTTTTCCAAACTTTCTTTGACTTTTTTTGGAAAAAACGTCATCACTTTTTTTGGAAATTATTTTCTAAAAAAACGTCTCACTACGCATTACTTTTTTCGGAAATTCTTTTCTAAAAAGTCATCACTACGCATTACTTTTTTTGGAAATTCTTTTCTAAAAAATGTATCACTACGCATTACTTTTTCGGAAATTCTTTTCTAAAAAGTCATCGAAGACCCTTTTTTAGATTCTTTTCTAAAAAAAAAACACCTATATGGAACATTCTTTTCTAATTTACCACTGTTATTTTTTTTAATATTTGAACCCTGAACGCTAACAGAACTCTTTTCGCAAAAAACTTGACAATGTTATTTTTTTTAACGCTGAACGGAAAGCTGAACGCAAAAAAGCTGAACGCTCACAAGCCTGGTTATATCCAATATTTACAATGGGCACCCTGCTAATTGTCTATTTAACAAACCCTTTCATGTCCTGTTGACTCTGATTTTTGTTTTTTCTTAGTTTCAGACCCCTTTCAAAGTAGTGAACTCTTGGATGTCATTTGTAGAAAGATGTGAAGTGAATTAATGTGATAAAGTGAAATTATGGAGTGCTCTTTCAACATCTGATTCCCTTATGTAGGTAAGTGTTAAGTTTAAGACATTTGTTTATACGAATATTTCAAAATAACTAGAAATTTCATAAAAGCTGATCTGTCACGCACATCATTTTAGATTTTACATTGTGACGTCAAAGAATTATTTTATTTTGGTCGTTGTTTTCCTAGTTAGTTATTCAATTACTCCAAATTGAAACACGCATTTGATCTGTCTTTAATACTATATTTGTTACAAATATAACAAGTTATGCAATATTTTATGATACATTTTGCTCAATAAAAAGCATTTTTCAATTACACCCATTGTAGAATACACTGATCATTACTTTTCGTTTCCTTAACTTGTCTGTAAGACAAATTCGTGACCCATTTTTTTGATCCCTAACTTATTTTTTAGATAAAAGTCTGAACAAAAACTTTTTTTCAATAGCTAAAAGAAGATCTAGAACACTCTACAGAAAAAAAAATATGTTATGCTTATAAAAAAATACATTTTTTTTAAAAAAAATATGTAAAAAAATATCTACTTTTTGGGGGGATCTTTCCGTAAGAGTTTTCATATAACTTATTTTCTCATAATTGTCAATGAATTCATTTGGCTTGGATCATTAATTGGGATCAAATACAAACCTATACTTCAAAATAACTTCATTTGTTAGGGAACTATTAGTAGATATTTTTTGCTTACTTCTACATGATTTACAATAGAAAATGGCTAATGTTATAACAAAACTATAATAATGACCAATTAGATAGTAGGCAAAAGACAAAGTTCCTTTTCGTAATATTTTTAATTTTCTATCTAATAGGCAGATTTTTAACCAATAATCTCATTAAGAACGAAGGAGTATTTAAATACTCAATTATTAAATGCAGTATATCTCCCATATCCTTTTACAAAGTGAATGAAAGTTTACACGAGATTCTTTTTTCTATTAGAAAAATAATTAATAAGAATAATGTGATCTGGTCAAAAGACGCACACTATTCATCATTCTGTTACTCTTCATACTATCCAAGAATTTGCTCATACAGCAGGAGTTTATTTTAATTTTTTTTGCTACATTCTTAAATAACTGAAACATAATCTATGGGACTATTTTTTTTTATATTCTTTGATACAAATAATTACGATGGGTGTTTAAAACTTTATCATTATTTTCTTTTTCTTATATGAATATATTATTCTTTGTATTTTGTTCGTAGCTATTGTATTAACCACTGACGTGGCTGGCTCTGGTATTATTCAAAATATGTCAGATGTCGACTTATAAGAGTTAAATAAATAAATTCTTATAACCATGGATCCGATCAAACTTCAACATACTTCCCAAGCTACAAAATAACGTTCGGAGAACGTTCTCTCTGAAGGTTATTTTTACGTTAGCATGGGTGGTTTTCTTAACGTTCTCCGAACGTTTTCTGTTGGTTAATAACGTTCTCTTAACGTGGTATTTACGTTCCCCTAACGTTATATTTACGTTCCCCTAACGTTATATTTACGTTCCCCTAACGTTATACTTACGTTCTCCTAACGTTCTATTTACGTAGTTCCCTTTTCGATATAATCAAATTCCTTGACAGTATTAAAATTCTATTAAGCGTTTATTCAACATTAAAACTTGATACGAATTATATAATATATTTTAACATGATATTTATAACTCCTAAAATGAGACAAACATAAAAATAAAATATAAGACTCAAAGCACATGCGTAAAAAACTTTCAATAAAAATTTCAATGTAATTTTTTTGCTCTGGGGTAGAAAACATTAATAAAATTAAGGTCATCCGACGAAGTGCACGGGGAAGTTCGTTGAGAAGATTCCTTCGCTGTGGATGAAAGGGGTGCTCCAAAAGATCGGTGAGAGAGTGCCCATGGATCCTGAGAACGTAGAGGATCCATTAGTTGCGGGATCCAGCGTAGGATCTGCTGCCGCGGGACTCGAACCTTTCTTTTGGAGTTGAGGGATGGAGCCTCCTCCTCTCCTCCACGCTAACGGAGAAGTCCGGTTGGACTTGTGGAAGCCGGAGTGTTGAAATGTGACGTTCCGCGGGCATTTCCATGGTCCCTCAGAGAGTGACTGAGGGAGTCGGGATCACCAATGTAGCGCGAAGAGGAGAAATGACAACTCAGTGATGAAGTGAAAGAGTGTGTTTATTAAGCTCTTGCCTGCTGCTTATATAGCCGCAGGCAAGAGTACTCAAGATCAAGAACCTGCTGAGGTTTAGATAAAGAATGGTAGCTTGACCTGCTGTTACTAAGCAGGTCAATCTGCTACCATATAACAATTACATAGGATAATTAAAATGGTAGAAAGGCTTTCCGCCGGTATCCTGACAATTGAAGGCAAGTCGAGGTATCAATGGGCTTTTAATCCAACCAGATGTTTATATAATGTTGCATAAGTAATTCCATACCTTGAGGATCAGTGTAGATGGAAACTTTTTAATGCTGTGACTGTGGGAAAATCAGATGAAAACTCAAAAAAACAAATATTTGTTTTTGTGAGTTGTCTACATTCAAGTCAGTTATATTTGATGAGGACGAATTTGTAGCATTTATTAGTTATGTGTCGTTTGTAATTGAGCTTGTTCTTCTAATAAGAGGCTGTTTGAAGTCAGCAATATGATCCAGCTCGAGTGGCTTTTATTTTTGGTTGAACTAGCTCCCCTCGCAACTTTCAACCGTTTAAATTTCTGGAAAAACCATCAAGTCTAGCTCGTTTAGAACCCCCAAATTCATCACTAACTGTAATTTTCTGCAATAAATCAGAGCCTTATAAGTTCTTATAGGGCTCTGCAACAGATAAAGCTGGGATAAATAAATCGGGATCAACGACAAAGAATTCATCTACAAAACTTTCATTATTCAGGGGAATTTTCGGATAATAAATAGTCTCTTGTGTATAAAACTTTTTTTTTGCTCATGATTTACAATAAAAAATAGCAAATATTAAAACAGAAAAAGATTTAATCGACTCAATCAGATATTTCTTGAAGCGATGCTGTCCCTTTTATTAAAATATTGTTATCTTTTATTGTAAATGAGGTAGAAAATATACGAATTTTAAAATCTTATACATAAAGCAAACTTTTTTTTTTGCCAAAATGATACCCTATATAGATGAAAAGTTTTGTATATGCATCTTTTGTCATTGATACCGATTTATTTAACCCCAGGATGGAGCTATCTTATATTCTCTTTCGTTAGTTTTGAGAACGTTCCCTGAAAGTTAGGAGAGTAACCAAAAGCGAATGTTAGTTTCGTTAGTTTTGGGAACGTTCCCCGAACGTTTTTTTCGATAGTTTTTTATGTAACCATGAGAACGTTAATAAAACGTTGGTTTTTGGTTAGGTTCGAACCTAACCTTTAGGGAACCAAAACTAACGTTAGAATAACGTTATGTGTTGCTTGGGTTATCACGATGAAGTATATATACACAATTTCAGTAATGTTTTTTCAGCTCCTTGTTATCTTCGTCAAATAAATGGCAATGCAGAATGTGATAGTAGCTCCACGAAGAGACGCAAAAGATATTAAGTATATTTAAAATGAAAGAAGAAAGATGCCAAATATTTTATTCACACTTCGTTTAACGTTGAGAACTCTGATCTCTTTGAATCTAAATGGAAGTATTTTGAACTTTTATTTTGTCAAAACCTGAAAGACCTCATAACTCTTGAAAGTTACAGATATTCCAGCCAACAGAACAGTAACTTAAATTTTTTGGAAAATGAGTTTATTGTTTTATTTGACGAATTTTTTGTCACACTCATTCTTTCTCACGGGACAAATAAAAGCTATTTGTCTAACACTGCATCTCTTCTTCACATCTTAACCGATAGTATGTATTCAAAGGTCGGGGAAATGTCTAAATACTCTTTAATATACAAGAATATGGTTCTATATTTATGACGGCTTCATGATAAAAGAGATCATGCACAGAAAACCAATTGGTTTTGGTTACAATATTTGTGCCCACTGCTCCTTAGGTGGATATACACTCTTTTTTATGCATGGAATTTTTCGAAAACTGGACTTCATAAAAACAAGAATGTTAAATTTTTTTAGATAACTATAATATCTCCACAAGTGTGCCATTGTTTCAATATGATCTGAAAAAATAACTTGTGCCCTGGGAAATGCTAAAGAAAAAAAGTTTGTTATTCTGTAGGAAATCAATGAATCTTTTCAGCTTAGTGGAGGATAATTTATGTGATCCAAAGTTTAAACAGGATTGACATCAATTATGTTTTTCTACTTGTGAGCCTTTTATGGTGGCAAAATCAACTTTCCCTCTTTCTGGTAACTACATATGTTTCTGGTTCAGCGAAGGGCACTTTCATAGTTTTATTTTTTAGAAAAATATTTTCCTAGATATTATTGAAACGGGAATACTTCTGAAGGAGTTGTCAAAAAATTTGCAACTATGTTTCTTATGCAGCTTAGTCATATTTGATGAATGATTTTCGCAGACAACCTTTTCTTGCCAACCAAGTTATGGCTCCGAACAGTTTTGAAATTTTCTCGTCTAGAAATGAGTGTAGATATTGTAATTTGGAACAGTGAACCCAAATATTAAAACCAAAAGTGATTGTTTCTCCGTTTATTGAACTGTTTAGCAAGATGTCGTTTATAATTTTTATTGTCTACAAAATGAGTATTCGCTTCTTCGAATACTGTTGACTAAACCATGAGGAACAGTGTGAGTCCATTGAGGGAGATGATCATGGTAAAAAAAGGTTTGCCAATTAAAATATACAACTAAAATTGAATAAATATTTTGTTATCTTAATGTTCGGTTGATTTCAAGAACTTGAAATAAAAAGAAAAGCTTCTTCTTTCCTTTATTTCATGTATACTGAATTTTTTGCATTTCTTCTTTGGGCTAATATTTTTTCTTCATTATCATTAATAAAACTAAGAAGACATGGAGCCGAAATGATGTCCCCTTTTCAGATTGTTAATGTCTCCTCTATCGTCATTAAAATTGTTGGAGTCTTGATCTGATGAATATTATACGAGAGTCTAATATTTTACACTTTCAAGTCGAATTCTTTCAGCTTTCAAGAAATAACCCCTCATGGTTAAACTACAACAGTCGTGAATAAAATAGAAACACAAATATTAACCAAAAAAAAAGAATGAGAAGATTTTTTGGGGGGACGAAGAGGCTTTGTGCTACCCATCATAATTATTTGCCTAATAGAATATTCCCAAAAAATTATTTCATGAGTTCAACATCAATCTAGAAATATTATCCTTAATTATAAATATTTATATAGTAAGTAAAAAAGTATTTTTTAAATATAATAAAACAACTACTACTGTTGTATGAGATGTATACTTGAACGCAACTGAGTGACTCATAGGGTGAGACTTATTGAATAGGTAGCATTATTTCTTATTGCTTTATTTTTCTCATACCCTAAGGAACATTCTCAAAACTTTATAAAACTTGTCTCTGAGATATGATGCACTTTATTATTGTGTATTTTAATACCCATTCGTTCTTAATGGGCTAACAAAACTTACTCTCAATTAATGAAAGTTATGTTGATATACGTTTTGTCATTGATCCCTAATTTTTTTATTCCAGTCCTTGCTCTTATAAATATGACTTGTTCTAAGTCAGTGCTAATTTTTTCGATATTGAAGCTATTAGACTTATAAGTTGTGTGTCACAAATATTTAAAAAAGTCAAGATCGCTTACTTTTATCTGTTGATATGACAAAGGTCTTATGGATTGATTTTTATATTTCCTCCATTAGCCAAAGTTAAGTCATAAGCATTAGCTTAAATATTTTCTCATCAGAAAAGATTTTAACAGTTGCAGTATTTGCACGCAGGCAATTTCTAATTTTTTGCAACTTTCCGAACTTTTCTCTATAACTGTCTTGGTACTCTGTCATACGACTTCATACAAAAATCGTCACGAACGTCAATCCTAACGGTCTTCTGGTCGACTTTCAATTCCTTTAAAGTCTGAGCATGTTCTTTGTAGGGTCAGCATTGATTTTACTTTCCAGACACTCTAAAAGGTATCATCCCGTTTTTTATAGTGTCCCTTCACTGAAAATGGTCTCTCAATGCCTTTGCCAAAGGTCTTGTTACACTGGATACGCCGGACGTATTTCAACGATCTTGGCAATATTGGATTGAGAAACTCCTGGGTCAAGAAGATCATAAACTCTTTGCCGTTTTGCTTCTTGCTGAGATTTTTTAGTTTCAAGCACAAAATTCTTATACGATTAAAAACCGGGTTAGAAGATGAACAAAAGTTATTAATATGGCAATAACTGTCGGACTGAAGGTTATAGAGATAAATTAACATTTCCAAACCGGACAATTTTGCTTCCCATCCCTGTATATTATGTTGAAATAAATTGTGGTAAAGTTAAAAGCAAAAAAAAAGTTTTTGAGTTTTAAAAACTTCGTAAACTAAGAAAATATGAATATTTATTATTGTACCTTGTACATTTATCGTATGATATAATTGCATCTTGTTTTAAAAATAAATACGTAGTTTATCTCTTGCAACTAAAATTTTCTTTGCTTAAGATTCTACTTTTTTTAGCGCGAAGGAGGAGGAGAAATGACGACTCAGTGTTTAAGCGAAAGAGTGTATTTATTAAGCTCTTACCTGCAGCTTATATAGCCGCAGACAAGAGTACTTAAGATTAAGAACCTGCTGAGGTATGAGATAAGAAGTGGTAGGTAGACCTGCTGTTAGTAAGCAGGTCAATCCGCTACACAGCTCCCCCCAGCACCTCAGCAGGTGTGTATATATAAAAAATATATATGATGGGAAGGTTGAGGGTTCATCCGGCAAAGTAGACGGAGAAGTCCGTTGGGGGTGATGCCTTTGCCGTGGATGGAAGGATGAGGGGCCATCCGGCGAGGGTTCCTTTGCCGTGGATGGAAGGTGAGGGGTCATCCGCCGTGATGGAAGGGTGACTCCGAGGTGAACGGAAAGGTCCGTTGGGTAGATGCCTTCGCCGTGGATGAAAGGTTGAGGGGCCATCCGGCGAGGGTGCCTTCGCCGTGGATGGAAAGGAGTGAGGGGTCATCCGGTGAGGTGAACGGAAAGGTCCGTTGGGTAGATGCCTTCGCCGTGGATGAAGGTTGAGGGACCATCCGGTGAGGGTGCCTTCGCCGTGGATGGAAGGAGTGAAGAGTCATCCGGCGAGGTGAACGGAAAGGTCCGTTGGGTAGATGCCTTCGCCGTGGATGAAAGGTTGAGGGGCCATCTTGCGAGGGTGCCTTCGCCGTGGATGAAGGAGTACTCCAAAGATAGGTGAGAGAGGCCCATGGATCCTGAGAGCGACAGGGATCCATTAGTTGCGGGATCCAGCGTAGGATCAGCTGCCGCGGGCCTCGAACCTCTCTTTTGTGGAGTTTAGGGATGGAGCCTCCTCCTCCTCCTCCACGCTAACGGAGAAGTCCGGTTGGACCTCGTGGAAGCCGGGAGTGTAGAACTGTGACGATGCGCAGGCGTGTTCCATGGGTCCCTCAGAGAGCGACTGAGGGAGTCGGGGTCACCAATGTAGCGCGAAGGAGGAGGAGAAATGACGACTCATGTTTAAGCGAAAGAGTGTATTATTAAGCTCTTGCCTGCAGCTTATATAGCCGCAGACAAGAGTACTTAAGATTAAGAACCTGCTGAGGTATGAGATAAGAAGTGGTAGGTAGACCTGCTGTTAGTAAGCAGGTCAATCCGCTACAATAGCCTTTTAATGTTCAATTGTAATTCCTTTTTTCGAATATCTGTTTTTGTCTTTTGGATTGAATAAATCATTTTTTTTTGTTATATTTAATGACTTATAATAGATTTGTTTTAAGTATTGATTTTGAGTAATTTTGAAATAAGTGTAAAAAGAAAATTAAGTCTTAAATATCTATACCGTCTATGGGGCATAATTAAAATTTATAGAATAATGGATATTTCTTTGAAAATATGATTGAAACATTTGGTACATTCTTCTGATAGTAGGGATGGAGGTTGGTGCTTCTGAATTCATATAAAATAAACTGTAGTTTCATCGTAAAATAATTGATTTGATTTGGGCCTTGGTAAATTGAAACATATCTACAAATCTCAAATTTATGTTTATAAGAATATTTTAGTTCATGATATAATATTCTATTTATAGCTGGACACTCGGTTAAAAAGTGTTTCGATGTTTCTTATGAATCTTACAGAAGAAGCACGAACTATCTTCCATTTTTCTTCAATAAATACATGCTAAGGAGTGTTTTTTGTGATTATTTTTTTTTTAAGCAGAACAGAGATTTTTAAATTAAATGTGTTGATATGGCAAAGGTCTTGTTTCAATTGTATTGTTGAATACACCGAAAACATTACTTTTTTATTTCCGCAACTTGTATTTTATATAAACATCTGAATATTTTTTTTTGTTTTGCTACAGAAAGTTCAAGAAGCCCAAAATACTCAACGCAAAAATATGTTTTTTAAATGTACAAACTCTTATTGGAGTACTTATTTTATTTTACTTATGCACCAACTGTTTTTTATTGGATTCTTCTGTTAAAATTTATAGAATATATATTGTAGAACACGTCATTTGAAGCAGTTTTGTTTTTAATGTTGTCTCTAGTTTACATGCTTATGCAACAATTCGCAAATTATTATACAATAAAAATATTCGTTTCACATGATATAATATTACATCTGTAGATTATTCGATTAAAAAGGGTTTCTAACAAGTCTTACAGATAAGGAAAATCTTTTTTTGTATGTTCCAGATTTAAATAATAATTGAAAGTTTTATGTTTCACTTAATTAACTAAAATAGAAGACAATGCTGTCCGTTTTATAAAATATTATAATATGAACTTTATCACAATTTCAGTAACCACATACATTCCTAATAAATCAGTAAGATTAAAAGCCATTTTTAAAGATAAACTTTCTCTTCATTAGCAATTATATTTTTGTCATGAATCGGGATCAATGATAAAACTTATACACCGACGTAACCTTTCATTAATTAAGGAAAATTTAGAGTAGATATTACTTTTTATTTTCCACATAATTTAAGAGCAATTTTTTATTTGAGATTACTTTAGGTAATAAAGCCTAAGTTTAATATATTTGTCATTTTCTATTGTGAATCATGTTGTAAATTTAAAAAAAGTTGGTATAATAGTTAGATTTTTACCGAAACGTTACCCCAAATAAATGAAACGTTTTGTGGCATACGTTTTTATCCCAGCCTATAAGTATGATTGCACCGTGTAACAAAGTTTTTGTCCTTGAGTTGAAACTGTTATTTCCTATTTGCCTAAATTTATATTTTCTTTACTTTCATCCCAGATATCGAAATTATATAAACTGTTCTGAAATGTATTGACATATACCAAAAATAGATTACATATTGATTATAGTCAATAGACTCGAAACAAAAAAAATATAGCCGCTTAAATAGAACACTAAAAAATGATCAATTTTTTGAAATATGAAGCCTATTTTTCGAATAGTACGAAAGATATTGATATTATAAAAACTGATTTGAAATGCATTGACATACCAGAAAATAAATACTACTGACATTTGTGGTTATTTTTACTTTGCACGAAGAGAACTGGGCCTGAACCAATAGAAATGATGAAATTGTAAATTTCACAAATATCCTTATCCTGGACACAAAAGCAAAATTAGAAATGATTAAAAGTATTTTTTCTTGTTCTGGACATAGGCAAATAGGAAATAATAGTTTTAACTCAAGGACATTAAAGACCTTAATTTTGTTACATAGTGTTATTGTTCTACGTCAATGCTAATATTTTCGAAATACATTGAAGCTAGCTATCATTGTGATGTACCATAAATAATGACTAACTAAAAAATGTAACTATTTGAATTTTTTGACCTACCTTGATAACCTTTTATCAAATATTTTCTACTCACAGTGGTATATACAGTTAACTGAAAATTACCCGCAATTTAAAATAAAAAATGCACCATGCTAGAAAATTGCATTTCCTTCAAGTATTTGGATTTTAATTCCGCCATTTCTTGATAATTGAAGACTGAAAAACAAGTTTCCATCCCAACGCTACTGGGCCTTCGTGTTCTGTCGATCACAAAAAGTGCAAATTGGGGTTTCCAACCCCCGCCATGGGCTCCACCGATTACAATAAAAAGTATATTGGGACATCAACTCCACCGCTCATGTGCCCTCGACTTCACACTCATTCGAGTTTATATCACACCAAAAACATATTGAACTGTGGGGTTATAATCCTTATATGATATAGTTGCTATTGGTAAAACTCGAGGATCAATTAGGGGCGATTTTGGAATCTCAATACGCCATTGGTGTGTTCAGAGAATCCCGAGGCGATGGCCCAAGAGCTGTGGATTTGAAATCCCAATATGTTATAGTTTTAAAAGAAACACTAAAAAATTGTTTTGTATGCTTCAATTATTAAGTATGGACAGAGTAAGAACCCAATGCTAGGAGGAAGAATCCACTACTTCTGTGTAGCAGGCGATGAAAGGGGTCAGCAAAGATGAGCTGAAGAAATAACATAAAAACTTTAACGACGTTGCCACATCCTGAGCGGATTATATCTTCTAAATTATAAATCTTATATAAAATTGACGTAAAAAGTCTTTTACATGATCTAACTCATTTCTTACACTAATAGTTTTGTTACATTTATTTTTATTCCAGATTTTAACTTTTATGTAATGGTGTGAAAAGGTCTGCTGAATTGAGTTTTTCTATTTCTTCTTTATATCCAGAGTTAAGTTCAAATTCAGCCAACAATAATAGATTGTTTTTATGTTCTCATACTGCCAACTTTCAAACCTTTTAAATGGGATTTCTTTGGTTCTTTCGTCAAACTGTTGAGGCATTGTAAAAAAGGTTCCTTGATGTCGACCTATATTGATTTGAAAATATTAGTATGATACTCATGAAAGAGAATAATATAAGTTAAACAGTTACTTAAAGTCAGAACAAGATTTAAATACATTTATTAACCTTAATCCAAAAGAAATATTGTCCCTAGTGATGTATTTTAATATATTTACTGTGACAAAATTCTATAGAGACGCTTTAGTTGATGACACGACGATTTTAGATTTATAAGATCAATTGAGAGGAATAATACATTTTTAGTGTGTAAAATTTAAGATAGGCCAAATTTTTAAAGGTTTGATTTAAATTAGGTTAGATTTAATATTGTAGTATTAAAAAACTGAATAGTTTCCTACACTCTTTCTCCCAGTAATATTTTTGAAAGGGCAAAACTTTGGTTTTGCCTCTTCTGTGAGGATTCTTTGAAAATATATTGAATAATGTAAATACATTCATTTTTATATAATTTCCAGAGTTGATCTCATACATATATATATATATATATATATATATATATATATATATATATATATATATATATATATATATATATATACATATATAAATATATATTAGGGGGCATTATTGAAACCTAATATGAAGATATCAAACTTTCACCCCTACGAAGGTTGCGTCATAATAAACTAAATGGTATAATAGTATAATGAATTTGGGTTTGACCTCCCAAATTGCGTTAAAAGGTGTCTTTATGAAGTGATATTTTTTGTTATTACGTATTTTGTAAAAAATATTTTACAAAATTTAGATATAATCAATTTATGAGTTAATTTTTTCAAATTTTCGTCAAATAATATTTAGTGCCAATAAATGAACAAAAGTGCTGACCCACCAACCATTTTTAAATAACAGCTCCTACTAGGGTCATTTTATAGCTTTAAGAACGAAAATAATACGAGGGTAGTCTTGTTGATATTTTTAAGTATTTTTTTCACATCTTAATTATCATACGATAAGTTTGACACATGAAATTAAATTATATATTCTTTCTTTGTTTCAAATGTAGGGAGTTTTTTCTTGACTTCATGGTTGGTAATATATATCCATGACGTTGATTATATCCATTAGCAAAAAATGCCTCCGTTACTAGTTTCACAGTTATTTCCACTGATTGTGAATGACAAGGATAATTATTAATTTTTAAAGGATGTTCTATTTATAAAATCTTCCTCAGGCAAAAAATTACAAAATTAGAGAAACAGACAAAATTATATTTGATCAGTCGATAAGATAAAAAAATGCCTAGCATTAAAGTTGATAGTGTTGGGTAGCGAAACTTTTTCCAGGGCAAATATTCTTGTTTCATTTCTTTATCGGTTAGGCCTACTAGCAATATATTTTCAGGGTGAGCAAAAAACGCGTTTCTCTTGAGTATTTTTTTAATTGAAGGGGCTAAATCTTCATCAATTTCATGTATTGAAGTAACGGCGAATTGGTAATGCTTTGAGCCTTCAATGCAAAGAGGATTTAACTTGGTTTGAAACCATATAGGAGCGTAAAAATTTAGTGTGTAATCCGTTATATTTGAGCACGAAGTAGCTGGTCTAAAATAATATATATAATTTAAATAAAATAAAACAAAACAAAAATAAAAACACAAATAATTAATAAACGTATATATATATATATATATATATATATATATATATATATATATATATATATATATATATATATATATATGATATATAAATTTAAACAAAAAACCACATCGATTTTTGGGAAAACATGCCTCGAGATCGGAGAGCTATTGCTGCATCCCTGGCAGTTCTCCACGTCCTGGCCTGTCGCAACTGTGGACTTTTATTCCAGGCAGTTCTTGCAGCACATACCAGGGTATCTGCCTGCCAGAGGAGGGGGTTGGGAACGATTCCGGCTGCGTCGGATCTGGTCTCCTTTCCATTTTTTGTCTCGAAGAGCATGAGGCCAAGTGGGCCTTCTTCGCCGTCCCTACTCCAAAATGCCTTCCACGCCTCCATGGCTGCCGACCGCACGGCCATGGTGTTGATGGATGGAATCCCTGCCGACTTCAGGAGGTCCCGGACGGGTAAGTGATCTCTCCTGAGCCTGCCATTGAGAGTCCTGGCAACATCATTTAGAGCAACCTGGGCAGCTGCAAGTGGTCCTTTGGGGTTACTGTCTCTAAACCGTACGGGTGTGACCGTTGAGACAGCATAGCCGACCTTCCCAAAAACAATACCCTTGGCAAGTTGTTGGAGGTAAGGACCCTTGGGATGTGCTTCGCCAACCTTACAACCATGTTGGCCCTGACCCTGGCTGCCCTCGCCATGATGTCAACATTGAGTGAAAGGGTGGAGTCAAACTTTGCCCCTAGCAACTCCAATTCACTTTGGAGGGGCCGACCTTTACCTCAACCCTCTTCCTTCTCTCTTTACTGTCCCTACCACCGCCAGGAGTAGCTGGGTCTTTGTGTGGTTTAAAGAGAGCCCATTTCTCGCTGAAAACTCAACAATTTGGCGGCGAGGAGGTTCAGATTGGTCTCCACCACATCAACATCTCTGTCTGCTGTCCAGACGCTGACGTCGTCTGCATAGCAAACAATGTTCTCACCCACCCCCATCTCCACTGGGAGGCTAGCCATGATTATGAGAAAGAGTAAAGGACCAAGGATATAACCTTGGCGGACCCCATACTTCACGTCGACGAAGTCCCTCCTGGTGCCGTTCCAATTGACGCATTGCTTACTTCCATTCAGGTAGGATCCAAACCAGTCTCCCACTCTCCTTGTGAAAAGTTCCCAATGAACTCCTTCCCTTTAAAGGCAGGGACGGGCCTCAATAAAAGTGGACTGTATCTATATATGTTTGGGAGACATCAGTCCCCCTTCTATATTCTAAGGCGTTCTAAAGTGAACTATATACAACAAATAATGATAATCAAAAAGGAAGAACAAATATACGTGTAAATTATACATTAATATGTACTACAAATATAAGACAAAAGATCAACAGGAATACAATAAGTACTAAGGGGACGCTGATCAATACAATACACAAAATTATATACATATTTATAATTAACATACTCCCCCGGATGAACCAAGCATTTGGTTCATAATAAATTGTTTGTTTACTTGTGCATTTAAATCCCCTCCCGCCGAAATCAACACTCCTGCCCAATGAGCTAAGGTCCAATACCTCCATTCGGGCATTCGGAAGAACAATCTTATTGACTGGCAACTACAAACCCCTCTTCAGATCTTTTAATTCAATTAACTATAGATCGAAGATGAAGTTATAACATAATAGTCAATACAATATTCCATTCCGAGAATATGGAGGGTAAATGCTCGCAAGAGTATAACAACCTTTGTTCAGAGGTCTTGCCAAGCGTGCGGACACATATATCACACAGACCTTTCTATTTGGCAATCAAGAACAATCCAATACGATGTTAAAGCACTAAGTGAGGGAGCAGGTCATAGTCAAAGCAATACCTGAAGCTCCGCTGCTGTTGATATAAGAGCTAATTGGAATGCTAGAGAACGAATATGGAACAACGAAAAAATACGGAAATAATATCCACTCCAAGAAAAGGTCGTGATCAATTAATCTTTTTATGCATGACTAATACGCTTATTCAACTAATCATTATTTCTTATTTGATACGTCAAAAATTATACTAAGCTCTTATATACAATTTTACAATTCTGACCAATGAAACTCATGAAACCATTAAGTATAGCTATAATTGTATGAAGAGAATTCAAAGCTCACTTGTTCCGAAGAATGATGAGTTTTCAAAACATGATCTTAACACTCAGGACATATCACGTCCTGAATGATTTATTTTAATGGCTAGAAATGCTACACAATACACAAAGCTCTTGTTTGAGCCAGCAAAAAACTATACAAGAATAAGTCCTCAATCGGACTGTTGAGGCGTCAAAGATATGTTATCCTCAAAATAAGAAACCGAACGAGAAAATAGCCCAGAAGCCTCCAACTCAAGTCTGGGTATTTTTATTATTTTGCCCGGCCTATCTCCAGAAATTTTAATTTGTTAAGGAACTCTCTTATTGAAGAACAAGAATCATCACTAGTAGAAACAAAGCGTTCCCAACCATCTCGAATAGTCCCACTGACTTTACTCTCTAATAAAGGCAGTACAACCTTTTCTGCGTTTTTTCCTCGATGTCTACTCGATTGCCCTTGAGGGCACGCATAAGACTATAAACTTGATCATGAAGGTATATAATAACACTAGAGTTATACTTGACCGGTGGAAGCCCTACCAATCTATGTACAAGCTTTGAAACGTCATTCTTCCACAACTATAAGATTCTTTAAGGATCTCTATTGCTTCAAAATAATTTTCCCCCGTAATGGGTAAAGAAGATATTTTTTCAAGAGCTTGCCCAAATAAACAAGAGCGAAGATAATTGAGTTTCATAATGTCACTCACGCTATCAATATCTATCATGGCTCTAAAGGTATCAAACCACACAGAAAATTCCGATGGCTCCCCACTAAACTTAGGCAGCTCAAGTTTAGGAACATGAGCTAGACTACTCGTCGGAGTAAAGGATTCAACCCTGTCTGTTTTAATTGTGGGAGTTGAAGAATGAGTCTCCCTTAACTTAGCAGCATACTCAAGCTCTCCTGCTCACCTTTTGCAATAAGACCTTTAGAGACCTTCAAAACTTGACAAAACTTCTTTTGATACCTACGTTGTTCGTCTAAATGAGTTAAATATAAGCTCTCAGCTACAGTCACTCCCAAGAGTGCATACTGGTCTATCAATTGGCTCATAGAGCTACTCAAACATTCCTGAAAATAGGAAATATAATTATAATCAGGAATTTCATTATTAGCCTCGACTGAGAATTCTTCCAACAAATCTTCAAAATTAGCCTTTAGCCTTCCAAGAATTTTTACGGATGCTCTTCCTACGCTAGCCATATTTGATTAGAATCAAAGAGTTAATTCAAGCGAAAGAGAATCCAAACACACAAGCAAAAACAAACAAATTAATAAATTATGTATATATTACGAAGTCCTGCTAAAGTAGTCGAGTCTAATACTCCTTGACGACTTTATGCGGGCGTTCCTCCGAACGATGTAGACTCCTCCTGGGCTTCGCTCCAAAAAGCAATCCACGGAAGTCTCAATGATGAGGGGATCCAACAAACTTCCTCCTCCAAATCCAAATGACTATCGACTCCTCCTTGACCTTGCTCCAACTAGCAGTCCTCGGAAGAGTCTCTACGATGAGGGGATTCAACAAATATCCGCCTCAATATCCAAATCCAGACGTATCGGTCGCATCCATTGACCATCCGGCTCGAAGGACCATGAAAAGTTCCCAATGAACTCCTTCCCTTTAAAGGCAGGGACGGGCCTCAATAAAAATGGACTGTATCTATATGTTTGGGAGACATCAGTCCCCTTCTATATTCTAAGGCGTTCTAAAGTGAACTATATACAACAAATAATGATAATCAAATATGAAGAACAAATACACGTGTAAATTATACATTAATACTACAAATATAAGACAAAAGATCAACAGGAATACAATAAGTACTAAGGGGACGCTGATCAATACAATACACAAAATTATATACATATTTATAATTAACACCTTGTGATGCCAAGGTCCTTGATTTTTTCCAGTAGGAAGTCGCAGTCGACGGTGTCAAACGCAGAGGATAGATCAAAGGCCAGTATGCCTACGACCTTCCCTTCTGGACAGCCTTTATCCATTTGCTGTGAGCCGTTTCAATGGCTGTAGTAGTGGAGCGGCCAGCCCGAAAGCCAAATTGGCTGTTTGGTAAGGCGCTAATTTTTTCCATAAGGTACTCCAGATCAGCCTTAACTACCTTCCCCAAGATATTGGAGAGGACGGGGAGCAGGGAGCAGTCGTACCGAACGGGCTGGGCCGTGACTGCAGAGATGCACGCGTTAGCGAGCACCTCGCTGAAGGAAAGGGACTGGATAAGAAAGGCTGACACTGATTTGGAGTCTATTGTCTCTCCATGATAGTAAGCAGCCCTGATTTCCTCCATATAGCTGAGCCGCACAATTGGGGATACCAGTTGGTATCGCGTGGCCGTGGCCAAGTCTATGTTAGCGGGGCGGAAGATGGGGTAGCTGTCCCTCCGGATGACGGACAGCCCGGAATGGGTGTACCAACCATCGTTGTTTAAGGAGGACGAAAAGGTAAACGTCTCGTCCAAGTATTGAATTCCAGAGTTTAGGTCCGTGAGACGTGGGACGACGCGTTCGAGTATAAAACTCTTTTTGGCGATCTATAGTATTAGTGGATTGAGCAATGCCATATCTTCCAATAAGGAATTAAATAACGATGCAACGGCAGTATCAGACAATCTAAATCTGTCAGCCATGATTGCAACGTTTGGATAGTTCCTCTTATTTCAGTCTGATCTTTTAAAAACCTGAATGCAACATCTTCTTGCTCTTATGTACTTTCTTCTTCGCTACTGTATTCCTCCATGGAGGAATGATTTAAACAAGGTGGTTCGACAATCGTTGATAGTGAAAAATATATTGAATTTGAATATTTTTTTATTTCTCTCCTTCCGTTTAATAGACTCTAAAGTCTGAAGGAAGATCAAACCAAAATTCATTTTTCAACGATCATTTAATTTCTTATGACGCAACTTTCACGGGGGGTGAAAGTTTGATATCATAACATTAAGTTTCTATAGTACCACCTAATATATATATGTATATATACAGGGCTTTGCCGGTAAATTGGGACTATTTCAATGAAAACGAAAATGACTGTAATTAGGTCATTAATCAATTTATTTGGACGAAATTTTTACAGAAGTTTAATAAGGTAACATACATTGATATTATTCTATATGCCCCCCTTTGGCATCAACAACAACCTCAATTCTGGCCCTTAACCTCCGAGCAGCAGCCATCACATCACTGGCAGGGATTTTCTCGCAGTTTTGATGATGGTGGCCTTTAGCTCGTCAACGCTGCCATGAGAGTGTTCGTTGACCCTTTCTTGAAAGACGCCCCAGAGAAAATAATCAAGAAGGTTCAAATCTGGGATATTACTAGGCCAGTTTTGAGCCTTCACGAAATTGGGAACTTTTCTGGCCAACAAGGTCTGTGTGGTCTTGGACCCATGGCATGGTGCAGAGTCCTGGATGAGTACCACATTGTCCAAACCAAACTTCTCATCCATCAAGGGAAATAACCTCTTCCAAAATGTGCACGTACTCAACAGTGTTGATCTTGAGGCCGGCCTCAACGAAATGGGGGGCATGATGCTGTCGTTGCTGGCCACGGTAATAAAGACCATCACACTGGCCGGATTTTTCGTCTTGAGAACAGGAGGGACAGCAAAGGGTTCAAAGGCAATCACTCTGGAATTCTGCCTGTTGATCTCGGCGTCAACAACGAACTTTTTCTCTTCCACAAAAACAACCCCTTTAGAAGCACCTTGATGTTTGAGGTGGTTCAACAACTTGGGGCACCTCTCAGCCCTGATGGCCTTGACCTTGTCTGTGAGGATATATCTGGTCCTCCGGACATACGACTTCATCCCCAGGTTGTTGTTAATGGCCTTTGAGATAGTGGAGACATGCACACTACGGCTCTTAGCGAGGGTGGTCATCGGAATTGTCAGATTTGCCGTAATTGACCTTTTCAGGCCATGCCAAGAATCTGGGAGACCTTTTGGCATCACTTCTCTGCTTGTGATCCTTCTTCTGCGTCTTGCCCCCCTCCTTGAAGGCCTTTAAGACCCTGAAAACTTTCGACTTGGGGAGCTTGGCGGCCTTGATGATCTCTGAAGCTGTGCGTCTGGCGCGGGTGAGAATGATGATGGCGGACCTTTTCTCTTGCTTCATGGCTCTCACTCACACCACAATAACTCAAGTAGTGTCAAACGCAAGATAATTGTCAGCTAATTCCAATGGTGTAGAAATTGGCGCAAAATTCAACCAGATGTTGCTTAAATTTAACCCTGAAAACAGTCCCAATTTACCGGCAAAGCCCTGTATATATATATATATATATATATACCCCCTAATATATATATGTATATATATATATATACATACATATAATATCAGGAAACGACCTCGTACCCGGCCCAGGTCCCAGCTGTTTTTTGAACGTCCCGACCGGGACGGGACTTTAATATTCTAGCTCGTTTGTCATTTTGAAAAAGACGACGTTTTTTTAGAAAATAATTTTTAGTATTTTTAAGAAATAGTTAAAAAATCTAAAAAAAGACGCCGTCACTTTTTTTCATAATTTTTATTATTAAAACAAATCTTTCCTAAAAAAACGTCATGACTTTCAGATTGACGAAGGAACAGATATATTAAAGTCCCGGCTTGAAAAATTTAAGTCCTGGCCCGGGGTCTTGGCAAAAAAAAGTGTCCCGGTCGTTTCCTGGTATATATATATATATATAATTACCCTGGGAACACTTAATATATACTTATACTTACATACATAATGAATCAGGACTGAACAGTTTAGTAGATGATAAGGAACTGATCTGTATATCACTTGAAAGACAGCAACAAAAATAACGAAGAAGAATAACATTTACAATGCAAGAAACGGAGGGCTTCGACAGGACTAATAAGGAGGCACCTCATAGTCCCCCCAGATTAGTTTGGGTTTTTAATTTTGAATGAATATAGTCTTGAGCTTGCCATTTACTTTTGAATACGAAACATTTTCTTAACCATCTCAATATTTCATATGGGTCGCTTTAGTGAAGAGATAGGGAAGGGCGAATGAGTGGATTTAATACATATGCATGGGTTGATTAATGAAGGTTTTATATTTAGAATTCCACAGAGGAAGCCCAATCTTGGTATGATGATTCGCGTTATTTTTCATTTTAATGTTTTCTGTACAGGAAAAATCTACTCTAGAGGAACGATTTTTATCCCCCAAACACTGATTCTTCTGGTGATATCTGTTCCCCTGATTTAATAGTAGTACTCAAATCCAACAGTATTCGTGGTAAGATTTATATCCATATTTTACATGACAAGAACATAGTTCCTCTTTTTTATTAGAAAAGGAAGGCCTGCGATCCTCTGTATGCTGATGCGGAGAAATTTTATTTTTTCTTCGGATATTTACATCAGGACAATCTTCCTCCTCTAAAGGAGGGGAGTCAACGGAGAGAGTACTCACATTGGCAGGACACATTATTTCCTCTGTCTTAGCACAGTCCATGAAGTCCTCATACGGCACCTTCTCGACAGCTTGATGTAGGTACTGTCTCGATGTAAACGGAAGGTAGTTGAGAACCATACGTTTCATAAGAGCCATCTTAGTGATTTCGTTGAATAAATCGAAGGCCTTTGCTTCCATCTCACAGACTCCTACATTTCCTTTGTTCTCCATCAAGCTGGAGAGTTCATTTAGCAATTGTTGTTTGGAACCAATACACTGTTTGATGAGAAGCTCTTTCAATAGGGAATATGGGTTCTGTCCTTTTTGGCACTTTTCAAGACGTATTCAGGTATTTTATTGAGTAAGTGGTCAGGAATAGCACTTAATTAGTGATTAAATTTTGTTCTATCTTGAGTAACTTTCGCAAGCTCAAATGTGCTTCAATCCTCACGAATTATCCAGAAGTGCGAAGTGAAGAGAACATTAGGAGTTTTACTGAGAGATGCTGAATATATTGAGATTAATCTTTCTTCTCTTCCTCCTCAAAAAACCATGATGTTTTCGGTCGGGGTCACCCATAAAGTGCCCTGGGAACACTTAATATATATTTCACTCTTATACATAATTAATCAGGACTTATTAGATGATAATAACTGATCTGTATTTCACATAAAAGACAGCAACAAAAATAACGAAGAAGAATAACATTCACAACTAGAGGCATGTATACACTCAGAGAGTGCAAACTTCCGCCGATCCCCACCAAATGAATCACTTGGTCTTTTTGTCATTTCCAACCCTCTACGCACTGTCCTTTTAGCTCTACATACTGCTCCTTTAACTCTACACACTTGAGTTATAGGGGGCGTTCCAGTTCATCAAAGAGGAGAGCACAGCATAGCGACATCTATTGGCAGAGTAGGCTAACTTGAAATATTTATTAGTATTTAGCTCATTTCGCATCTTAAAGAAGCACTCAGAGATGCCTAAATTTAATCCCTTGTTTCTGTTGGCATTTCCAACAACTCCACAAAGTTTCACCCAAATCCGTTCCGCACTTTTTGAGTTATCCTGCTGACAAACAAACAAACAAACCAACCAACGCCAGTGAAAACAATACCTCCTTCGGTGGAGGTAATAAAAGAAACGGAGGGTGTCAACAGGACTAATATTTAGGCACCTCATATATATATATATATTCCGGCCTAGACTCCAAACTAGTCAGAGATCCATCGCTCCCTCCCTCTATCCTTCCTCACTGAGCATTGGAGTTCCGTCCCTCGTCTTCGTGAAAGGAGTCCTATCCCTTGTTTTCGTGAAAGGATTATCTTTGCTCCTTTTCCTAAAAGGAATTCATTTCCTCGTCTTCGTAAAGGACTCCTACCCCTCGTCTTCGTTATAGGACTTCCCATCCCTCGTCTCGCCGAGAGAAGTTCCGTCCCTCGTCTCCAGGAAGGGACTCTCCTCCCATAACCTCCTCCATATTGAAGACTTGTTCCTCTTAATGGAGTTTGACAATGGACTCCTCAGTCCTGTATTTATATGAAAGAAGTCCCATGATGCACAGATGAACCTAGTTCCATAGCAGTCCTAAATGACTTGAAGATCATCAAATACCGGCGAAGGAGCCTTGAACATCAACAACGCCTCCCCATTCCTATTATATGTTATCTATATAAAAAGAAGAATTGAGAATATTTAACCTTCCTACCATGTTAATTTATTTCAACGTCTAAGATGTTAGTGGGCCATTTTTGACCCATTACATATTTTGTAGTATTTCATTTCATAAATATTGATTTCACTATACAAAGTTTTCACACATATTTATTTTGGCATTTATTTTTGATATCGGTACATATATGAATATATCATTTATCGAAAATATATATATAATTTTTTTTTCTTAATTATTAAAGAATATTGTTTTTTAATAGTGCATTTAAGTATTTTTCTTTATTATCGTCACCTTAAAAAGCTATTGGTTGAGCTTACATTGGCTTATTTATCAATGAAGCCTATCTACTTCATTGTTTTTTTTACGTTTATTCGGGAAATAAAATCTGTGATAAACATTGGTATGTAAAGGTATGTATATGTAATATGTGGTCTGATACATTTTGCATATTGTATAGCATTTCTCTCTCTCTCTTACAGTTAATTACGTACAATCAGTGGGGTTATCTCTTGTCTGGGTGTTAGAATGTTTAAGCCAATGTCGTTTCCTTGTAAATAGGATTCACATTGATGGATCGGGACGAATGAGGAGAGGAACTTTACCCAGCATGTTGTATGTGCTGTTGGTGCGATCAATTTTAAGGCCTACGACTTTGAGGTGTATGAAAACTCGATCCTGTCTGCCTTTGCGAGCGTCAGCAAAAGAATAACATAGTCGATATTCAATTAATATGGGCCTTTTTTCAACACACTACCCTCTCTAATGTCCCCTTCATACGATTATGCTTCCATTTTAAAACAATTTCACTCAATAATATTAAATTGACCATTACATTAAATCTAAATATTCATTAAGTCTTCATAGAAATGCATTCGACAAATAAATGTTCCTAAATAGCAATAATTTATTTTTTTCAAGCGTGAACAATAAATATAAAATACATTTGGTTTATACTAATATAAATAATAATGTTTTTTTTCTATTTGGTAAGCAATAATATTTCTTATTTGACTATTTAGAGGAGAGGAAGGATGACTAATGGAATTGGGATACTTTTCCCTATTTTCCTCCACTACCTGAAAGGCCCATTGTAATTGCTCCTCATCATCCGATAGTTGTCCGTTGAAGTATTTTATAAGTGCAAAAGCTCTCTCGGCATGATCGTTGATGCATGTGAGAGAAGATGCTTTCTTGCGGGCACTCAAATATTCTACGTTCTCTGACCACATGTTAATGTTATCTCCAATGGCGTTGAAATGAAGCCCTAGGGTATTTATTGATCTTAAGCTTTGCTCCAAAGCAAAAAGCGCTAAAAAAATTCCCTTTAAATCCTCAAGGTGTATTGAAGGTCTCTTTGGAGGGTTCTGGCTTTTTTATGAAGGACTTTTCACTGCCTCCCTTTCAAAAAGTGGAACAGTCTCATCAAAATAGCCAGCCTTACCAAATGTTCCGACAAATACCAAGCGTGGGTTAATAATTTCTTCGTGGCTTCTTTTCATATGGCAAGAGTCCTCATTAGTTTGAAATCCATTTGTACATAGAATATTGGGTGCGAGGAACCAGGACTTAGCATACACAATGACAATAAACATAGACATATGTCGAAGTGTTTATTCTTCATTTATTGTGATGTTAAACTGAGCCCTTAACATTCACGTTTTTAAACTATATATTGCTTTTGACATCCAACGGGCATGATGGACTGGACCGGGTGCTCGAAATTTTGGAGCTGGTGGATGCGCTCCGAAAAACAAAAGACATAAATCCAATAGCTCCTTGTAGTCATCTCGAGGTTGTGCAACTTTTAAATGTTCTTTGAAGAAATGAACTAACTCCTCTACACCACCCATTTCTTCCAAAAAGGGAGCAGTTTCTCCATGGGAGAGTCCATCTTCATATTGTGAATGATTTAGTGATCTCCATTCTTCCTTGAACCGTTTAAAAAGTTGCACATCGGGTCCTGATGAGCATCCATGTAATGCTTGGTAGGCTCCTCAAAGCACTAATTCCAGCATGTGATGCCGACAGGGAAAATAAAGGAGATCCTTGCCCAAGAGTTTTTCTATCAGGACACAAGCTCCTTTAGATTTCCCTGTATTACTAGGAGTTGTATCGAAGCAAAGGCCTTGTACATGCTTTGTCAAGTTCCATTCTTGTATTAAAGAGACGACAGATTTAGCTTGAGTCAATTCTGTCTCATTTTCCATTTTGGTGCCCCTAATAGCTTTGACTTCCCCATAGATGTAACCATAACAGCGAGACGATCCTCCTTCTCCTTTGTTTTGCTTGCTCAATTATTTTACCGTCCCAATGGACAATTAAAGGAGGTTCGGGACTGAAATCCCTCCTTATGGCGAGCGATATGGTCTCACGATGAGCCATTCTTTGTCTTCTAATTGTGCTATAATTTAGAGCTAGAGGTTCTATACCATGACCCAGTGACCGAGCTGTCTGAGCCAAAATCATTATTGCTCCACGATTATAAAACTTATATCGATCTAATACAGATGACAGTTCCTTGGAGACAACCATGAATCGGCCACGCTTTTCTGGCGAAGGTGATAATTCTTCTTCCTGGGACGAAGATGGCCCATCAGTATTAACAAAAGATGCTGTGCTTGTTGAAATCATGCAAAAATTATCTTCTAGCATCACGTTCTGCTGCTGTTCTTCGGGTTCGTTTCTAAATTCTTCAGTTTCATGAGCTTTTTTATACGTGTTTATCATCGATCCTTGTCTTCCCTGCTCACGTTGAGTTGAGAGAAAATCTTGATCTATTGGATTGTGCATCATGGACATGGCATTCCATGTTCAATGTCGAATAGATCCTTTAATTGTGTTTTAAAGGTATCTTCTTTCTTCTTTTGGGCGATGTATCTTCTATTTTTATTTTTTCAGCTTTTGTCATTCATGTTAAGATATTCCAATTTCATGGCTCCTTTTCTAAGTTCCTTAGTAGGAATTTTGGCTGGGATCCAAAATTCTTCTATTTTCTTCTTTGCCTGAAGAGCCGTTTCTCGAATAGTTCCTTTTAAACCTCTTAAGTGAAGGAAATAGACCATTCGATGGAAGCTTTGATCCTAAAATTTGAGCACTTGGAGCTACTAAATAATGATCGGGTCTTAACGAACTCATGATTAAGTAAGAATAGAGCACAATAGTATGTAGAATATATGCGTTAGTAAATAGAATATATGTGTTATAATAAGTATACTGAGTTGAAATGAATGGGAAAACATGAAAAAAAAAATATCCGGTTGATCCATAAAATTAGAATTTCATTCATTAAAATTTCATTTATGAAAAAAACGATCATTGGGAAAATGAAATGTTACTTGAATTTATGATGATTATAATATTTTCAATAAATACCTTACATATTAATTTATATTGCATTTTCGATGAGACTCTACACATTTGAAAAAGGGAGTAACTCCAAGTCATTTCTTAAAAAAGCGAGAACCCTACAAAGAGACCTTCAATACACCTTGAGGATTATTTTAATGTAGTTTCATACAGTCTAAAGAAATATACAAATGATCTTGTGATTTACACTCTACATCATGTCTTCAAGAAAGGAGAGAAACCAGAGAATTATATGTATCATAATGTTATAAGAAGATAAATAGTGATTTCTGTATTTGATGAACTTACTGTATCGTACTTATGTAATTGAATAGCAAGAAAATCGCTATCAATTTTTAGCAATATGACATTCTATGTATTTTATTTTTGAATTCAAATAGATGATACATGGAGAAATAAAAGATTAAAAAATTTCAGGCAAAGAATTGGGGGAGAGTTAAGTAATAAATTACGTTTGCAAAAGGAAACAGAAGCGCTTTAAGATTTAGGCAACAAATAAAAAGTCAATGTTATCCTTGTCATTCACTTAAGACATATAAACTGCAAATCTTTGTTTTGTATTTCAATTTTTATTGATTAATTATTCACAAAAAATATATTCTTTAATAAATTAGAAATATATATATATATAATATGTTCGATAAATGGTATATTAATATATGTACCGATATCAAAGATAAATATGTGTGAAAACTTTGTATAGTGAAAACAATATTTATGCAATGAAATACTACAAAGTATGCAATGGGTCAACATCTTAGACGTTCAAATAAATTAACATGGTAGGAAAGTTAAATATTCTCAATTCTTCTTTTTATATAGATATAATAGAAATGGGGAGGCGTTGTTGATGTTCAAGGCACCTTCGCCTGTATTTGATGATCTTCAAGTCATTTTGGACTGCTATGGAACTAGGTTCATCTGTGCATCATGGGACTTCTTTCATATAAATACAGGACAGAGGAGTCCATTGTCAAACTCCATTAAGAGAACAAGTCTTCAATATGGAGGAGGTTATGAGAGGAGAGTCCCTTCCTGAATCCAAAATATATATACAATTTTTTCTTCAAATGTCTAATACTTCATCTACTAATGAACACACTATTAAAAAATGACTGTAAGTTTCAAAAAATTCCTTGCATAAAATAAAAATTTCGGTCCTTCTCTGTTTTACCAAAGATGCTTCCCAACGAAAGAGTTTTGGTAACTATTCGGTACTTCAACCAGTATAGTGCTGAGTTAAGGTTATCTTTGTCTTTAGAGTGCATTACTAAATAGTAAGCTTGGTGAATATTTCAAAGTATATTTCATTCAAAATTCTAAATAGTTTGACTCCTTAAGCTATTTTACGGCGGGTAATCGTCCTAGAGGTTAAAAGTAAAGGGGTTCAGGGGGTTCTTGTTCCAAATAAATCGAATGTCAATTATTTCCCTGTTTTATAAATAAATATCGCTATTAGAGCTCTTTTTAATCTTAATAAATGTATTTTCAAGAAATAAAGTATGTACATACAAAGTATATTTAAAAAATTGATAACGTTGGTTCAAAATACGTGCAAATCCAATGCAATACTTTTAAGAAACATAATTCTCTGAGAAGGATTATAGGATAAAACAAGACGGTGTAGCCTCTCATCTATTTTATTATAACTTGCTTTACGGGTAATATCCCGCGAAATGCATCAATATATTCTTTTTAGTAAGAATTTCCTCTTTTTTAAAGAATTCTATAACTTACCAAAGATTTGGATGAGTACAAGTCATGGAGCTTTGGATAGCATGGTGAAAGCCCTCCACACTATTACTGACCCATGTGATATGCCTATGGCTTCCACAATCTCCCGCACTTTCAATCTCCGATCGGCCAACACCATATCATGAATTTTTTGAATTGCTTCTGGTGTAGCGACTTCAACTGGGCGTCCAGAGCGTTCGGCACCAATGGTGCTTGTACGACCACAACGAAATTCTGTAAACCACTTTTTTACCATTGATATCGATGGTGCAGAGTCTCCATAGTATTTATCGAGCTTAGCCTTTGTTTCAGCGATGTTTTTTCCCCGCAAAAATAATGCTTGATGAGCACACGAAATTCACTTTTCTCCATTTTCTACACAATTCACGAAGTTGTTTGTCTGTAAAGACTGTCAAACACAAACTAAAAAACCCAGCGTGTTCAAACTTTAACATAAGTCAGCTGATAGATGCTTGTTGACAGGAGCAGTGTTGGCAACCAAATTATATGGACCGAAATACAAAAAGTCACGGACTTATTGACCAACCCTCGTATTTGTCCGTGTCATTTTATCAATTGTCCTTTGATTAACATTCAAAGTTTGATGGGCAAATACGGTCTTCTTAATTGCTCTCCCTGACCTCGAACTCCTCCTATGTAGTACGTTTCGAAGTAGGAAACGAGTTCTTGAGGAAAAGTGTCGTCATTCGTCAGCTCGTAGAATCCTGAAATCACGTCTTCTATTGGGAGAAAGGCCAGGGCCGTAAGGGATTTCCAATTATATTTGATGTCAGAAAAACTTTAGTGAAGGCATTCATGATTGCTTTTTCAAAATCAATCGTTAAGGAATTTGGACGGAGTCGTGGATTGAGGTTCCTCAATTGAATAAAAGCATTTCATTATGATTTCGTGATTTTCCAGGAAGAAGTGCAAATATCCTTGGAATACTTGTATTATTTAGTATCACATGTAATGTGACCATCTGGTAATAAATGTTTGGACTTGAACAAAAAGTCCCGTCACATGCCCAGTTACCGTTCGTCTCTAAACCCTTCAGTCCATCCTGAGTTTCAAATAAGAGCAAACGATCGGGGTCCTCCATTCCACTGTCGAATAATAAAAACTCTTCTCCATTTGAGAGAGTCCTGAACTCATTAGGGACTGAGTTATCCGATCTTCCCATTGGGGTGGGGGGGGGGGGGCACGATTATCTTTCTGACGCCAGTCCCTTATCTGTCGAGAAACAGTGGCGGCGCTCGGTAAGAAAACAAGGGTTCTGTCGTCTAGATTGAGGATGGTTGTGCAATAATATCTCTCGACGATTCTTGAGAGTTCAAAGCCAGAGATTTATTGCTTGCTTTGTCTTCAGAATTTGGGTTTAAAGGGTTGAGAAGCGTGATGATGATGACCAACGGGTTTTACGACAATTGGCTCATTGCCTTCCATAATGGAATGAATTCTAGACCTGCACTCGCTAATATCGCATGTCCAATACGTTTTTTCTTCACAATTGCCATTCAAGTGATAAAGATAACTGAGGTCGTCAACCAATTTGGATCCTCCACAATTGGACTTAATAAGAGCACCAAATTTGATGAATAAATATCAATGATTTTATATGTTGAAAGTGTTTATATGTGTCTATAAAATCTTTTTCTTTGATTCGATTGGTTAATTGATTTATTTTAAATAAACTCTTGACCCTTTTGGATATGATCCAATCACAGAGCGTTTAAATATACGTAATTATAATTTTCATAAGATGATAATTTATTTAAGTTTAAAATAAACAAACATTTGGTGTTGTTCATTATAATATGTATTTTTTAAGCAACAATAAATCATAACTTAATTATTCATCATACATATTTATGACATTACAAGGTAAATGAATAAATTAAACTTTTAATACAAAAAACAAAGTTATTTTGTGAAACTTACAAAGAAATATAAAAGGTCGAGCGATTGATAAATTATGTTGCTGTAGCGCGAAGGAGGAGAAATGACAACTTCAGTGATGAAGTGAAAGAGTATGTGTATTAAGCTCTTGCCTGCTGCTTATATATCCGCAGACAAGAGTACTTAAGATTAGAACCTGCTGAGGTGTGAGATAAAGAGTAGTAGGTTGACCTGCTGTTACTAAGCAGGTCAATCCGCTACACAGCTCCCCCCAGCACCTCAGCAGGTGTGAATATATACATGTATTTATATATAGAAAGATATATTCATGGGATGGAAGGGGCGAGGAGCAGCGAAAAGCTGTACGATGCCCTTCCTTCCGAAGGGGTGCTTCAAAGGATTGGTTTTAGAGAGAGTTCCCATGGATCCTGAGAGCGTCGAGGATCCATAAGTTGCAGGGATCCTGAGAGAGAAAAACATAGGATCTTGTGCCGCGGGACTCGGAACCTCTCCTTTGGAGTCGAGGGTGGGTGGTGTTCTCCAGGTGGTCGACCGTGGAAAGGTCATCCAACGAAGGGCACAGAGATATCCGTGGGGGAGATTCCTTTTGCTGGGAGAAGGGGTGCTCCAAAAGGTCGGCGAGAGAGTGCCCATGGATCCTGAGAACGTCGAGGATCCATTAGTTGCGGGGATCCAGCGTAGATCTGCTGCTGCGGGACTCGAACCTTTTTTTTGGAGTTGAAGGATGGAGCCTCCTCCTCCTCTACGCTAACAGAAGTCTGGTTGGACTTGTGGAAGCCGGAGTGTTGAAATGTGACGTTCCGCGGGCGTGTTCCATGGGTCCCTCAGAGAGCGACTGGGGAGTCGGGGTCACCAATGTAGCGCGAAAGAGGAGGAAAAATGACAACTCAGTGATGAAGTGAAAGAGTGGTTTATTAAGCTCTTGCCTACGGCTTATATAGCCGCAGACAAGAGTACTTAAGATTATTAACCTGCTGAGGTGTGAGATAAAGAGTGGTAGATTGACCTGCTGTTACTAAGCAGGTCAATCCGCTACATTGCGATAATTAATGAGTTTCGAAAAATATGGTTTCTTTTTGCTAATATGAAGATAAAGTTGATAATTACCACGTTTCATTCGGTAACTGAGCAATTTAATGATACTACGTAGGTTTCGGTAACTGATAAATTAAATAAAACAACTGACATTTGAGCTTTGAACTGAGAGATTCAACAAGCAATTGATTAAATAACAAAAAAAATAAGAATATTCTCCACATATGAGGTCTTACCTTTTTCAATATTTGATCACTTCAATTTACTAATTCATTCATATATTTCAAAAACTCCCGACCCCTTCTCGATTAGTAACAGTATACCCACCGTCTTTGCGTTAGTCATAGTGAGTATGGGACTGTGATATCAGTGCAACTCTTGGCTAATAATTGAAGAACTGGAAAGACCCCTTAGATAAACCTTAATATACCAGTTGCTTCGAGGTCTTGCAAAGCCTTAAGGCCTCATAAAAAATTTGAATGACAATAGAACTCACCACGTTGAGTTTTGCTGGTGCATATATGGATTTCCATTTACTGGCAAAAAGTAATTGCCAAAGCCAAAATCATCAAAATGTACGTAAAATAATATTTTCATAAAAAATAAACTCCTGCAAAAGGATTCTTCGTTTATATAGTGCATTACATGTCATAGAGAAGTTAGAAGAGTTGGAATACCACCCCCAGAAAATCCCCCCCTTGGGCTTTACTCCCCGTTACTAATTTTTTTATCATTCTAAGTCCAATTATTAAGTGAACTATGTTTTCTTTATGACAAAATTACATTATTGTTTGAAACTATGTTCCAAATATCGGCCATATAATATATTTTTTATATAATTGATTCATACTATTTCAGAAATTTCATTCTTCTCGTTTCCTTACATTATAACTTTGCTATCTATCATTGAAGTATTTTTCTAAAGTCAACTATGTTTTTTAATGATCGTTTGTAACTGCAAGGTCCTAGGAAATAATAAAGGAGCTCTCGATTCTAGTTATTAACAAAAGTGACGTCACTGGTTAGCACGCAGTCACAGTCAATTAATTGGAATTTGTATTAATTAAATGCGTCTTCGAGAACCTCCAAATCTCTCCACGGTCCTGAAAACTGCACATTTTCTTCCTGTCAGGCAGCTGATGATCCAAGCGATGTTGGTCGCCAAGTATTGCTTCTCTTGAGAAAGCAATTCCTTAATAAATCTTAGAAAATAGCTTAGAACCTAAATGCAAATATATAAAACTTATTTGAAATATAAAAAAAGGTTAACATTTTACCTGGAAAAATAGAATATTAAAGAAAAATATAATAAGTTCGGTTTTAATTCATTAACTTTTGGCTCTTGTTTTGTGCTTTCTTCGGAAGCATTTATTCTAACCTGGAAGAATAAATTTCCCGCTTGGTAGGATCCATAATAAAAATTTGAAAAAGCTTCTGCCCCTCTGATATATTTTGATAAACTGAATCACTATTCTTTGATATATGTTATATATATACTTAGTAAACAAAGTGCATTTATTGGGTATTTTCTAAATTTCCTTTGTTCCCTCGTTATATGATAAAATGCGTAATTTGTTTAAACTCTCATTGACCAAGTATTTACTGCGACTGCTCCTTTTATATGTACAACACAAATATACTTCACAAAAACCTAAAAAGAATAACAATTTAAGCTATTATTTCCATATTTGTTTCCATATAAATTTGATATAAAATGTATGTGAATGTTTCAATCTAATACTATTATAATAAATACTGTTTCTATATTGCCCGATCAAGCGGGCATTTTGCATATTGCCCAAGCATTTTGCAAAATGCCCACTTAAACGGTCCTTTTACAAAATGTCCGAATTTTCATACTGCCCATAACATATATATATATACATATAAATACACACATAATTGCTTGAAAGAATGAAAAATCTTTAACGTTTAGGCCATAGGCATTGATCAAACAGAACTAAAATCTCTCTCAGTGATCCATATACTATGCCAATCACTGGAATTCGAATATTCGTTTGTACAAAGGGGTGCGTTTAAGTTTTTAGAAATAAAAGTAAGCACTCATCTAATATGTCCAGTTCCTGTGAAGAAACTGTAAAATGATGTTGGAAGGCAGAAAGGACATGAACCATTACAGTCTGAAGATACTCTAGACTTAACATCTTGTAGGCAAATAATATTAGGATTAAGAACCAAAAATTAAATATAAAACTTAATCTTTTTACTACCCTTGGAAGTAATTTCAACTCTTTAGCACTCGTTTTTCATAGTGAACTTGCCTTTAGAAAATTTATATGCAAAAATCAAAAATTACGTCATAACACAATTTCTTTGCTATTATTCTGTTGTTCAGTGTTCATTCAAATTTTATACCAGTGCATAAATTTAATTTTTACAACCTTTAGCAATTTCAACTCTTTATCACCCGTTTTTCATAGTAAACTAGCCTTTTCTATTAAAAAAACAGAAATGACGTCATTATTACACACTATTTTCAAATATTAGTATATAAATTTGAACTTGTGGTTGGCTGTTTTGTAGATATCTCGACAAATCTTTAATATTTTTCTACAAAAATGTATTTATATTAATCTATGACTTAAAAGCTAAATAATATAGTACGCAGTTTTGATGATATCGTTAATTTTTCGAACTTTTTCTTTGATTTGATTCTTATTTTTCGTATTAGTAATTACTCTGTTATCAATGGACAACCATTTTTGAAACATGTTTGTCCTTTAAATTTAATCATTTTACTACCTTTTTTTCTCGGTTAAGACTTTTTATTTGTCATCCTCAACAAACAGTGTAGGTAAAATAAACATAAGACAATACGATAATAAATACAAATATAAAACTAGACAGTTACGTACAAACAATACATAAATGAAAATTATAGTTCATAATTACTGCCTAGAAATAAAATTGCTATTTGTTTAAACTCTCTACCATCGTCTTCAATAGAGAACTAATCTTCTTAAAATTTATATACAAAAATAATAATTTACGTAATCATGCATTATTTTTCATAAGTTACTAACATTAAATATATTACATTAGGAGGAAATAGCTGAGAAAATTACGGCCTAAGAAGAAATGGACCAAGAAGAATTGACCCAGAAAAATTGCCAAAGATAAAACAGGAAAATAATTACTTCTGAAAAAAAATCCCAAATATATGAGTGGATAATTATTTGATTTAAATACTTTCTTCTCGTATATTAAATTTAGATCTCTGAATCAATTTTATTAAATATGGTTCCAATTGCTTAGAATATCACAATCGTTTTAACTCTTTAGGGGAAGGGTCGAAAAAACATTAATTTTCATAGAAATTAAACTTTTAGTACATTGATTATAATTTCAAAACTTAATTATTACGTGTTAAAATTACATATTAAAATAATATGTACGTTACGGGAGTTTTAGATACCACTTTTAAGGTTAAAATGTTGTACTTTCCATTAAATACTACATAACATATTTTGTTAAAAATGCAAGTTTGAGCACTCCCTGTACTGATTTTTACATGAAGACTTTCCTTCAAAAAAAACCTTGCGAACGTTTAGAATAGCTTTCGATGATTCAATTTACAAAACTAGTCGTCTTTCAGCATCCGTTAAGTTTGTAGCCAGCCAAAGCATATAACTATGACTTAAAAAATGCCCCTTAAGAAACAACGAAAAACATCACAATTCGATAGTGAAGTTATTGAATTATTCAGAATATATAAATTGGATACATTTGCAACTGATAAAGAAGAAATCAAATTCGGACATATTATGTGTGTTTACATGACAATCGGAAAATTGAGCATTGTAACAACCCAAAAAGAAATATCGTCGTTATATTCGACGTTTATAAATCCTGACTATAATTTTAAATCTGAAATCTTTAAAATATCGAGGACCCATGTAGGAGACCTGAATATATATATATATAATATTTTTCACATCTTGGTCGCAACCAATTTAGAGTTTTTCTAGTAAAAAAAACATCAGTAGGGATGGGGGAGAACAATCGTTAAAGGACATTAAACAGATAATAACGCTTAAAAATATAAATTACATACTTTATAATAATAGCAATGTAAAAAACGGAAAGTGGACAAAAATAGCTTGTCTAGGGAGAAGGATGGGCTTTAGAATTGACTAAAAATCCTTTTTCACTCAAGTTTCTTAAAAGAAGTAGCTCCTTGTCGACCCTAGTATCGAGACCAGTATGGATCGCTCTGTTTGTAGACCGCGCCGCGTAGATGAAGAGTAAGATTTTGGTAATAATCATCTCAATCTTATTAAAAAATTGTTTGAGGGGGATAACATCACCAACCATTCATACATGAAGATTGAAGTTTGGAATGAAACAATTAAGGGAAGAACTTTCATCATTCGATCGTTTGGGATTCTAGTCATAATTTTGAAGGACGTGTTCAGAACTTTGATCGGTCTATAATTTGAAATGTCAAGCCTGTCTTTACTGTTTTTAGGAATTAGTTGAAAGTATCCCCTCGTTCATAAAATGGGGTACGGAGCCCAATTTCCAAATTTCATGAAATGCCTCCTTCAGAAGTGATGGTAATTTTGTATCAAACTTTTTGTAGAAATGAAAGGGAAGTCCAAAGATGCCAGGTGTTTTATATTTTTTATAGCCTTGTATGTATGATGTGATTTCTTTTTCAGATATTGGGGTTTCTAAGTATTTAAATTCTTCTTCCGGGATCTGTACTGCTGGTTCGTTTAGGATGTCCTCGATCTTTATAACTTCCTTGTTCAGTCTCCATTTTTGACACAATGGACAAGTACCGAGTTTTTTGCAGTCGCTAAATTGATAAAGATTCGAGTAATAGTCTTTTATTTCTTCTTTCACTCGACTAGGATCGTTGACAATTTTACCTTTGGTATTTCTTAATTGTATTACATGTGTTACATGAATTTAAAAGGGAGGGTGTAGTGATTTAATTGGGAGAAGGCATGATTTATTAAGTCCACGCCAGCAGGAGGTAGAATCAGTTGACTCAAAAATATGTTCCGCTTATGGCAAAAAGGAGTGATTTTTTTTAGACGAAAATTACGATTACGTCCAATCCGTCCAACAAATATCCGTGATTATCTTCGAAAGTGTTTCCATCGACTATTTCTCAATATTTGGATCCAAAGTCAGGTGACATATATATATATATATATTGAGCTTTCAGCTTTTTTGGCGTTCCGTTCACGTTCAATTTATTAAGCCTTTCCTGGAGTGTTTTGGAACCCCATTGAAAAATTATGAACTTACGTTATATCTATTGAGCATTTGAGGGATTCTTTTCCGAAAAGGAACCCTTCAAGTGTAATATGATGCACCTTGGGCCCTTGAGTCCCGCCAACCACACTAATGAAGTTTTGAGGTTTAATATCATCCGCCAACAGTGAGGACATGTATTAAAAATTAGAGAATTTAAAATGAGATTTAAAAAATGATCGACTTAAAAATAGCCTAAGACCGTTTTTTAAGTCATCATATCAATAAAAAAACGACTTCCAAGAAAAACATTAGTTCTGATTCGACTGTTATATTTCTATTTTACAAAAGCTGACTCCATTCTTTAAAAACGATCTCACTTTCGTTTTTACCATTTTTCTCTTAAGTAAACATCCTTATTATTATTATTTTTAGGCCAATATACAAACACTTTGAGTTGTCAGTACTCCACAAGTAACATAAAACAAAATCATCTAAAACATCGATAATTCAAATAAATGTATTTGATACAAGAAGAAGTTGTTCTTCGAAGCTATTATCCCCCATCCGATGTCTTGTCCTCCAAAAATTAACTTGGCTTTTGAAAAAGCCTTTTGGAACTTGCACTGCTGGTCAGGACAACATTAAATTTACGAAATACTTTTTTATTCTTTTATAAGAAGAAGAACTTATTTTATTTTTTTTGTACGACTGTACAACTTTATTCAAACATTTCAGTTTTTAACTCACACTTATACAAAAGTTAACAAAAAAAAACCACCTCAACATTCCACTAAAAAAAAGTTAACACTCACATATATACATAAACAAAAAAAATATATATATATATATACTTATCATTATCTTTAAAACAAACCAAAATCTATATAAATATATGCCCAAAAAATAGCACTACAACTTTAGTTTATTTAATACAAAATCCGCTATTTTGGACAAATTATAGGGTAAGGGGACTTTATTAGTTCTTAATTTATACATTAAAATTGCGACCTTGCTGTTAAAAAAATGATTTGATTGTGAAACGGGCCAGAGTAAAAATAAACAAATTCCCTCAATAGTACGAAAGGCCGAACTTTTCATTAAACCGTTCCCTTAAAACATCTAAAAATCGAATCACCTCTGGACATTCCATTAAAAAATGAACCAAAGTTTCCCTTGCATTCATACAGAAGGAGCAAAACTTATCCTCACTTGTTTTGCCATATATTGCACCAAGGGGTAGGGTGTTAGTAACAATTCTATACTTAAACCAGAATAGGGGATAATTAAGATTTTTAGGTTGAATACCTTTTATTATATCATAACTTGAACAGCTTATTTTAAAACTGCCTCTTCTATCTATTTGAGATATAAAATGTTTTTTGATTTTTCTTCTAATAATAAAATCCGAAGAGTCTTGTTAAGACTTGATTTCATAAAATTGTAAAAACTATCTCGCAGTCCTATTTGCCTGTTTTTAAATTCTATTTTACTTAAAATTGTATTTTTCTCTAAAATTTCACTATTAGTAAGATTATTCGAACTATTGAAAATATCCCCTAAGCAATAAAACTTCTTTTTAATGGAAGTCCCATCAAGAAATAGTAATCTTTTATTTGCCATTACTGGCTCCTGCCATGCCATTTTTGGTAAAAGAGAGTGAATAAAGTATGTATTAACATAAAGATTTTCTTTCCAGAATGAACTAATTCCTTTAGAAATCCCCAATATAATAGAAGGCCCATTTCCTCTTTCCACCCCCAAAGAACGCCCCGAATCTCTAAAATATTCTTCCTTCAACACTGCTGTCCATACAGTGCCTTCTTACAACACTCTTCAGAACCAGTTAAACCACCTTCCAGAAACACTCCAAATTCAGTAGACCTAATCCACCCAATTTTGAAGGAGTTATGACACGTTTCCATGAAACAGCTTTTGGTTGTCCGTTTGGAAATAAAAAAGAGTCACAAATCTTGTTCACCTTTGTACAGACGATTTCTGAAACTGGCGTCAGTTTTAAAATATGGATGATTCTGGGTAAAATTTTAACGTTCCATGTGTAAATTCTTGCTGCAATATCTTACTCGATAAATTTTGATAAATAGCCAGTTGCCATGTGAATGGTGTCTTCGATGAGCTTACAATTTTCAATTTGATCTTGATCATCTAATGTTATAAAAGTTCCGAGCACATTAATTTTATTCGTTACTTGTATTCCCTGTGTATCAAAAATTACATTAAAATCAGCAGTGAAAGTCGTCTTTTTAAAATTAATTGTTAAGCCCGATTCTTTTCTAAAATTTTCAAATATATCTAAAGTTTCATTAAAAGATTGGCTTTTTTGGCCTCCTGAAATATCATACTTATATCGTCGGCAAATGCCTCTGTTTTCTTTTCGTATTCCCTATTTTTACCCCTTTTATTTTATCGCATTTTTGTATTTCTTCGATTCAATAATTCAAACTAATTATAAACAAGGCTGGCGAAAGGTGGTCACCTTTTCAATTTTAAAGGCATTATGATCTCTTTCATAAAACGTAAGAATATCTGCTAAACTCAAACCCACCAATAATAAAAAGTTGTTTCCTATTCCATGATCTTTCAAACATTGTATAATCCAACGATGAGAAATACTGTCAAATGCCTTTCTAAAGTCTATACTCATAATGGCTACGTTTAAATTTTGTTTTTTTTGCGTACGCCATGGAGTCTTTTAGGCCTCGCCCAACATCCTCCATTGTTCTGCCTGCAACAAAGCCTTTTTGAGACGGATTGATTAGGTGAGGAAGTTAATTCCTTAGCCTCTCTGCTAAAATTCCGTTATGGATTTTCAAAGATGTATTTAGCATAGTCAAGGGTCTTAGATTTTCGACATATCTCTCGGATCTTTGGTTTTCTTCGGAATTAATAATAATTTTCCTGAGGAGATGTCTCTCTCGAAATACCCATTTGCATTAGCTCCCTCTTATACTTTTTCGAGCAGTGTTGACAGAATGTCCGAAAAACTTTGAAAAAATTATATTGGGAACCCGTCCGGTCCGGGGACTTATCTTTCTTTTTATATTTCCTAATGTAACTCATTATCTCCTCACTTTTTTTCTAAAATTTCATTCAGTTTGCTACTTATTTGGATCGACTTCTTGGCTTCTCTCCTTTTGATCTGTCTGATCAAATCCGCTGAGTTGAACAGACATTTCATACCTCTACCCTCGAGTAATTCCTTACAATCATTGCAGGAGTAAAGTTTTCCATAGAACTTTTTAACTATTTTTCTTATGCAATATGAATTTTCTTCTAAGTTTCCGTCAGAATTGAAAAGTGCCCCAACCCGTTTTTTGCTTACTCCACCTTCCTCAATTTTCTTCATTACATTGAAGTATACCTCTTCTTTAGGTATTAAAGGAATCCTTGCCCTAATCATGTGGCCCTCTGAAAGAGTTTGCTTGTATTCACGAATTTGCTCTTCGTTTACTATGTCTTCTATACCCTGTTCTTTAGCATTCACACATTTATAAATTTTGCTTTCCTTTCCTCACTCAATCTGACTCCCAATGTTATATATTCTCGTCTAGAGCAATCCATCACCAATTTTAATGCATGAGAAGGGGACTTTATTTCGCTATTTTTAAGCTTAAAAGCTTTGTCACCTTTGTACACGTATCCTTGTGTTCTAAGAGGGTTGTGTATCGCTGAAAACGCGCACAACACGTGGATTTTTCTCCAGCCGGGACAATATTTTCTTGCCCTTCTTAACCCTGCAGTCCGTGGAGGCCGCCGAAAGTAGCTGACTGCGCCGAAGACAATAAAACTTCAGATCAGCATCCCTCACAGCCCACCAGACTGTCGTTTTTGACGTCCCCAGGGCCTTGGTCACCATTGAGCAGGATGCAGTGGGTGTTTCCTTAACTGTGGCCACAATTGCTCCCTTTTGGTCCATATTAGCAGGTCGTCCAGACCCAGACTTGCGGTTGAGGTCTCTTCCATTCTTTACAATTTTAAATCAAAGAAATAGCCAAGCCAGATACACTTAAATTGACCATTAATTAAGATGGAATTTTACAGCCATCCAAGCCACCATTGCGTAGCTCTATTTCGTCAATAACTATGATCAGAATGTTGTTAATGTTTATTTCATCAAACAGCTCAAGGAATGTTTTTAAGCTTGAGAAGTGTCGATCCACTGTTGGTTTGGCCAATGTCTCACCCAACCGATCCCTCACCTTCTCCAGTATCTAATCCAGAGGAATGTAAATGTTGTACTCCTCCACTTCAGGCAATTCCTTGAGGAAGCCTTTCTTGCATCGTGTTTTGCCTAAATGCCTTGAACTGAAATGGTTGAGTCAGTTAAAACTATTTATTAATAACCTTTGATAAGAAGGCCTGTAGTCATCTGACACATTATTGTAATAAAATTCAGAGCTTGCGTCACTTGTTGGGACATTGAAATATTCTGGAGAAGTATCCTCAAGTCTTTTCAATACCACCCCGCAGAATATTTTTTTTCTTTGTTCTTCCAGAATGGAATTTGTTACGGAAAATAATTTCTGAAAAGATAAACAACGAATAAAACATAACTAACATACCTTATCTGAGTCATTCTTCATAATGATGAAAATATGCTTGAGTTGTAAGATAGAGCTGTATCAAAATTTAAATAAAAAAGTTAGTACATAATACAAAATATAAAAGAAATAGCAAGCTTACATGAAGAAGTATTGAACCCAAAGAGCGCTGACTTGAAACTGTCCCAATATTAAAATAATAAAATAATTATCCTCCTTTTTTGTTGCACTCGGATGCGCGTGTCACCTTTTTCTATTAATGCATTCGTTGAGAAGAAAGTATGCCGAAAGTATATTCATAAATGCAGCATTTTGAAAGCCAAAAGAGGGCATTATAGAAGTAAGTTTCTTGGTTGCACGAGGATGGTCATTCCTGGAGGCTTTCGGAAAGTCCGGCTCGAAGTTTAATATTGAAATCTAATACTGATTTGAACACTGGCAAATGCTTCATATTAATGTTATTGAAGACTACCATTATCAGACTCAGTCAAAGTGATGACAAACATTTCCCATTTGTCTTCCCATAACTAACACCTCGAGTTAACTGATCTAAACTGATATGTATTTCATAATAGGAATTCTTTATCTACTAATAGAAGTATGGAAACAAAAAAGTGCATGGAAACAAATAGGAAAGATGATCAAAAAGGAGCAGAGTGACATAGAAAATCTGCTACAAGAGCTCAAATTAATTGTATCCAACACCGGATTGACGTTTTTTTTCTAAAAAGAATCTTAGCGTGTGTTTAATCATTTATTTCATTGTAGTTATTTGTATAAAAATAACTAATGAGCTAGGATTAGCCGGTCTAAAAATATTGTGTATAAAATTATGATGAAAATTATATGACAAAATAGTTATTAAGTAAAACAAAATTTTCTAAAAATATATAAAAAACATCGAAATACGTTATAGAGGAATTGTCCCACATAATATTTTTTTAACTCTTGGTCATATCGGTTGTGGATGCGTTCCAGAGGGCCATGTTACCGTCAGTGTTGGGCAGAGGGACTCTCATGAGATGGCATTCATGGCAGAGTGCAAAAAGTGTTGATGAAGCGGGTGGTGACCGGGCTTAGACATTTTCCATGCCTGTAGTCTAGATGACTGGACAACTATATATGGTTGAGACTCCTCAATCCTGACCTGTCCATTAGCTCTTTTACAGTCACGTGGTCTTCCTTCGCCTGCCAAGAAGTACTCTGGTCACGTCATTGATTAAAGCCTGAACTCTAACTGCCATCGAGGATTTAGAGTTTGTTATCAATATTCTTACCTGGAATGTAAGATACGAGTAAACCTACAGAGTGAGCTCATTAAGACTATCTGCCTAGGTAGTGGAATCGTCAGCATACTGCATGAGGTTTTCACCTATTGCAGTAGCCATGACCGTGGTCACGACAACTGCTCAAGGATCGACCCTTGTCCAACACCCTCCGACAGGAGGACAGAAATAGCGCCATTCCAATCCGCTTGCTTTTTTACCCCGACATGTAAGACATGAACCAGCAATTGTGTGTTTTGATACCCCAAGTGCATCCAACTGCTCTTCAAGGACTTCGGAGCTGAAGGTGTCAAAGGCTGTGGAGAAGTCGAACACTGCCACTGCGGCACCACCAGACTCCTTTCTTAGATCGTACCGCTTGCTGAAGGCATTGATCAGGGCCATTGTTGTGGACCAACTTTTTCTAAATCCGTTCTGTTGTTCTGGAAAGAGACCGTTTCCCTCAAGATAGGATATTATTTTTGAAACTTCCGGGAGCACTGAGACTGGTCTATAAGAAGAGGCCGCCAGAGGGTCTTTTCCTGAGCTCTTGTGCTTCGGGTGCACTATTGCTTCCTTAAACATTTTGGGAAATGTTGCCGTCATTCTGCTCGTGTTGACTAGGTGTTTCAAAGGGGTCGCAAGTTCCCAATTTTAGAACCTTGAACCTCATATCCCCTTATTGTGCTGGATAATGCGGATTAAATATTATTCCATCATGTAATAATAATTCATGTACTCAATATAATAAATGTAGTCATATATAAAGTATAATGTTTATTTAAAAAATATTGTATTAGATACATATTATAAATGTATTTAAATGTATATACAAATATATTTAAAAAAGAATGCAAATTTCATTTTACAATAACTAAATAATTGGTCTTGTTGGATCCGTCATAATCGTCCATTTGTCGTATTAGTCTATCATTTATATATCTATATATATTGAATGGCTGATCCCCACCATTTCTCATATCAACATTTTTTTTGAGAAATAGATTCTTCATTTTTTTAAATTCGTATAAATTTCCATATATTTGGATGGGTATTGATAGAGCTTTGGAGGGCGTTATGATATCCCTCGATGCTATTGTTTGTGCGAATGAGACCCCTCTGTGTCCGGGAATATATACTTCAAAGGGAGATCGGAAATTGAGGAGCTACTCTTCGACATCGTTCCCCAACGCCTCGTTCGCAGCCGATATAAGTTGCCTTAAAATAAGACACCGTGTCCTGAGACAATTCGTCATGAGTTCCACGAAGCCTTCCTCCAATCATCCGGGGGGAGAAATGCTAACGCTGAGAGGCATTTCCTTTTTATATTAAATGTCGGGTCCACACACAATAACGGTCACGTAAACCAAATTCCACAATGTGTATTAAGATTTTTTACTAAGGTGGAACAGACATCCTGTGACGACTGTGTCAGTAAAGATTTCCCCAACCGCATTACATATCCCCTTCTCAAAGTCAATCATTAAGGTTTCGGGGGATAGAGAAGGTTCCAAATCGTTCAAGGCTCACAAAAATCTGGTGTAAGTAGCTTGGAACTATTATGCAATAATGCAAAAATCCGTAAAAAAACGTTCTTCAGGACTACATAGAGGGTTAAAATTGATAATAAGTATTAGGGGCACACTTTAAATTTCAGCACAGGCCCAGTCCTTCAATTTTTTAATGTCCATTAGTCCCAAATTTGTTCCGAATATTAAAATTTGGTTTTCGTCTAACGACCCGCTATCGTGAAGGAGAAAGTTATCCCCATTGTCTAGCAGAGTGTACTCCAATGCAATGGTGAATCTACTCTGTCTTGTGGATATTGGCGGGGCCCAATCCTCCTTCTGTCTCCATTATCTTATGCCTCATGAAAGGTTTTTGACGCTTGGTAGAGCAGCCATGGCATTGGAGTCCTAAGTGGCACAGGATTGTGCTATAACGTCACGGGAGCACTGAAAACGGACTTCCCTAAAACTATTGGGTAAATCCTAGACGACCAGGTTGGTCTAAAGCCTAACATCCCTGAATCAATAGTTAGACAATGGATAGAGAAGTTTGAGGCAACATCAAAGAAGGACATTATAAATCCGAAGCTCTCAAGAAAGATGGACCACTCCATGGAAAATTTGATACTCCAAGGGCTCTCAACCTGGAAAAAAGTTTTCCAGACAATCTTGGTTTAGCCTTGATGTCAAGATGTACTCGACTCTATATGTTGCAGCCAAATCATGGAATACATTTTCAAGGGATGAAATGGATAATAGTATTCCATATTGAAAGGGCAAAATACTTTGTTTCCCAATTCCTCTAATTGATTCCATATTTATTTTCATTTTTTGGAGCACCTCATTTTGTTCTTTGAAATTTGTCCCGAATCCGCTTGAATATACTTCACAGTCAAAGTGTCTCCTGCTGTTGAAAGTATCGAACCACTGTATCGATAAAGTCAGATTAGGACTTTTATTCGGAAAAATATACTTTAGAGCAGAAGCTGTTGTGTGGCTCAATAGTTGAGTGGCCCAATAGTTGAGTGGCTAGACAAACTCTTTGCCTTTGACTGCTCTGATATTCTAAATGGATTTCCTTAATTTTATGAGCTATTTTAAACTCTTGGGAATCTTTTTCCATTAAGCTTTGAAAATCTTTTTTTGTGATGGTTGATCCGTCGGGCAAATAATATCCTCTGTCTAAGAGGTGGTTTCTCAAGAGTTTAATTAAATGAGGGACATCATGAAACATGTATATTTTCTTTGATGTGTCATAAGGATTCCAAAAATATGGCGAATCTTTTGTCACTCCCAATGAGTTTCGCAGTCCAACATTTGATGGGGCCATGTCTGAAACCACGGCCACGACTGTAATCCCCCTTCTTTCAATCTCATTAATGATCTTGAAATGAACGTCGACGGACATTGAAGTATCAAAGGCATAATAACGGGCATCTTCCATGAGTCCAAGATAGGGAATAGTCAAAACAGCTCTTTACATCCATTTCATCAAACGACAAGATCCAATATGGATGAATTGATTGTCCACTTTCGAAAACCCTGCAAAAAATATTAAGTTAATATTCTGATACCGTAGACGTAATTTTTTACATTGCACTAATTCTTAGAGTATTATATTGCAAAATTAAAGGAAGCTTTATTACACAGTTTAAAATATATATATATTATCTGAATTTATAAGCTAATAAAAGGATTAATTTTTTCAGTTTTTAGTCCAACTTTTAGTAGCTAGACAATGTTCTAAGTATCAAATAATTATTATTTTAAGTTGCTATAATTTTAATAGGTTTTTCATTTCATACGAAACTTGAATATCACTTATCATCAAATTTTGAGTGCACTCCCTTGATTGAGCAAATGATACATTCGTTACGAAATAAGACCCAATGAATCCAAAATGTTTTAAGTATCAAAATAAAGTACATTATATATTCATCAATTATCAAAAGTACTAACTAAAACAAGTGAATGTAATACAGGGAAAATTTTTCATTACCTCAGCAATTCACGACTCTATTAAAAGATATTAACAAATATCAAAAAGTTTTAGAGCCAAAATGTATTGTTACGATACTTAAATGTAGCGAATGATACATTTTTTTTTCTCAATGATTCATTTATTCAAAATTAACACATCAAACAATATATTATAATTTAATCAAAATAAAAATTATAAATCATATAAAACACGATAAAAGGAAAAGCACTAACTAATATAACAAATATGACTTCATAAATGTAATTCATTGAGAACTGTTGGGATATTTTTTTTTTATTCTTTTCATATCTTAAGCTGCAACAATCGTTTGCAATTTTGCGATACACTTGGAGGCTATTAAAAGACTATTAAGCCATAAAGTTTTTCTTCATTCGTGGGGTTCCTTCCGATGTGATGTTTAAAGGCTGTGTCTAATATTAAACATTTTAGGTCTATGCAATCTCTGAACTCGTGGGCATCTTGTTTATTCCGCATACGAATGTATACGAGTTAGTATTATTTTAGAAATATGTACTTATGTTTGTGTATTTGAATTTATTTATAAATCAGACTTGTTAATTTGTCGTTCATTTATTGTCATTCGCGAACGATGAACGACAAGGAAAATTCCTTATCGTTCGTAGTTCGATTTTAGCGCCAAAAAAGATTTTTATTTTTATGGGAAAAATTTTCTTTCTAGAGAAAACTTTATCAATTTATTTGAGAATGGCGAGAAAAAATTCTTTAAAAAAAAGTATTTTTTTCAGAATGACGAATGATGAACGATTCAATTAAAAAAACGATGAACGACGAACGATAACATTTGGTGAACAACAAACGAACAATAATTTTTTGCAAATGTCAACAAGTCTGACATATATATATATATATATATATATAGAGAGAACAATACAAATATAAATAAAAACTGGACCCCTTGGACTAACAAAGATACCAGATTTAGATTCAGTTGGTCTTATTTCATTAGAAATTGTTTAATTTGCACAATCAAGAGAGTTTTTCCAAAATTAGTTGACAAGTCAATTTATCATAAATGTTTTGCTACATAATATTGGTCCCCTTTTATAATTACCATTCATTCTTTTCTGCAATATATCCAGAGGTGTGTGTTGAATTCCAAGAGTACATTGGAATTTTGAGATCCATTTCTCAAGGTGGATAAAGCTGGCAAAGGAAGGGGAAAGTTCTTTGAAGATATGCATATGCTTTTCCGCCAGACATTGATCTCAAAATCAATGAACTTTGGATATCTTCTTCAGATCAACTTTTAGGCCTAGCTTTCAGCTTTTTGTTCATAAGAACAGTGACTTGGCTTGAAGAAAATCTTTGCTCCAACTTATTTCTTATTTCCAGAGAATTCTTGGTCTTCGATATTTTTGGTGGCATATTCATTTTTTGAAGATAAATTATTGTTTTTTTTTGCCTTTGGATAATCAAAAGCAATTTCTTTTTTTCCTTTATCCAATTTGTATAATCGTTTATGTCCATGTCGACCTAAACGGACGCATTTTTTTGGACTTCTTCGACTTTCATCGTACAAATTGTATCATTTGGCAGACTTGTTGATGCTTGTCCTATTTCTGTGTTACTGCACAATTCTTCATATAAATTATTGCTGGAAGACAATGCGTCCTTCTTAACCCATTAAAGCTGAAGATTATTTTGTCACATAAATCTATAAATTTTTGAGAATATAAATTGATTTTTTTATTTCTTAAATATACGATAAAATTTTGGAGAAAAAATACTGAAAAACCGGGGTTTTGACCGGCAGGATTTCCTACCACTCGGCTATAAAATCATGTTTGTGTTCTTTTAAAATGTAACTTTAAAAAACAATTGTCAACATATATACAAGATAACTGTAAATAATTTCTTTAGCCTAACATACATACAAATATCAATATGAAAACTGGCGACGTTTTGAATTCGATCTCCTCCCTTTTGACCTCCAATGTTGCCCTCTATTGTAGCGAACAGTCATTGTAGCAGGCCTGCTGGGCTATACTCTAGGATCTGTTTTTCTTAAAAATTCCAAACTTTTTTGAAATACCAATTGCTATAGTTATCTTATTTTCTCAAAATTATGTCTTTTTTCCTTTTGATATATTCTACTTGGACAAACGGCTTGGGAATTTACACTTCATGCAAAAATTGGCCATCACATTTTTTTGGAAAGAATTCTCACTATATAATAGGATATATTCGGTCAAAAAGGTCAACACCGCCTACGAGCATATTGTAAGTACTAATAGAATGGGCATTTTGACATTTATGTGTTTTCCTTTGACCTTATTACACCTGATAGCTGTTAGAAATGGATTTTAATTTTTATTTGAGGCTACCGTGACAAGCTTGTTATTTTTCCACTACGCAAGTGAAATATTTTTTCCATGTAGCCTCGTTCCTTTTTCATCTTGGTCATTCTTAGCATCAGTGGAGGTACACTTCCTACCACATTGCAATTTTGTGTATGAATATTTTTTGCAATATTTTCAAATCGAAGATGGAGAATTTCCTCATGAGTGCGCTTTAAAATAATAATAAAACGAGAATACATACTTTATTCGATGATGTTTATGATTTTATAAGGAACTGATCAAAAACCATAAATTATGTCATAAAATTTAATTTCTAATGTATTTATAGACGAGTGGCAGGATATCCTGCCACTAAAGTTTGTTGCACCACAAATAAAAAATAAAAATAAAAAGTGAACAAAATATTAATGTCATGTTATTTTTATACAATTCAAGAATCCAATTAGCTAAATTCTTGAACAATTTTACTCTGACTTATACTAATACATGGCCATATTTATGAGACATAACAATTCAAACCATTCTTACTATACTAGCTTGTGTTCTAAACTGTATTGACGAAACAATATTATATATATGACAATGAACATTATTACTTAGTTAACCTAAAATGTATTAAGAACAAGTTAAAACTTAAACAAAGGAAAAATATTAGATGGAACTTTTTCTACGTCATTTTAAATTGAATGGCAGGAAAACCTGCCACTCGTCTTTAACGGGTTAAGGTGGTACACACATTCCTTATCGGCCTGTTTTTGCATCCTTTGTGTAGCCCTGGGTAAATAAATTAAATACTATAGCATTTTAATATTGTTTTGTTTAGCATAAATCAAAAGATCCGATATATCAAACTATAAAGCTACAAACGGGTGAACCCATCAATAATTCATAATTATTTCCGCAGAGATAATTCACAAAACTATTTAATACTACCAATTCCCTAGTTTTATTTTGAAGTATATACTTGTGGAAATGGCTCGTCATTCTTATTATATACGTGTATAAGAAAAGAAAAAAAAGTTAATTTGTAGTTTTATATATGTATACTTCTGATCAGAGCTGGGAGTATCGATTGATATTCGATCTATCAGTGCTATCGGCACAAGAGTTTTTTCTAACGATACCGCTGTATTTGGAAAATCTACCAAATATTGCTACCGATTGCATGACTTCAGTTGATTGGTAGCGGTAGATTGAAAAGCGAATATCATATATTTATTACAAAAATCATCCAATATAAAGTTCAGTAAAACCTTACAAACACACATACACATCAGCTATGAACTTGTATTAAGAGAGCACGGGTCTCTACTGCGGAACAAACTGTATATGAGTCCAGTTCCGATCTATTGATATCCATTGGACACAGCTTTTTCCATCAGCAAGGTTTTTATTATTATAACGTGCATAAAATATTTGCATATCAACTTTTTACCGATTACCGATACCAGTCGTAGATTCTTTTACTGAATTCCAGCTCTGGTTCTGATAAATAACGGTATAATTATTCTATACGATATTGGGCCTCATGGAAATTTATTCCCACAAAAAAACACCATAATCAATCTTGGTTTATATCAAATAGGTTTTTTAATACATAAAGATTATTCATGTCGAATTATGATTTACTGTTATGTCCACCACAATATATTGTATAATAAATATAAATATATCAATGATAATTATTGTTATTGAAATACTCAAAAGCCAATACAAATTATATTACCTTTTCCTTCTTAAATCGACCGATTGTCGTACTTCAGGAGTCTCATGAGCCAAATTATGTGTAGGAGTAGCGTCAATTTTTAATTTCCTCCTTATCTTGCTGCTGGAAGCCCTTCCATAATTTGGCATCAGTTCTGCCTTCAAATTTATTTCAAAACATTCAAACTCAAAATGTCTTGAACAAATCCTGGCAGTTCCGAGACTAATTGGATCTTCTCTGTGGCATGCGTGAACCCATTTTTGTTGGAGATCCATCCTTTTCGGAAATCTATGGTACGAATATCCGCCATCCGAGTCCATATGTGGAGAAAAGCATGCAGCCACAGCACAGGTTGCCATTTTCTTCACAAGGGACCCATATTTCTCCATAATTTCTCTCAGAGCCGCAAGGTTAGTTTCTGTTCCATTTTTTATTGTTACTTCAACTGGTTCCTGAATTAGTCTGAGCTTATTAAGCCCTCTCAACTCAAAGAAAAAGCCATGATCCATTTTGAATCAGTTCTTCTTCCCTTTAAATTTCTCTATCATGTTAATAGGACCTTTAAGAGAAATTATTATGTAACCGGCACCACTTTGACAATCATTTATTGTTGAAATATCTTCTTCCTTTATATCCAACAGGCTACATAATTGCATGTAGTGTTCAATCTCTGGACGGAAGCCCTTTACGCTTTCCCCTTCTTCATTTTTCCAGTCAATGACAATTTTTGACCAAAACGGATTGTCATTAATAGGTCTTGGATGTAGATTCTTCCTTTTTGTTCTGTATGAGTAAGAATCTCTTTCATCCTTCTTATGTTTGTCCCTTCATTAATGATCTCCCTTTCCTTTGCCCCACTTCCCTGGCTGATGCAGTTTTGATCTTCCTTGGTGTTGTCTTGTACGCTTTCTTTCCTTCCAATAGCACCCCTCCGTTTTTCTTTTCCTTCCCCGTTGTTGAATTTCCCATTCATGAAGCCTGCGCGCGCGTGACCGTCGTCCACCTCACTGCACCCCATCTGCAGCCCGTCTTCTTCTGAATGCCTGGCTGTTTCACTCATTTCTTCCACAACATCCCCTTCTCCTGAGTCCGAAGGAGATGATGGTTCTTTATCCTGTTGATCAAGGGGTTTCTCTGGAGGGGAATCCTGACTTAGCATAATTTTTTCATAAAGAAAAAAGAAGAAGCCAACGAGTCTGCCTCCTGCAGAGAAATAACGTCACCCTCTAGAGAGGTGACGTACACGGATCCCTCCCACTCTAAATTGGCTAATTAATGCTCTTAAACACACACAATAAGGGCCAATTAGCACACCATCGAAGTGAGAAATCCTTTACGTTCACGAACCAACACAAACACTGTAGCTAAACACTATAGGTTAAGGCTCACAGAAATATTATCACGGAGCAATGTTGACACGTTTTCTTCTTTCAAAGAAACAATAACATATATTATGTGATGTAAATTTTGGAGCCTGAATAAAAAAAACAATTAATTACTCTTTAAACTATTTATATTTTAATTCTTGACAGTTGCTTAGATTTCAACAACTTATTTTGGAGTTTTGCACTGCTTAATCAGGAAATGATATCCGTTTATCTTCATCAGGTCAGGTTTTCATGCTAAATTGATTTTAAAGAGCCATTTTGTGACAAAAATTTATAGCATTTTTGTTCATTACCAGCTGACTTTTCATGTGTATCGTCCTATATTTTTAAAATAAGAAAAAATGACCTTTCAACAACATATATTCATTATCTGATTGTATATTTTAAGCTGAATGATGTACATTAAAAATTATAAATACGTGTAAATTGCATGTTGCCATTTTTTTAGCACTGGGATAAAATAAGTATGATAATAATTTAGTTGAGTTAAATAATTTAAGTGTTCCTATAAAATATAAGAATTGATAATATTTTTTTAAAATGAAATCAAAGATTCGTGGGTTATTATGCGTCAGCAATAAAAAAATGTTATAATAATTTAGAGGAACATTTAAATTATTTACCACCTATTTTTAGAACTTCAGGGCTTAAACTTCCGTTTATTCGAACTCCTGGAATGCTGAGTTGCAGGGAGGTCTCTCTTCAGAGTCCAACAGTAATCAGCCATCATGGCTGCGTCCCAACGACCCTGATACCTGGTCTCCATCTCCTTCATATCTTGATGAAATCTCTCTCTCTCTGCTAGTCACTCATAGAACCCAGGTTCTCAGGAAATCGGTTCATATGGGAAAATAGGTAATGAACCTTGATGCTCATATTGCAGCCCAGGTTTCTGAAAGCAATCAGCATGTTGTTGACTACTTCTTTGTAATTTCGGGCCTTATTGTTCCCAAGAAAATTCTTCACGACCAGAACAAATGCCTTCCATACTTCCAGTTCTAAATCTTTCATTGAGTTTTCGAACTCTGGATCCCTGATGAGCTGGCGGATTTGAGGACCGTCAAAGATTCAACCTTCTAACTTCGCCATGGTCGATCCGGGAAAAGTTTGGCACAAGTAAGTGAAGCAGTCACCGTCTTTGTCCACAGCCTTGATCAACTGCTTCATTAGACCAAGCTTGATATGCAGTGGGGGAAGATTATTCGATCTCTGCTCACCAGAGGGTTGTTGGTGATGTTCTTTTCTTTGCAAGGCACCAATTCCTCCCGCATAGGCCAGTCCTTCTTTGTGTAATGCTGAGCACGGTCCCTACTATCCCACATGCACAGAAAACATGGGTACTTGGTGAAGCCAGGCTGCTGTCCCAACAAAAAGTTTACCATCTTCAAGTCAACACAAATAAGCCATTTATGCTGATCATAGCAAATTTTTCCCAACACATACTTCACCGATTCATAGTTTTCTTTCAGTGTTGTCGAATGAGCCAGGGAAATAGAGGCAAACTGATTGCCGTTGTTGAGCAGAACACATTTAAGTGATCGCTTGCTGCTATCAATAAACAATCTCCACTCTTTGGGGTCATAATGCGACACTCCAAGCTCGAGCAGAAGCTGTCCAATATCGGCAAAGTATACCAAGTCCTTTTCTTCGGAGAAAAAACGGAGGTATTCTTGATGCCTAGTACGAAAAAAACTGACACGAGCACTGTCAGATAGAAGGTTTTTATCCTTCAATCTCGTCTTGGTGGAGCTGATGCCATAGCGCTCCGAAGAGGACTCGGGCCCCATGGGGGAGATGGCTTCCACCTGAGAGTGTTGGAAAGTCTTTGCTTAGTTCCCAAGTATGGGTTTAGTGTGACGTGAAGAGTGAAGCCAATGCAGGCGAGGGCGTGGTGGTGTTTGGTCCGCCTTCTTGAGTGTGTGGGGGATGGGAGTCTCTCCCCAGGTCCATGCAGGGTCGCTTGTGTGGTATCTTCATGGCATGCCCGGCGGCTACTGTTGAAATGGTGCTCTGTTTCAGGATGAGTGGATGTAGGGCAGGTGGACCCCCCCCCCCCCGGAATAGAGGACGGCGGCGGATCGGTGGGTAGACAACTGCGCGTCTCATAAATGAATGATGTGTATCATTGTGATTTGTGGCTGGTGAAAGGATTGTGTTGTTGGATGTCTTGTCTTTGTCTTGGCAGTACGGTCCTGGGCTCCTCAGGGCGGCGGCTATGAGTTTGAAGGACGTGGGTGGGTGGCTGGAAGGGAGGTCGTCCCGCTGCATCTTTTCCATACTTAATAAAAGGTGAATTTAGCAAACGAAAACGTAAGTAATTCATTTTTCTGCTGCAAAAAACGATGGATTCACTTGAATAGGAGACTCCCCGATAGAATAGGCTAGTAGGTAGACAGGACAAGGGCAATGACTCTCCAATTGATTCCATATTTATTTTCATTTTTGAAATTTGTCCCGAATCCGCTTGAATATACTTTAAAGTCAAAGCGTCTCCTGCTGTTGAAAGTATCGAACCACTGTATCGATAAAGTCGGATTGGGACGTTTTATTCGGAAAAATGTACTTTAGAGCAGAAGCTGTTGTGTGGCTCAATAGTTGAGTGGCCCAATAGTTGAGTGGCTAGACAAACTCTTTGCCTTTGACTGCTCTGACATTTTAAATGGATTTCCTTAATTTTATGAGCTATTTTAAACTCTTGGGAATCTTTTTCCATTAAGCTTTGAAAATCTTTTTTTGTGATGGTTGATCCGTCGGGCAAATATCCTCCAGTGTAATACTCATTTTTACTAGCAGTCGTAAGGGGTGAATGACTAATAATAATTTTCAACAGCTGAAACAGTAACAAATAATAAACATAACTATAATAAATATTCAGACGTTTTTAATTTAAAGTCAACAAAACCTTTTGGTCCGCCATTTCTTTAGGAGTGCCTTTGTCTCCTTAAAACGCTGTATCGTGTAAGAGACATTTGATTTCGACACCTTCATGGGCTTCAAGGCTTCCACAATTGCCCTGCAGCTATGTCCCTTTTGGTAGAACTTTGCGATGGCTTCACGTTTCTCCATCTTGAAGATGACCAAAGCAGTACACAAAAACAAGTAAAGTAAAATATGTATTAAAAATATCTCTTTACAATATACAGGTGATAGAGAGAGAAAAAAATCTAGAATTGGACCCAATAAACACACGCATATGTACTGTCCCAAGACATAATTGTCACCCAGTATATATATATATATATATATATTTATAAATTATCCAATACATAAATCATACTGTTAGTATCACAAAATGATATATATATAAATATACACATATAAACACTATATATATATAAGTATTCATAATATCTATAATATGTATAGTATATATATATATATATATATCAAAATATATATATATCCTATATATATATATATATATATATATCATTTATTATTATATAGTTATCAACTATGTCATGATTGTTACTCCATCTTGTATCATCGTTCGAGTAATCGATTCGGTGCGAACGACTGAACGACGAAAGTTTTTGACGAACGACAATAATTCCTTATCGTTCGTAGACTTCGTTCATTTATTATCATTCGCGAGCGCCAAAGTTTTTGACGATGAGTTTTTCATGATTTTCATTTTTATGGGTGTAGTGACGTCAGCTTAGGTCATGAGGGAGTGTTGTGAAAAAGCCACACTGCGACGTGCGAATCAGATGAAATATAGATATCAAAGTGAAGTGTTTTATTATAATGTCTAGAAAGGGAAGTCAGACGACCTCGGGATTGTCGTCAGAGACACAAGCTATCACGGCCCTGTCTAATTTAAAATTAGTAGAAGTTGTACCCAGATACAACGGAACGGGGGAGCTACAAGTATGGATCCGCCAAGTACAGATAGCTAAAGATTTGTTGGGATTCAACGAGGTTGCTCGGCTTATCCCACTCTTCCTTAGTGGAAGGGCCTTCAGTGTATATGATCAGCTGAACCCGGATGATAAGGTAGATGAGGAAAAAATCTTCAGGACCTTGAGGAGGGCTTTATCTATGAATCTGTTCACAGCGTGTGAGAGACTGAGGACGAAGAGGTGGTCCACTGAGGAGTCCGTGGACGTGTGCTTAGCGGAAATCAACGAACTTATTTGCTTGATGGGCGTTCCCGATTCCTCAAAGTTGGTATTACTGACGTTTATTTCCTCCATGCTTGCCGACGTGGCGGCTCGGATGAGAGCCACGCCAGGGGTCCTTGAAATGAGCGAAGACGATCTTACTTCAATGGCTCGCGCTCTCATGAGTGAGCACCAAGCTTCGCGAGCCCTGGAGTCTCAGTTCGAAGTGGGTCTTGTTACCAGATCCCAGGAAGGCGCATGCTTTTGGTGCGGGGGCCCCCATCGGGCGAAGGAGTGCCAAGAGCGGAGGCGTTGCTTTGCGTGTGGCGAGGCTGGACACTTGGTCAGGTACTGCAAGGGCATAGGAAACGATTCAGGGGCCTGCTTTGCGCTTGTAGCTCCCCCCAAACCAGAGATGGCGCGACCAGCCCGAGGATCCCGGTAATCATCCAGGGTCAAACTGTCATGGGGTTAGTGGACACCGGGTGCTCCCAGAACATAGTTAGAGCCGGTGTATGAAGGGAAGGCTCGTCCCATCCGACAAAAGGATCGCGACAATGGACGGATTCCTCATCGAGTGTTTGGGAGAGGCAGACGTTAGGCTCACCGTCAGGGATCGGACTCACAGCGTCCGAGCAATAGTAAGCTTCAACCTCATTAGCGGAGTGGACGTCATCTTGGCCACGACATCCTGAGAGGATACCGGATACTCTTCGATCGGGGAGAGTTGGTACTTGGAGCATGCGCAGAGGCAAGGAGAGAGGTCGAAGTGGTCAAGGGCGATAATTTTGAGGTCGTTTTCGACGGAGTGTCCTGGACTGCCCATTGGCAGTGGAAGGAGGAGCCAAGACTAAGGAACCGTACTAGCCAATACGAAGTCCCCGGCAAATTGAGGGGTAAGTTCCACAAGGAGGTGGAGAAGTGGGTCGAAAGAGGATGGCTCAAGCCGAGGTCCCCTAACTACGGGGGACTGTTGCCCCTGATGGCGGTGGAACACAAAAGGAAGGGAAAGGTTCGACCCGTGCTGGACTTCCGCGAGCTGAACGAGTTCGTGTCATGCAGTGTAGCTGACGCAGACGTTTGTGGGGACAAACTGAGGTCATGGATGCAATTCCCGGAGAATAGTGCCCTTCTCGATCTCAAGGACGCCTACATGCAGATTCGCGTAGCAGGGGAGTGCTCCTCCGCGATGCGGGTCCAGTTCAATGCCGAGCATTTGGAACTTACCCGGGTTGGTTTTCGAACTGAATTGAGCCCCCCAAATCATGAAAGCCGTGCTATTGTATGTGTTGTCAAGAGACGAAGATGTGTCGTCTGCATCAGACCACTACTACGACGACATAATTATCAACCTCGATAAAGTTTGCGCTTACAGGGTGAAGAAACTTCTCGTCGAATACGGCCTCGAGACGAACCCCATAGAGAAGATTGACGGAACAAGTGTGCTCGGGCTGGATGTTTTCAGAGCGCCTTATGGACGTCTCAGGTGGAGGAGGCTTGGAGAACCGTGCAACGTGATTGAAGAGCAAATGACGAGGAGGGAAGTATTTTCGTGGTGCGGAAAAATTGTTGGACATTACCCTGTAGCTGGGTGGTTGAGAATAGTGGTGAGCTTTTTGAAGAGGTCCTGTGGAGATGGCTCATGGAGCAGTAAAGTAGGGGCGGCGACGAAGAAGATGATGAGCGAGATTTCGGAGAAGATCATGATCGCGGACCCAGTCCAAGGTGTGTGGAACGTTGACTGCAATGGAACTTTTGATGTGTGGTGTGACGCAAGTTCAATTATTATCGGTGCCGTCATAATCAAGAACGGCGATATAGTGGAGAATGGTGCCTGGATTAGAAAAAAGATGATGGAGCTCATATCAATATAACTGAGCTAAACGCAGTGATTAAGGGTGTCAACATGGCCCTGAAATGGGGTGTCAAAAGCATGGTAGTTAAAACCGATTCTGCCACTGTTTTCTCATGGCTTAACACTCTGCTAAGAGGCACAAAGAGATTGAGTGTGTCCGGCGTGTCGGAAATGCTCGTGAGGAGAAGGATCGCTCTCCTTGGCGAGCTGTTTATGGAGTACGGCACAGAGTGGCGTGTCGATCTAGTGAGATCAGAGAAAAACCATGCAGACCTATTAACTCGCCTACCTAAGAGCTGGCTCCTTGATAACCGGACCAACGAAAATTAATTCGTAAAAGCCATCAAATGCACCATAGGGGAGTGGAGGGCACCCTCCATTTTGCGAAAAAAACGGGGGCCGAAGTACCGTTGAGTCTTGTCAAAGACATTGTGAAGAGTTGCTCCGAGTGTAATTCAATTGATCCGGCCTCCAAACAGTGTGGAGTAGGGTCCTTATCCGTTGATGAAAACTGGCAGAGACTCGCAATGGACGTCACACATGTTGGAAATGTTAAGTTTCTCACAATTGTGGATTGTGGGCCTAGCAGGTTCGCAGTTTGGAGGGTATTAAACAGCGCATCTGAAACTGAAGTATGCCAAAAGGTCGGAGAAGTCTTCAGTCAAATGGGCCCACCTGGTGAAGTGCTCTGCGACAATGGAAGGACTTTCCGGTCGGGCAAATTTTTCTCAACGCTGTCTGAGTGGGGAGTAGCACTCAAGTTTAGATATGCTTACAGGCCGTCGGGTAATGGGATCGGGAAAGGAACCATCGAACTATTAAGGCTTCGGTTGCCCGTACACAGTCATCTATAAATCGGAGTGTCTACTGGTACACTCACTCCTAGGAGTGACGGGGGCTTAATACCAGCAGCCTCAATTTTCAAGGATGAGTGGATAAATCCTTTCCTTTTGCCCGTCCAGGGAAGTGAAGCTGCTAGCAATAATGAAGAGGCCGAATTCTGTGTGGGCGAGGATGTTTGGGTGAAGCCACCCAATGCCAGGTGTACGGACTAGTGGAAGAGAGGTGTTGTTTCGGAGGTCAATAGCCCATTTAATATCGAAGTCAACGGTGTCCCTAGACACCCAAAGGACTTGAGAAGAAGAGCCGAGGGACTGACAGAGGACAGACGTGCTCTACATTTAACCGCCCATCACGAAAGACCTGAAAGAACGAAGAAGCGGCCTCGGAGATTGGAGGACTACATTTGTGATGAGGACATGATAGGGGAATGTAGTGACGTCAGCTTAGGTCATGAGGGAGTTTTGTGAAAAGTCACGCTGTGACGTGCGGGTCAGTTGAAATATAGATATTAAAGTGAAGTGAAGTGTTTTATTATAATGTCTAGAAAGGGGAGTCAGACGGCCTCGGGATTGTCGTCAGAGACACAATGGGAAAAAAATTATTCTAAAAAAACTTTTTTTGAGAATGGCGAGAAAAAAATCCTAAAAAACGTAATTGTTTCAGAATGACGAACGATGAACGATTCAATTTAAAAAAACGATGAACGACGAACGATAACATTTGGTGAACGACAAACGAACATATTTTTTTCGCAAACGACAACAAGTCTGATATATATATATATATATACTGGAGAACAATAAATATAATAAAACTGGACCCCTTGGACTAACAAAGATATCAGATTTAGATTCAGTGGGTCTTATTTCATTAGAAATTGTTTAATTTGTACAATCAAGAGAGTTCTTCCAAAATTAGTTGACAAGTTTATTTATCATAAATGTTTTGCTACATAATATTGGTCCCCTTTTATAATTACCATTAATTCTTTTCTGCAATATATCTAGAGGTTTGTGTTGAATTCCAAGAATACATTAGAATTTTGAGATCCATTTTCTCAAGGTGGATAAAGCTGGCAAAGGAAGGGGAAAGTTCTTTTGAATATATGCATATGCTTTTCCGCTAGACATTGATTTCAAAATCAATGAACTTTGGATATCTTCTTCAGATCAACTTTTAGGCCTAGCTTTCAGCTTTTTGTTCATAACAACAGTGACTTGGCTTGAGGAAAATCTTTGCTCCAACTTTTTCTTATTTCCAGAGAATTCTTGGTCTTGATATTTTTGGTGGCATCTTCATTTTTTGAAGATAAATTATTGCTTTTTTTTGCCTTTGGATAATCAAAAGCAATTTATTTTTTTCCTTTATCCAATTTGTATAATCGTTTATGTCCATGTCGACCTAAACGGACGCATTATTTTGGACTTCTTCGACTTCCATCGTACAAATGTATCATATGGCAGACTTGTTGATGCTTGTCCTATTTCTATGTTACTGCACAATTCTTCATATAAATTATTTCTGGAAGACAATGCGTCCTTCTTAAAGTGATACACACATTCCTTATCGGCCTGTTTTTGCATCCTTTGTGCAGCCCTGGGAAAATAAATTCAATTCAATAGCATTTTAATATTATTTTGTTTAGCATAAATCAAAAGATCAGATATATCACACTATAAAGCTACAAACGGGTGAAACCATCAATAATTCATAATTATTTCCGCAGAGATAATTCACAAAACTATTTAATAATACCAATTCCCTAGTTTTATTTTGAAATATATACTTGTGGAAATGGCTCGTCATTCTTATTATATACGTGTATAAGAAAAGAAAAAAAAGTTAATTTGTAGTTTTATATATACTTCTGATCAGAGCTGGGAGTATCGATTGATATTCGATCTATCAGTGCTATCGGCAGAAGAGTTTTTTCTAACGATACCGCTGTATTTGGAAAATCTACCAATATTGCTACCGATTGCATGACTTCAGTTGATTGATAGCGGTAGATTGAAAAGCGAATATCATATATTTATTCCAAAAATCATCCAATATAAAGTTAAGTAAAACCTTACAAACACACATCAGCTATGAACTTGTATTAAGAGTGCACGGGTCTCTACTACGGAACAAACTGTATATGAGTCCAGTTTGTGTTTAAATTTAACATTTCTTAGCTTGATGTTCATCTTTGGAGGAAGAAAATAAGTTTTGTAATTTATGAATTTGAAGAAAAAATATGAAAATATACATGTTTTTTTTACATATCAGAGACAACACAGAAACTATGTTGTGGGTCTTTAAAATAACTTACATTTTTATAGAGCTTATTTAACCTACCGATACCAATACCACTCCAATCGATCTACCGATCTATTGATATCCATTGGACACAGCTTTTTCCATCAGCAAGGTTTTTATTATTATAACGTGCATAAAATATTTGCATATCAACTTTTTACCGATTACCGATACCAGTCGTAGATTTTTTTACTGAATTCCAGCTCTAGTTCTGATAAATAACGGTATAATTATTGTATTCGGTATTTGGCTCATGAAAATTTATTCCTACAAAAAACACCTTACTCAATCTTGGTTTATATCAAAAAGGATTTTAATACATAAAGATTATACATTTCGAATTATGATTTACTGTTATGTCCACCACAATATATTGTATAATAAATATAAATATATCAATGATAATTATTTTTTTTTAACACTAGAACGGCGGAAACCGTCAATTGACGGGTTTTCAAATTTAAAATTGCTAGAATTTTATTCTGAGAAAAAATATTTGACTTTTAATAATTATGTGAGATAATAAAAATGACAAACAAAAAGATAACATAGCCCAAGCTTTCATTCTTAAACAAACTATTGTAAATGGTTATATCTGGAAAGGTATTTTCATTGATGAAACCAGTCAATGGCTATTCATATCATATTCGTTTATTTTTCAATATTTTATAGTTTACGTAATACTTTACCAAGACTTCCAACTATATTCTGAAAAATTCCAACTATATTCATGATACATATACTATAATTGAGCACTTGTAGAACACATGTAGTACAATATTTTAGTAACAGCTCACGCACACGATTGCTTGACATTTTCCACACACAGGCTTGTTGCATTTTCGACAAAGATTCGTAGTGCGATTCTTTCTCAATTGACATGGATGCCACAGGTCACACGACGATTCAGGATCATTGGAAGGGCATCATTGCGCAGTTCTTGGTCATTTTGGTCATCTCGACGAAGCTGTTTTGACAATTCGAAGAGAAATGTGCGACGAGAAATTCCGGAGGGGATTTTTTTTGCGAATGAAGGCCTTATCACATGTAGGCTACATACATGTAGGCTTACTGTTCTTGTATTTTTGTCTGATAATACATTGCTTGATAATGGTTTAAAAATATAGCGTAATTATTAGCATAAATTCAATAGTTAACAAGTAAAACATGACATATAAATGAAAATCGTCAATTGACGGGTTTCGCCATTCTAGGTATAAAAAATCTTCCACCGTTCTAGTGTTAAATACTCAAAAGCCAATACAAATATATTACCTTTTCCTTCTAAATCGACCGATTGTCGTACTTCAGGAGTCTCATGAGCCAAATTATGTGTAGGAGTAGCGTCAATTTTTAATTTCCTCCTTATCTTGCTGCTGGAAGCCCTTCCATAATTTGGCATCAGTTCTGCCTTCAAATTATTTCAAACATTCAAACTCAAAATGTCTTGAACAAATTTCTGGCAGTTCCGAGACTAATTGGATCTTCTCTGTGGCATGCGTGAACCACCATTTTTGTTGGAGATCCATCCTTTTCGGAATCTATGGTACGAATATCCGCCATCCGAGTCCATATGTGAATAAAAGCATGCAGCCACAGCATAGGTTGCCATTTTCTTCTTAAGATTTTTTGAAGTATTCATAATTAATTCAGGAGGATAGGTTTTCACAAGAAAAAAAAATCCTACAGAAAGTGAGTGGCAAAGTTTACAGACAAATGAATAATAAAATATGAATCTTAATCCAGATCATTCATATAAACTAGTATGGATGATTTTCTTTCAATTGACTTATTCAAACTATTATTCGATTAATATAACAATCTTTATACTTTGTCAAAAATTTAGCATACTACGTATCCTTGGACAATAAAATCCATTTAGTTTATATATACATGCCATGTTTAAAGCTTTGAGCTTCTTTTAAATACAATTTAACAGAGTTTTTTAACAACATGGTTTCAATAGTCGAATAGAAAAAACTTATTTGACAATAAACAAGTTCTCTTCTTTACAGCATTGGTTAATTATTGTTAATATAATCCAAAATGTGTTTTTATTGAGGAGGACATCGCATTTAATAAACAACACACACAGTTTGATAAAATACAGCAAATATATTTTTTCAAATATACCTATATCGATTTCATCAACCAATATAGTATTTCCTCTGCACAAGTAACCTGTCTCCAATTAAATTATCATATTAGATAAAGACACAATTTAAAAATAGATTTTCACTGGGGAAAAGCTAACCCCCATGAATGTGTCAGACACTTATAATAACTGGAAGTAGTATTTACCCCAAAGGTATGGTGTCTGCCCCGATTCTGGAAGGGATCCAGGAGGGGTTAGGGAGACTGAATGGCATCGGCCCCACAATCTTTCCAAAGCTACCTAGCCTTGAGGGCTTACCTAATCCCTTGGCAAGTATATAGCCTAACATACGGCAAGATCTCCCAGTCCCGATCCGGCAAGTGGATCAAGTGGTGAGACTTGCTGTAAGGGACTGGCTTAAACTCGCTAGGGATACTCCCGGGAGTTTTATTATGCTCCAACGTCGGCAGGTGGCTGGCCCTCATGGAGCTAGAGGTAGGCAGAAAATTATTCCACAATAAGGCGGATCTCTGCCCTGAGGAACTCTAAGACCCGATTATCCCGAGCCATCATTGCTCAGGACCCACTTTATGTAAGACGTCAACGGCAATAATATGTCTCGGGTGCAGGGACTCGGATAAGCCTATACCTTGTATGCCAATGCGTTGTGGGCCAAAACTGACACATGCAGGCTGGCGTCGACCGCATAAAGACACAGAACTTTATGTTTTTGCGAGACAGGAGACAAAACTAACAGACGCGACATTCTGTGCTGCAGTCAAAGCATGGTGGGAGCCCCACTAACCAAGGCGAAGAGGGCTAGATTTACACAGCTGCTAAGTGTGAGTCATGTGCGGATAGAATAAATCTCAAGCAATATTAAATGCCAATAATGCAATCTTAATGCCAATAAAGTTATGCCTATGGCAAAAAAAAAAATCTCCAGCACATCCTCCGGTGTACCGTAGGGCGAAGGGCATACCAACACTAAGCCCACAGACCACGAGCAAGCCCTACTTGAGGGATCCCTGAAAGCAAAGAATAAAAAATACCACAAGGACAACATCATTCCCATAGGCGGGACAGTGAGGAAAACCGGAACCTAGTGGTTATTGAGGACGACAAGATAAGTGTTGTAGACCGATAGGGATGTCTAAATACCCTCATCGAAAGTTAAGAGCAGTCCTACCAGGTGGTAGCTTCACTAAAAGCACTTTTAGCGAACGAAATTTTAGCAGCTTTTAGTGTTTTAATTAATATCTTTTTTAAATATCTCTCTTAAAACCATCTTTTAGTATATTTTAACCCTTAACATAAATGACTGGACAATTGGGGCCGCCTACTTCATGGGCTAACAACAAAATAACAAATTATATACCTCTATGTACTTTCTTTTTTATTTGTATCAGTGTGTGAGCATGGTGACTTTTAGTTGCCGCCATGTGCCCACACACTTAAATAAATGATGCTCCTGTTGGACAGGGAGCGCCCAGACCTGGAGTCAGGCGAGGTAAGAGTTTGTATATAATCAGATGTACCAATTGAAATAAATACCGGGATCGATACCCGTGCTTCCATGGTCTTTTTAAATTAATTTAGTTAAAAATATTTAACCAGCGTTGCTCAGATGTTAGAGCGCTCGCTTAGCATGAACACCTAACCTAAACCCCTCAACAGGGAGGGTCTAGAGCAGCATTGATATAGGGATTCCCTTAAGATTACAGACTTCAGAGTTTATGGAAGCACATCCACCTCAGTTGAGTTCACTTCTCAAACTGACAATAAGAGTTCCTCAAGGTATATAGGAATTCAGGTAGGTCACTCTTAAACATAAACAAAATGTGACATCACTGGAAGAATTGTTTACCCGGATTTTCAAACGAATTCATTTTTAAAGTCTCGAAATTTTGATCAATAATATTGGTATTATTTTTGTTACGGAAAATAAAATAATATATATCATTCTTTGATTTGTTATTTTATTACTTTGACTATGAATAGTTGTGAACGAGGCTACTATCCTTTCAAGTATCATCTATCTTCTAAGGAAATCAATGTTGGACGCTTGGCTCACATTTCCACGATTTCAACATATATTTGACATCTTTGTCGCCCACATCGGATCCTCCGAATGGATTTCACTAAAAAAATGCTAATAATAAATTAACTTCTGAAAGCGAAAGTCCTACAAGTTTACAACCATAAACTGAAGTGTTCGATTAAACACTCATTAGGAAGACATCCGTGTGCCCTTGAGCAAAAATTTATATCTCAATCATGAGGAAGGAAGCATGCGTTGTACCCACTCAATGGAAGTAATGACTTTAACCTCAAAGGATACAGTTCTCGTTCTCCGGGACTTCGGATTTGTTATTTGAATGATCAGAACGTTCAATTGTCTGTATGGGCACCACCTCTAAGGATCTTGCCGGAACTATCTTTCTTTTTTTTTGTACCCAGGGTACAACAAATTTATTTCACTTATATTATATCAACATTACATTAAACATTCAAGAAAAACTAAAAAAACTACATATTATTAACAACATCCTCAAATATACACTCAGAGAGTGCAAACCTCCGCCGTCACGGGGTCCTTATGAGCCTTCCGAGGCGAATTTTTCACGACTGGGGAGGCGTAGAGGGACGGGGGAGGGTTCCCCTCGACGGAAATTCCGAGAGGAAGACGCTCCCGGCACCCGATTTCACAGCACAGCGACATCTATTGGCAGAATAGGCTAACTTGAAATATTTATTAGTATTTAGCTCATTTTGCATCTTAATTCTGCACTCAGAGATGCCAAAATTTAATCACTTGTTCCTTTTGGCATTTTCAACAACTCCACAAAATTTCATCCGAATCCGTTCAGTACTTTTGAGTTATCCTGCTGACAACAAACAAACAAACCCAACGCCAGTGAAAACAATACCTCCTTCGGCGGAGGTAAAAATATGGGATATGGTTGTTCAAAAATATATATGAAGTTTGGCCATGTTTTAACCACGAAAGGAATTTGTTTATTTACAATGGTCCTGATAGCACGGAAATAAATTTTATTGTAACTAAAATACAGATTTTACTTTATAAATTAAGAAGCACTATTTTTATACAAAAAATATAAAAACTGATGCTAATAAGTAAAAAATACAATATATAAACATTATAGTTCATAATTTTAGCAACATACATGAACATACTAATTAATTTCTCCAAAAGTAAAACTTAAACTATTAAAACTAGATATTAAAAACGTAGTGTAAGGGATCATTTAAATTTCTTAAAAGAGATTTTAAGGCATCTCTTAAGACGATTGAACGGGAGGGGACATAATTCACCAAATCGCCAGCTAGCGTCCATGTGTTGTCCGTGACCGAAGGGATCCGGAGGTCCAATGCAGCATATCGAGCGGAGGCGGATATGCATATTGTCCTAAGATCCAGCGGCTGCAGGGGACGATCCAATGTAAGGCTCTTTGCCACTAGGGCTTTGGCGCTATGTAGAGCGTTGTTGATCCCTTTTGTCCTCGCGGAAGCCTTTTGACTTGAAAGGCCAAATAAAATAGAGGCTTTGCTGTACTTTCCAGCGTTATGTGTATCCATGCCCCTTACATTTAGTTTTATGAATCTAACCAATATGTCTACCGATCGACATTCTGCAAAGGCGTGAATTATAGAGTAAAAAATAACACCACAGTCTTTGCAAGGGCGGGAAAACTTGAGGAGATTTGCCGAAATCAGTAACTGCGAAGTAAATTTTCTTCCGTCCGTTATACAGCTAATAGAATGCCGGATACGATTACTCCACTCTTTCGGAAGATCCAGGAGTTTTAAGAATGCATCGCATTTTACCTTTTTGGAACTTAAGAGATATTACCCACCTCCCCCCCACTCACACCAACAATTTTTTCTTTGATTATATAATTGTTATTATATTCATATTGATTGTAAATGTACAAAATAATTGTAGAACATTCTTCAGTCTCCTCCGTTTGCCCTCTGAGAAACTCCAGTTCTCCTCGTTTGTAAGATTGCGAATAAAGAACCCTGTCCCACTATGTCCAGGCGCAGTAGTTCTGTCGACGGGTCTACATTTCTCTTCTTTTGAGCTCTGCTCCAGAATCCCGAGGCTCTTCATTCCTTTTAGAACAGGTTCCAGATTTCCGTGCCCTTAGACTCCAGATTTGTCTTCTTGGGAAGACATCCTTTATTTTTGACCGAAAACTCCGAAGATGTTCTACGTTTCTTCTAGGCTTTGGTGGAGGTCTGACAGAGGTGAGTGAGCTTGATCAATCCAGGACCCGGATATCGGCCCTGAGTTCATATTGGGTTTCTACTCTTGTCAAAAGAACTTGGTAGTCCCATCCAATATGAACTCCGGTAGATTGGTTTGGTCAAAGAATTCCAAAAATGCTGCAAATAGAGGATTCATTGACCAAAGGAAACTACCGGAGTTCATATTGTATGGGACTACCAGTTCTTTTGACTGAAGTTTGAAACAAAGAATATTATTTCTTATAAATATAATTATTTATAACCTTGTCAATGTCTTGACTATAATTTATATTCATTTTCCAACTCATGCGGTAAAAAATGTGACTTTTCATGAAAAATACAAAATGAATGGGTGAACCATAGGATTTTTTTTTGTTAGTTAGAAGTTTATTACTGCATCACAATAGATATACGTATATATATATACACACATATATATATAACACATATACAAACTAAAGAAATGAGCACGACCACGCAAAGGGGTATATGTGCTACAACAGTAATATGGAGTTACATTTTATAGTACAAGAATATAGATTACATGACCACATGATCATTTTTTTATTTATCAATCATTTCAATTTCTTGAAAAAACAATTAATTTTTGACTGTTTTTTATTGTCTTTGGGAACACTTCCTGATAATCCCACAGATCCAGTTATAGGATATTCCGCTTCTTTTCCATTGTTTTTTCTGTTGTTCTTGTCATGATTTTCAGTGCCTTGAATTTTTTTATTGTTTCCATCTTCTGTGTTTCTATCATTGTCAGTACGCTGATTTTTATTTTCTTTATTATCATCAAGTTCGTTGTCGTCTTTTTCTACAGTTTCTTCTTTTTCTTCAACAATCGGAGCATCCCGGGGTCTTGAAAGCGCACTTTCCCTGCTGATGCAATGCGAAGAGTAAAATCCACTAATTGGAGATTTTTAAACGCTTGTTGGTCTACAGATAGATAGAGAACTTTTCCAAGTTGAGTTAGATCTGATTTTTTAACTTCAACTTTCCCTTCAATGCCACGAATAGTGCATTGATGTTTAATAATTTTAGCAAGTATATCATCGATAATTTCACCAGTGATTCCTCGGATAAATCCTGTGAGCATCTTTTTTCCCTTACGGGCATTCCTCATTTCTTCTGCTTCTGCCCATGAAGTTGTCAGTAGAGGTGTGGATGAAGCTATAATTTTTCGTACATATTTGACAGAGGCATCATCGTTGACGTAAATTACAGCTCTTTTGTTTGTGTATCGGCGCCCTCATAAGTGGGAATCCATTCTCCAACAGATGAGGACATACGACTGACATAGTCTGTATCAAGAATTTTAATAGTCTTATTCCACTCAGCTAGTGAAATATGTCACCGTTCTTACGAACAATGATAAGCTCATTGGCTTCTTTTGCTATCTCAGCATAAAGAAACCGTCTCTTAGTTTTGTTAGAATTTTGTGGTTGTAGAGGGCAGCCCAATTTATTCTTTTCGGCTCTTTTTGGAGGGGGACCATAGGGATATAAAGATATAGATAGCTTAGTCCCTTCAATAATAGAGAAACATCGTTCAGATGTTTTCTGTGCCCAAAAAAAAAAAAAAAACTTGTACAACGCCATCATAAGTTGATCATAGAGATAGAAAGATTTGTTTATATTAATCACAAAGACGTATTTCTCTGAAGAATTAAATAAGCTCTTTATGTCCCAAACCCAAACTTATGAACGGTAGTGTACTTCTCTGAAGACGGCCCTTGCTCCATCGAGGAAGCTGGGATTGTGATATTAGAGGACATTGCTTAATATAACTTCTCGAGAACAATAGTTTATTAAAAAATATGTATTTTTTTATAAATATATATTTATTAAAACATATGGGTTCGTACAATCACGTCTAAATATTCAAATAAAATGGGATAATTTTTTTTTTCGTCGAACTTCAAGAGATTTTTGAAATATTAAACTAGAATTTAAGGATTTTATTCGTTCTTAAACGAGCATATTTGTTAATTATATCAAGAGGATAATTTGGAGTTGAACTTTGTAAAATAGATTTTAAAGTCCCAATTACTTAAGGTTGCTTCGAAATTTCCTCCATGATATTTTCAAATATTGCATCAAATAAATTTATCTGCAAGAAAAGAATTGTCCTCCTCTGGATAATAATGATAACCAAGGGGTTATCTCTTCATCAATAAATGTCATCTCTTGTTTTAATGCCAATTTCGGGATATGATGGTGATAGCTTCTTGGACAAGTACCCAGAAATATAGACAATCCTTGAAATTTGCAATTATATGCTAATGAGTAAAAGTTTGAAGATGCTTCAAATTCAAGATCCAAATTTAGAGCCAACTCGGTGGCTAAAAGTAAAGCATCTGCATTTTCTTCATAATCTATCTCCGTTTCTTGGATTTCTGAAGCTAGGTCCTTGAGCAAGCATCGGAGGAAGCTATCAAACATCGATGTTTGACTTTCCATTTGCACTGCTGTAGTATCGATATTTAAACGATCGGCTTGGCCAAGTACAACTAGTCTTAATCTATTTATACAATCAATACCTGTGGGATGATCGTTCGATACGCCAATTGCTCTTAAACGAGAGAGTAAATTTTCTAGACAATCTTGATTGAGCCTAGAAGAAAGGATATATTTAACTCCGTATTTTTATTTTTTAGGTCTGTGAACAATTTATGTAAGGAGAAGATCGAAACGATAATTCCGCGTTGGAAAGGAATCATTTTTTCCTTTGCCAATTCCTCTGACACATTTCATAGTTTCCTTCATCCTTTCCATAGCATCTTTTTGTTCAATGATATGCATGCCAAACCCACACAGAGTTTTTTCGAGTCAAAAGGTTGTCTCCTATTGAAGACATCGAACCAAGAATCCACAGTTTTTATGAATTCAACTTGAGACTTTTTTTCCATGAACAAATATTTGATGGCAGAAGCAGTTGTATGACTTAAAAGTTGTGTTGCCATGTATACTCTCTGTCTCTGACTGCTTTGGCATTCCACATGGATGTCCTGATTTTAAATGCTATTTTTAATTCTTGAATATCTTTTTTTGTAATTGTTGAACCATCTGATAAATGAAGCCTTTGTCTAGAATGCGATTCCTTAATAGCTTGATGAGGTGGAGTATATCATAAAATACATTAATCTTTTTAGTTGTGTCAAAAGAATTCCAAAAGAAAGAAGATTCTTCCAAAATCCCCTGAAATGACCTGTGTAATCCAACATTAGATGGACCCATATCAGATACTATGGCCACAATAGATATTCCTCTTCTTCAATGATATTGAATAGATTTTCAATAGTTATCGCGGTGTCGAAATCAAAATAGACTGGCATCTTCCATAACGGATAACAAAAGCCTCGGACCATAGCGACCTGATTTTTTTATTTGGACCAAACACTTGATCAAATGATTGGGAATAGCTCATAGCTCCTTATGCAGTCCATTTCGTCAAAAGATAGCACTCCTAGATTTTTGAATTGACCTTCTTCTTCAGTAAAGACCTAATAGAAGAAATAGAAGACCTTAATTATTCTTAGCTATATAAAATGAACAGTTCTATTTATACTCTATTTGTTTATACAGAATGTCGATAAATTTATGTTGGATTCCTGGGCCACACTTTAAGTTTTTGATATTCACTTCTTCTTTAAGGTAGATAAAGCAGGCAAGGGAAAATTGCTTTGAATTGCGATCTCAGAATAAGGGACCTCTGAATATCTTTTTCACTCCAGTGTTTGCGAATTGAGATTCTCTTTCATTACAACGTTTAATTGACTGAGAAGAGAAAATTGTCTCCTCAATTTACATTTAAGGCTCTTCATTAGACTTATTTTATTTTATAAGGTGATAAATTAGCTTTCTTAAGGGAATACACTTTTACTTTCAAGCCTTTTTATATCCCTCATAAGTCGTTCCTCTTCCTTCACTGAAGATCTCCATTATACATATCCGTCTGTACGGATACATTGACTTGTTGCTTAAGAGAAGTTGTTGTTGTTGTATGATTTATTACGGAGCTAATATAGCCCTAGCCTTCATGGCTACTAATTAAAATAAAAAACAACATATATCTTTATATACAAACAAAATAAATAAAAATATAAATATTAATTAAAGAACAATAACAAAAATATCAAAAAAAAATTTAATTTTTATAATTACATTAAACTTAAGGAGCTATAAGAATTTAGACAACTCTGCCATTGTCTTTGCTACCCTCCGAGCACTTGATAAAATGCATGTCCCTCTTAATGGATGTGACAAGCTCCAGGCCTTTGAAAGGTTAACAGCAGTGACACAGTTGTTTTTTGTACACTCGGTACTATTTATTCAACATCTTCAAAAACAATTCACACCAAAAAATTATTCTTCAAACGGCATAAACACAACAAAATTATCTATTATAGGGTCGAAATCTTGGGGAGGAGGGGTTTTCATACTTCTGCATTGATATAAAATATACTGAACTTTAGTTGTAATAAGTTTACTTCCTCTTGATTCTTGCCCAGATTCAATAAACCAATTCCTTTGAAGTTAAATTAATTGAAAATTGGTAAAAACACAATTTTTACTTGTTTAAAACATCATCAACCAAGGGACACTCTAATAAAAAATGAATCAAAGTCTCCAAGGAGTGCTTACAAAAAAAGCAAAATCTTTCATCACTAGTCCTTCCAAATATACTTCCCAGGGATAGAGTGTTAGTAACAATTCTGTACTTCAAGTAGTTCAATGAGACATCCAGCCGAATGGAGTTTAAAACTTTTACTATCTGACATGCTGAAGCGTTTAATCTAAAATTTTCTATCTGGCTAAAATATTGATAAAAAACTGATTTATTTACAAAGGTATTTCTTAAGAATTATTATTTGATAATATTAAAAAATTAAAAAATCGTCTCTTGGTCCTATTGGTCTTTTTCTAAAATTTATTTCATATAAATCTTTTTTTTCTCTAAAATTTCATTTTGAGTATAAACAGGTTGCTATTAAGAACTTCACCCAGATAGTTGATTTTCCTAATGATAGACATATCTCTCATAAAACAAAGTCTTTCGTTATCTTTAACACGTTCTTGCCATTCCATCGTTTTTAGGACATTTTTTGACAATTCTTCATACACGTTCTTATTCTCACTCCAGAATGGACCCATAGCCGAAACTACATCTAAAACTTTAAATGGACCCTCGCCCCGAATTCGTCTAAGGGCTGTTGGAACTTTTCAATGTATTTAAGATGCAATAGTTTACTCCATATAGATTGACTATTAAAAAGTCGCTGAAACCACTTAAAAACCAGGACCTTCCAAAAATTCTTAAAAGGAGTAAACCCAGCCCTCCAAATTTTTTCGGACAATTTATTCGCTTCCATGTAATGTTCCTACTCCTTCCCATAGGAAATAAAAAACTTTCGCACAGATTTTCTACCTTTGAGCATAAAGCTTCTGACACAGGCGTTAAAATTAAAATATGTGTTAAAGTTGGTAAAATAAGAGTGTTCCATACATGGATTCGTGCGGAAATATTATTTTTCAGAAAGTAGTAAAATCTTTTGATGCCTCTTTCAACCCGAGTCAGAACCTCACTTATATTTTCCTTCCTATCCTCGCCATTAATTGTAATAAAAGATCCTAAAACTTTCATAGATTTAGACACTTGAATACTTTATAATTAAAATTGATATTAAAATTAGACATGATATTTGATTTATTGAAATTTATATGCAACCCTAAATTTTCTGCAAATTTTTAAAAACTTCTATTGTTTTATAAAAGGATGAGCCGATTTCTTCTTCGCTACCATGTACATTACCGTCACATCGTCTGCAAAAGCCTCAATTTTAAGTTCCGTTTCTCCAAATGTATCACCTTTAATTTGATTTCCGTAAGAAGCGGATCAAGAGCAATAATGAATAAAAGGGGGAAAGTGGATTTCCCTGCCTGCATCCTCTTTCCACAAAAATGTATTTCCAGGTTTATCATAAAAGGTTTGTATATTACACAAGCTCAAAGCAATCATACGAATAAAATTTTATTTAAAACCATGGGATCAAAACATTTTATAATCCATTGGTGGGATATACAATCAAATGCTTTCATAAAATCAATTCCCAATATCGCTTTATTATCCTTTTGGTTGCTTGAAATTGAGTCGCAAAGGCTTCTACAGACTACTTCGGTTCCTCGTCCTGGTACAAAACCTTTTTGGGAGTCACTTATAATCAGTGGTATTATTTTTTTAATCTACTAGCCAGAATCCAATTATATATTTTAAAAGATGTATTAAGCATTGTTAAAGGTCTAAAATTTTCTATTTACTTGGGATCTTTGCTTTTTTTAAATAAGTATTAATTTTCCAATGGAAATATGTTCCTCAAGGTAAGTTTGATTCCTTATAGACTTCTTCAAGTAAAGGGCATAAAAGTTAGAATATTTCTTTAAAACTCCATTGGAAAACCATCAGGGCCTGGAGATTTATTTTTCTTGTCGTATTTGTCTATATATTCTTTTATTTCTTGTTTGTTTATATTACTATTTATTTTTTCATCTAAAATAGGAACTGTTTTTTTAAGAGACTGTGCATCAAAATTTTGAATATGAGGGCAAAGTCTGCAGTATTAAACAAACATTTTATACATTTCTTGTCATATTTTTTTTTCCTCATGCAATCTCTACAATTAAACATATTTTGGAAGAAATTAGTTACTTTTTCCGGATTTTTTCTGGAGAGGTTTCTGAGCTTCCATCTTTATTTAAAAGTTCCGTGACATTATTTTTGCTCCGTATATTTTGTCTAATCTTTTGAAATAAAACATGTTCTTTGGAAACAGATTTGAGGCCTGATCTAATTAAAATACCTTCTGTAAGAGTGTCGTGAACTTTACTAAGTTCTATATCGTTTGAAATATCGTCACCGAGCTGACTCTTCTGGTGCTGTAGCCTTCTTTCTTTACTTTTCCTAACTCCTAATTTAATCCATTCTCTTTTCGAAGAGTTTAAAATTTTCTTTAGAGCGAAGGAAGGAGATTTTATTTGTTTTGACTCAAGTTGAAACATAACACATTCAAAAACTCTTTTGATTTTGTCATTAGTGGGTTCATCCTCCAACAAAGTGATATTTAATTTCCACTGTTGTTTCCTGTGTTTTTTAAGAGATTTTAACGACAACATTAAGCATCATGATCTGAAAAATCATTAGGAATCACGTTGTAGTCTGTAGTAAGCGGTATAAGTTCATCTGAATAAAGAAGTAGTCAAGTCTTGAACTTTTTTTGACTTTTCCCCCAACCTTAACAGTAAAGGTATGTTCTGGAGATGAATTAAAATGGTTAGCAACATCGACTAAATTATTGTTAAGTAATAAATTTTTAAGTTGTACTCTTGCTTTTTTGTTGTTATTTCCTTTGTAGTTGAGTCTCTTCTGATCAATGGCCACATAAAATCTCCTAACAAAATGCAAAGTTCGTCTGTTTTATTTTTGCTTATAAAATTTGACTCAATCGATTGAAAGAACGCAGGATTGTCACGGTTGGGTCCATAGACTGATAAAATTTTAATGCTTCTACCAGCCAGGATATTTTAAGAATATAATAGTTGCCACATCTATCCCTAGCAATAAATTCTGGTCGTAATTTTTGTTTATAAAAACAACAATTCCTCTAGAGGGATGGTTTGCTAATTTGTTTACTGCAGGAACCAGGAAAATTGAATATTCATTTGGGAAAAATTCTTTGAACTAACTTTTCCAGACGTGTGTCACAAATTGAAAGTATGTCAGGGTTGACCGATAAAATATATTTTAGAACCTTTTCCCTTTTCTGTTCATCAAGAACAGAATTAACATTCGCAGACATTATTTTTAGATTCAAATCAAAAATCATTCAAAATTAAAAGGGAATAAGGTGTTCGGAATAAAAGATTTGATCTGGGGTGAATAAAATGATTTGATTATGAAGCATATTTTTTTTTAAATCAGGGGGATTAAAATGATTTGAATTAGAGGGATTAAAATTACATTTGCTGATATAAGTTTTAAAGTCATTTTTTAACAAACAAAATGGTGGGGAAAATGAACTGAGCAGTGGGAGGGATACTTTAAAAATTGATAATTTCTGTAAGGTTCAAAAACAAACTTAATTTTAAAGATAATAAATGACTAAGGCCTACCACCGTATTGTCAATCCTTTTGGCGTTCCTTTGGTGTTTTTCTTGCCTCACACGAAGGACTTCTTTCGCTCAATTTCTTCCCCGCTTCTTCAAGAGGGTTCGGTGGTTCTGTCTCCTTGGGCTCATCTTCCTCAAACGTAGGACTTCTTTCCCGAGATTTCTTTTTATCGTCTTCTAGAGGACTTCCGTATACTCTTTTGTGTCTACAAGTACGTTCTCCTAGTCTTTTTGTTGTTCTATTTGCTGCGGGGCGTTTTCTTAAAATTATTTTCCAGTCCTCTCTTAAATTGGGTTCCTTTTGGGTTTTTTGCGAGTCTGGGGGCACGTTCTTGTTATCGCCGGATGAGTCCTCATGAACCTCTATTTCCTTTTCCTGTGATGTATTTTCCATTGTGCAAATCACTTTGGAACTCTCAATCCTTAGAGGGAGATTGAAATGTTTCCTAAATAAATGTCGTATTCAGAAAGTGTCATCTTCCTTTCTGTTATGTATGAATAACGGAGGCCGTACCTGAACACAGAAAGGGAATAGTTAGTATCCCGACTCGTCGCCAACCAAGGATAAGGAACAATGCATGGAGATAAATATGGAGGACTATATATTCATAGGAAGGGGTCCAGAAGCACACTGAACACTTAAGCATAAAATAGAATAAAGGGGAATAATAAAATATCCGTACATCAGTACTTCGTATAAAAGAAGATATAAAAACAAGGAAGAACATTCCCTACATCTAAACCAGATGATATTAAAATACACTACATCAGCCCCCAATCAGCGAGGCCGTCGAGGACGGAGCTGATTCAAATGTCTTTCGAGGGCGAAGTTGGTTGAGGTGTCTTTTGAAAATGACGTCTTCGCATTTCACTTTCCACACGGTAGTTCCCACGGATTCCACGAGAGTTCCAGGGATCCACTTTGGTCTACCTCGTCCGTAGCATCGTACCCAAACGTTTGTAGATGGAGAATACTTTTTGTTGCTGACACGGGGTGATCTTTTGCAGACGGGCAACAAACCATCCAGGCGGGTTCGTATCGGACGAGCAAATAAAAGCTCTGCAGGCGTTTTTCCGGACTCGCCTGGCGTCGCTCTATATCCGAATAGAAGTTCTTCCATGGACAGGGACGGGTTTTTTCGTAGAAGGTTCTTCACTATTCTCACCGCTCTCTCAGCCAAACCGTTTGACTGCGGGTGATATGGAGGTGAAAGTACAAGTTCTACCCCCCATTCAGACAGCTTTGTCTTAAATCCTTCACTTGCGAATTGAGGCCCATTATCCGCACGGATTTGTTTTGGGAAGCCAAATCGAGAGAACCACCCAAAGAGTTGTCGAAGCGTAGCCATAGTTGAAGTGTCTCTCATGACTTCTGCCTCAATCCATTTCGATCCAGCATCGACTAAGATCAGTACCTGCTTGCCGTTCCACGTCATGTAGTCAACATGCAGTCTCTCCCACTCCGATGCAGGGGCAGACGGCACGAACTCCGCTGGAGGCATTGGACTATTGGCTTGACATGTAACACACGCGTTGACAAATACCTCGATGTCTTCCGATATGTTTGGCCACCATATACGCTCTCGGGCCACCGCTTTCATCTTCACGATGCCTCGATGAGTTATGTGAAGCTCCTCAAGAAATTTTCTTCTCAATGCTTGAGGGACCACCAGGCGAACGCCCCAGAACATAAGACCGTTCATCAGGGACAACTCCCTCCTTCTCCGGACAAAAGCATTTTCCTTCACTTCAGACCAATCACCGGTTTCTGCTGCTGACACGGCTATAGACAACTCGGGGTCTTCCGCGACCGCTTGGCGGAGCTCAGTCTCCGACGTTTCCATTGCATTGATGGATTTGACCATCATGATCTCCGTGGTGTCCTGCCCACGCCACGGCCCATCCACAGGTAAACGCGACAATGCGTCAGCTGGGAGATTATTCGATCCTTTGATGTGTTCAACCGAATAATCAAAAGCCGAGAGCAACATGGCATAGCGTGAAAGTCTCGCTGACACAACTCCAGGCAAATCTTTCTTGGGGTTGAAGACGTATTCCAGGGGTTTGTGATCCGTTCGAATCTTGAAGTGACGACCCATCAAATACCGTTCAAACTTCTTCACGCCGAATATGATCCCTGTCGCCTCCTTGTCAATCTGGGAATAATTGATTTCTGCCGCTGTCAACTTTCTTGATGCGAATGCCACCGGACGATCCACTTCATCAACCCATTGCGAGAGGACAGCCCCCAATCCCACAGGTGAAGCATCGGTCGATAGCACAATCGGCCGAGAAGGATCATAGTGAGTGAGAACAGGAGCATTAGCTAAAGCATTTTTAATACTTTTAAAGCTTACCTCTTGTTTCTCTGACCATGAGAAGTCGCGATCCTTCTTTGTGAGTTCATGGAGTGGGGCTGCCTCTATGGAGAGATTGGGGATGAAGTTTCCATAATATTGGACCATTCCCAAAAACGACTTGACTTCGGAAGCTGAAGTAGGTGACGGAAAATCAAGAACAGGGCGAATCAATTCCGTATCCACGGACCGGCCTTCTTTGGAGATCCTGAATCCTAAGTAGGTGAGTTCTTGCGCGGCAATGACGCATTTCTTCGCCTTAAGTTTCGCACCCACATCTTGAATTCGACGAAGGACTTCTTCCAACGTTCTGCGGTGTTCCTCCTCGCTCTTGGAAAAGACCAAAACATCATCAATGTAAACTTTGACTCCATTGATTCCTTCAAAGAGCTTTTCTTGCGCTGCTTGCACAATAGCCGGCGCTGTTGCCAATCCATACGGCAGTACATTGTATCTGAAGAGGCCCAGGGAAGTATTTATTACCAGGAATTTCTTGGAATCTTCATCTAGCGCGTATTGCTCGTAGCACCTCGTGAAGTCCAATTTTGAGAAATACTTCGCTCCTTCAAGGTCCGCAAAGACCTCTTCCGGGTGAGGTAATGGGAAAAGTTGTGTGTTGATTACCGGTGAAATTGTGTGTGTGAAGTCCGCACATATTCGAACTCTTCCGTCCGGCTTCAAAATCGACACGACAGGAGAAGCCCATTCCGATGATTGCACCTGCGAGAGGGTTCCTCTAGCAACCATGTCCCGAAGTTCTTCACAGACTTTCTCGCGCAAGGCTAGTGGCACAGGTCGTGCTCTGATGTAGCGAGGACGCACATCCTCCTTCAAGTGCACCTGCACCTTTGTTGTCTTCATGACGGACTGCTTCACATCTTTGAAGACTTTGGAGAACTTCTTCTTCAACATAGACTCCAACACGGGCTTTTCGGACTCCAACGAACGACATATATTGGGGTGGTTCTGCAGTATGATGAGACCAAAATCGATGCAGTCCCGAAACCCAAGGATAGGCTGACCCACTTTCGTCACCACGAAGCGCCTACTCACTGGATTTTCCCCATCGAGAGAAATTTTCAGGTCCACAGACCCCAAGGTTTCGATCAGTCCACCACCAAAAACCTTAATGGAACCCGTACTTTTTATCAGACTTTTCCTCAAAACAAAGTCCACGGGTAGGATGTTCACATTGGCACCCAAATCCAGGAGAAACTTGATCCTCTGCCCTTCAACCACAAAGTACGCATACGCCCTATCGTCCAGACCATCAGACACATGAAACGTCACAGCTGATGTCGCCTTGTATGAGGATTTGCAACACAATGCAAAATGACCGACCGCCCCACATTTGGCACACTTCTGGTTCCTCGCCGGGCATTCAGTCTTCACCATGGCGTGTTTTCGTCCACAAAACCGGCACGTTATTTCTTGAGAAGTGACCTTAGACTTGGGGAACCATTTCTTTGAGGTCTTCCGCTGCAGAGACTTAGGCCCCTTGTATTCCGACAGCATAACGTCCTCCTTCCGTTCCATTTCGCTGGCCTTGACAGAAGACGTTTCCAGCGATCTTCCCAACCGGATTACTTCGCTGAGAGAAGAGGACCCTTTCTCAAAGACTGCTCGACGCAATTTAGAGCTTGTGGTGTGTTTTAAAATAAGGCCCAAAAGAATTTCATCTTCGAAGGACACAGAGCAGGACTTGCAAGAAAACTTCCCAAACATAGCTTGTCTCCTAAGACGCGTCACGAAATCGTCTAAAGGCTCGTCTTGCGCTTGCTTCATTTCGGACAATCTGTATCTCTCGAAAAGAATGGACTCAACGGGAGAAAATGCCTCAGACATAGCTCTGACGGCGGCTTGGAAGTCGTCTTCTTCTTCTTTCTTGGAGACTTCTAAGGTCTTGAACCATTGCTGTACTTCGCTTCCAGAACAGTGCAACAGCAAAGCCTTCTTTCTTTCTGGAGACATCTGCCCGTACAGGGAAATATAGACGGAAAATTCGTCCATCCAGGACGCCCACCGATGACCACGATTGCTTCCGCTCATCACAAAAGGGCTGGGCTGACTCACTCCCACGGCACTCGCAGACGGCGGTGGAGTCTCCTGAGCGAGCGATTGGACACTCTTCGCAAAGTCGTGCGTCTTGGGATCACACCCACACGCAATGAGGTACTCCCGAACCAGGACTACTACCTCGGACTTTTTCTTCCCCTCGAGTTCCTCCACTCCTTCCACAAGTTCCAGTTCCACACAGAGGTTACGTAGCTCCGCGAGCTTAAGGCCGCATAAGGTCTTCGCCATCCTCGACGTCACGTGTTATGTATGAATAACGGAGGCCGTACCTGAACACAGAAAGGGAATAGTTAGTATCCCGACTCGTCGCCAACCAAGGATAAGGAACAATGCATGGAGATAAATATGGAGGACTATATATTCATAGGAAGGGGTCCAGAAGCACACTGAACACTTAAGCATAAAATAGAATAAAGGGAATAATAAAATATCCGTACATCAGTACTTCGTATAAAAGAAGATATAAAAACAAGGAAGAACATTCCCTACATCTAAACCAGATGATATTAAAATACACTACACTTTCTTCATTGCAAAGAGACTTCTTATTTCCAAACTTTAAACAATAAAAACACTGGAACATTTGGAACTCGGAAACCAGTTCCACATTTTTACCTCCTATTGGGAGGAAACTGGCAGCCTTTTTTTGGGTTTGAATTTATCTTTAGTCTTCCGGACATTATATTATTTACAATTGTGGCGTATTCTTTTTCCTTATCATCCAGCCAATCCCCGAAGAGATTTAAGGAGTTTCTCTTGTTTTGGTCTATATTTTAAATGAAAGCCGTATTGTTGTGAGCACAGAGACACGTTGGGCTGTTACAATATTAGTTTTGTCCATCTCTATTTGAAAAGATGACGAAGAAGAACACAAACAAAAAGATTACAGACGTTAAATCACCTTTTAAAATTATACAATTCTCAGTGATATTAATTCATATGATAAGATCAACTATAAAAAATTTAGCCAAAAACGGTTCATATATGATTTTGATTCAAATACTTTTTTGAGTTTACAAACTGCCTTTAAATGAGTATATATACTTTCAAAAATGATGTTGAATCATTACAAGGATCATTAGTACCAAGTTTGTACTAATTATTTGTATTGTTTGTTACTCAAAACAAAGGGTTGCTTTATTATAAGAAGGTGTATTTTTATCGTGGTGTGCACATTTCCGCTCATTATTCCCTCTCGAGCGGATGCAAAGAGCGGATCATCTTTGTGAAAGTGAGCGGAATGTGGTGAGCGGACCCTCTAAAATAACTTCCGCTCATCCGCTCACATAAAAAATAGTTTCCGTTATTAAAAAGGATTACTCATAGAAAAAAGACTACTTTTCCTCGCTTTTTGCTCTAAATGAATGCCGCTAACGTGGCATGGACTAAAAAGGTGCGCCAGAAATTGTTTATTCTGTCTAGACCCGTGGCAGCAGTGTTGGCCACGCGTAGCCACTCAGTTCACGTTGTGCAGTTATTGTGTATACGCAGAGAGAATAAGACAATCAGTCCTTTCTTAATATATAAATGTGTACCCCCGTCATAACAAAGTTAGGTTCGTTCATTGTCCCATATAGATTTCATTTATATTCAGAGAAGAGAGAGAAAATGTTACATTATTATAATATAACTTTTCTCTTTCTTCTCTAAATATAAAAGAGATAAAATTATCTTTTTTATAATTATTAATAATTATTACATGTAGTATGATTAGAAATCCATCTGAAAAAATGACGTCATAACACATATGTTGATGATGTCATTAAATGGCTATATGGGACCCTCTTAGTACCAGCTTAGTAATTACTCGGCGTACAATTTTTGCCAACCTGAGCGGAAGAGCGGAATTAAGTGAGCGGAACAGCAGTACTCAAAAAATGAGCGAATGAGCGGGAGCGGATCAGTTGCCCAAAGTGAGCGGATGAGCGTAGAGCGGAACAGCAAAAAGTGAGCGGTGCCCACCACGCTGCTTTTTAATGAATAGCTTTAACCACTAAATATTGGACACATATTTTACCATAATAAAGATTTGAATTCATAAATGACGATTGAATTCATATAAGCCTCTGCATACAGATATGTTGAGTATTTATATTTTGTTGGGTTAAAGGATGGTCCCTATTATAACCTTAATTATTAAAAAAGATCAGATTTGAATATTTATATTTATGAATGTATGAATTTTGATGAACTAGTCAAAATGAACCCATTTTGAGCACTTTTTTTCATATATATAAGGAGTATATTCGTATGTATAGACATAATATGATTATGGGGGTACATATCAACATTAAGCTACGGTAAGGTAAGGAAGGTTTCGTGAAGAAAAAACAATAACTTAATAAGGTTCAAACGGAACTTTTTAATGGCAATGCAGAGAAGGAAGGAAGTCATCTTCTTACGAAGGATTCTCAATTACGGACCTCTCGATCACTTTTTGCTGGACGACATTTCTCTACGGTCTTTTACCTGAAGAGCATCTCCTGCTAAATAGATCCTTGATGCCCATCCGAATCCCTACAGTACTCCGGATTCACACCGGCCTGGATCCCCAAGGCACTCTCGGAGCCATACAGTTCTTCGTATGTTAGGGCACTTACTCCACGACTGATCACCACGAGAGCCCTATCAGAAGGTAACAGGTCTTAAATACCCACAATGTAAGAGCTCAGGGAAATGGCAGCACTTTGAATGTGACCGGAGTTCATTGGACCTCAAAATATAGTTTGCCTCCTATATTTTATCATACACTCTTTCTAAAGTTATCTCTATTTGTATACTCTCTTTGCATCCTTGTCTCGAAAACTAAATACACTACGTTAATTTGATCTCCACATTGTCTTCTATCATTTCTTTCTATTTCCATAGATATATTTTTTATTTGGTAAAAAAAAACTATTTCTTACACTGATCTTTTTCGTGATAAGAATGACCATTATCCAAGTAGTTAAAAGTATTAATGTTGAATGCCATTATCAATATGTATTATTAAAATGTATTAAAATTTTTAATTCAAATATATTTTAAATCTTAATTCGAATCAAATTTACAGAAGCTAAAAAAATATGAGATCAATAATAACTGTACATATATGTCATTACTGATACATTTATTTTTAATGTATTATTTATGCATGTAATGATCGAAAACACAATACAAAGTAGATTTATGCCGATATTATTATTTATAAGTAGTTAACTTCAACGAGGAGCTGATTTCTCATCTTTTTCCTTTATTATTGCGTTGTCTTCTTTCCTTAGAGACCTTTTTATTTGTCTTCCGACTCCACGTTGATGCTTCAATAAGTCCGTCCTTTATGCTCCTTCTTTCCCCCTTCCTCTTTACGTCCGCTAACAGTACTTTAGTTCAACTTGTATGATTCAAGCACAAACATTTAAGGAGGAGGGGAGTAAAGTTATTCCCCCAGCCAAGGTCTTTATGCTGAGCACAGTTTGAAGATTACCTCCTGTTTTGAAATACCATTTTTTAGGAAACAGAGTACCTAGGTACGGCCTTTGAGTATATTGCATCTTTTTGTTAAGCTCAGTCTCTTTGTGGCGTCCTTTCAATCAACTTGTCCTCTGTAGAGCCCTACTTTCTTTTTTCATTACTGCTGAGGGTTAGCGCCGCTTAGGGAATAATTCTCCCTTTAATTATCAGGTACGCGTCTTTTATTGAACATAACAATAACATTTTTATTATTATTGATATCATAAATAAATGTATGTTTTTCTTTTATAAGTGGCAAATTCATATTCAATATTGATAATACTGACTATTTGAACAATATATATTCATAGAGCAGAGAATTTTTACTGGCATAAGATCAATACATCAGGTATCTTGCATTTTTGCATCGCTTAAAGATATTTGGATCTCATACTAAGCAACACTACTTTCCTCCTAGAGCCTGGGATAAATAAATCGCGGTAACGTAAATATAAGAAATTGATCACAAAACCTTTCATTTGTTGAAGATAT
>CP045890.1:0-21686 GCA_013387185.1 Caligus rogercresseyi | reverse complement strand
ATCTTCTATTCTGGAATTAAGAACAGGATTAGATCATTCTGGAAAGACTAAAAGAGGTTCTTTATTGACTATTGGCCGTGATAACGTGAGCTAGTTTGTCGAACGAAAGTCAATGTTCCTTTCTTAAACAAAATTAAAAGATAGTCAGAATGCTTATGTGAGGTTATTTATACTTCAAACATTTTCATTTACATTTTAAATGAAAATTTGTTAGAAATATGATGTTAAAAAGTTATACAAACATGCTTTCATTTTATAATATAAACAATCAAGTAGTAACAAGATGCTTTGAATGTTAATGATATTAAAAAAGTTATACAAAACAATGGTTTATTTTATAATATGAAAATCTAGCTGTAACAAGATGCTTTGAATGTTGACTATGTCCTCAAAATAGTTATGTTTTTGAAGAATCCGTTATCTTACTGTGTAATTAGTTATAATAATTGCTTTTATGTGCTAAGAAAGTTGGTCCTTTAGTTATATATGGTAACAACAATAAACTTATTTTCTGAGAAAAAAAAGGATGACTTCATGTCGTACTTAGAAAAAATATTGTTGAGAAGATGTAATGACCTTATGTGACACTTTTTTTCTTATATTCTTTATTCCCTCCTAATTCTCCTTTCTTTTGACAGGGTGCTCTATTAACCTTTGAAAATATTGTACAAGCTCCCTTCTCCCTTTGGAAGTATTCCTCTCCATCTATTTTTTATCATTAATAAATTGTGTTTACAAAACCAAGAAAAGAGTAAAAAGGGAAAACAATATATTTAAGTCATCATAGTTACTAAATAAATGTGTGAAATAAATTTCAGGACCAAAAGTGAAATTATTTAGAAATATTATCGAAAGGTAATACAAGAAATGGGTGTGTATCACACTCGTGATTGGAGAAGATACTATACCACGTCAGAATTATTGAACTGGATACATCTGGGCACGCTTTTAACCAATCTGGAATTGGAATTAATTCACCTTTTTTAGCTTCCATGCAAAGACTTATGTGGAAGATGGAGCCCGAATTTCATTCGGATACTACTGTGGACATTTTATATCAGAATAAGAACAAGAAGCCTTTTGTCAGTAGATTTGGTGATCCTTCAGCTCTTGAGATGTTTGCCCTTCATCACAACGTCTTTACGATACATGATTTTAAGTCAGAATCGGTCTTTAATGTCAATAGGTTCTATTTTCCTCTTTCTCGTACTGTTAAGCATTGTTGTCCTCCCTTGCCCTGGTTTTAAAATTTAAGGCCCTCTGGTGGTGTAAGCCAAGCTATATCTATAGCAGAGTCTTTATCAATATGCTAGGCTTGCCTCTTTCCTGGGAGAAAAGGATTCTCCACTCTACGCAGGGCATTGTAGACGGGCTAAAATTTACTGCCCAATTTCAAATTTCAGGACAATTAATAAAATTTTATTACCCCTGCAACAATTGCGGTTGCTTATACAACAATATCTTACACGCATTCGTTGACTGCCCTGCGCTATCATTGGTGAAGCAGTTTTTAAAACTTAATTTATCTGAAAATAAAATAATTTCCCCTAGTATTCTAAAGGCCTATATTCTATTTGGGCCATACAAAGTGAAAAAAAGTTCCCCCTCTAGTCATAAAGCTCTAAACGCAGCAGTAAGCAACATCAAATCATTAATTGCTAAGCACTAACGGCAAACTCTTATGTGGAAGCTGAGGACCTGAGAGCGATCATCCTTGGTGCAGCGGCTCGTTACGAGGCGCTCGATGTTAAAATTCCTGTCCCTGGTTCTCCTTCTTGGAAATGGGCGGGAGATATTGTACGGTTTGTGCCATCTCGCTCAGGAGTATACCTGAAAGCTCTGAAGAGGATTTTAAGACGTCATCGGGATTTTTTAAAGAATAAATAAACGCTGTTTCGTCCATGTATATAAGGTTATAATCTCTTGACAGTAAATATGTTCTACAATGTTCATTCATGTTATTTATTTTAACGCAACTGTCAAGAGTATTTTTTATTTATTTATAGTTGTCTGTATTTTAGTGTAGTTATTTTTTACACTGTTTTATAATATTTGATAGCCAAATAAAGAATTTTATAACCGTTAAAAAAAAAATAAAAAAAATTTTTACTAAAGTAAAACTGAAAAGTTCATAATTAATTCCTTCCCTTAAAAGGCAGGGATGGCCAATAACAAAAGTGGACTGTTTTCAATTCTTTTTGGGAAAGACGTTAGTCCTCCTTCTAATTTCCAAGACTTTCCTAAGTGAAGTAAACACAACAATAATAATGATAAAAATGTGGTCATTAGACATAATATTATAATATGTGCAATATGACATTAATCCTTCATTTGTTGTCGTTCGCGAACGATGAACGACAAACTTTTTGACGAACGACAAGGAAAAGTTCTTATCGTTCGTCGTTCGTTTTTGGCGGCAAAAAAAAAGTAAAAGACTTTTCATTTTCATGGAAAAATTTCCTTTCTAAAAAAGTTACCACTTTTTTCAGAATGTTGGCAAAAAAATATTTTCTAAAAAAACGCAGTCAATTTTTTCAGAATTACGAACGACAAATGACCGAATAATTATTCAATTTAAAAATAACGATGAACGATAACTTTTGGTGAACGACAAACGAACGACAATTTTTCGCAAGCGTCAACAAGTCTGATATTAACATTTATAATTTCAAATAAACTTGATCAACAAACACCAACAAGTTTTGAAATTTTGATGAATTCCTTTTAATTTTTTTGTAAATTTATCTTATTTTTGTGCCCTTATTTGACTTATTAGGAAAGATATGCAAATGTAAAATAAATGCACTATCTTATAATATAATAATAACTTGCAAAAACTTAATAAACCATCAGAATATGATTAATCTTTATTTCACTCCTTCATTATTCTATTGTATTTTTTATTGTCTTCTTGTTTTTCATTATATGTTTTATTTTTTCCTCTTTACTTTTTCAAAGCACGCTTAGTTATTTGTTTACAGGACTTTTCTGAATGTCGTAAAGCTGCTTTTCTAATAAGTATAAAGAATAACATGAAGGGAACAAACGGAATGAACAAAAAAACAACATAAATCAAGGCTTTGTTTATTGATGACCTTTACCCTATTACTCCCATTAAGAAATTGCCTTGTTTTATGATCCTTTCAATGTAAGAAAATAAATAATGGCCTGATTAATGTTGATAATTAATTCTTTGTGAATAGGAATTTAGAGCATTCATGGTTCTACTTTCCTTTTAAGCAATATGTATATATATACCTACATATATATATATATATTTACTTCAATACAGTCTTTAAAAATATATTTTTTATATAAATTTGCTTTTAATAAATCATATACATATACACAAAAGATAATGTTTATAAAATGAAGTTAATGTGTAAGAATATAAATAAACATTTTAGTTGAAAATTTTAACACATAGACGAAAAAAACTAAAATACATTTTAATAAAAAATGGTCAAATAAAAAATATATATAAATATTTCTTTTTAAATCTTTAAATATACGTAAAAGTTTTTTATATTAATTTCCATATGGAAGGGAACAAGAAGGAAAGTAACGAATTTCGTCGGCTGCCAAACTCCACTTTGACATCCATCGATGACAGAGGGGAGCTTGAGCTCCAACGCCGCTAGGATGATTGCCCTTACCTCCCTCGGACTCAGAGGAAAGTAAGATGCTAACCATCTAGCTATAAGAGTTTTGGCAATTAAAAGAGTACTATTAATTTCTAGATTTTGTAGAGGAGAATCTGCCAAGACTGGACCGGATGATAGTTTTGCTAAAGTTATTTGTATCTGAAGTCTGAAGGCCTCTAACATTCAAACTGATAAATTGTGTAAGAATGGCTACTGTATGACAATCTTCAAAGGTGTGTAAAGTAGAGTTATAAAGTTGTATGGTTTTATAGATTTTAAATTGAAAAGTATTTATGTGTTGTTAGTCCTAGGATTTTAGGCCCAAAGATTATTGATATTTATGTATATATACATTGTTCTCATCAGCAAGATGATTAAAGACATATTCATAATCACTTGAGGACCCACATAGGTTAAGATTTCTGATTACTCATATGTAGGGATATGGAAAAGTGCTATTTTAATAAAAACGTGATTAGTTAAAGAAAAGGAGAGGGTACAATAAAAAACATTTGGTATTACCATGAAACTCATGAATCAAATGGAACGCGTACGTGTTAAAAAAGAAAATATGCAGGTAATGCGATTTTTCTCATCTCATGAGTAGAGTAAAGTATCACCCTTAAAAATTATACAGTTTGTATTGTTAAGCAAATTTATTGCTTATATAACTTTGCTATTTCAAGAGGAAGTGCCCCATCTATTTTATGTTATACTATTAAAATATTAATTACAAAAATTTGTGGTAATATGGTGACTTATAAACTATTATAGTTATCTCAATTGTTCATACCTTGATATTTTAGAGATTTTTGAAAGTAATATATGTTGCAAAGTCGTTACAATTATTATTTTAAATTTTGACTAAAAAAGGAGTGCGATAGCCGTGTGCACAGGTTTGAATCCCGAGAGGAGATGGTCATTTTTGGGCATCCTCATTGATAAGATCCTAGTTTCGATAGACTAATTTTAATGGCATAATGCTTATTTATATCAGTCGGATGCAATTCTATCAGACCATATAGGCAAAAAAAGATAAATATAATAAGAAAAGCGCTCGAACAATGTAGATTTTTGTTAACATAATTTAAAAGTTGGTTACATTTACCTCTTATTTTATTTTGTCTTGTTATATGCTGAGATTAAGAAATATTTATAAGAAATGCATAAAAAACTTTAAACGCATAAACAAATTGTGTGAGATGATAGATTGCAAGCTATTCAAATTGATCATATTTGTTCAAATAGCCGCATCTTTAATTTTCAGTTTGTTAGATTGTTGTCAAGTTATAAATATTATGAGCTTTGTATAAAACATAAAAGACAAAAATAGTTTTAAATTGTTTCGAAGAATGTAAAATTTGTAAACATAATGTTAACTTTTTACGCTTACTTCATCAAAATATTTGTAGTGTTTGTGTCTTGTTGTTATATGTTTGTATAATGACATTAAGTATTTATTTGAGATATATTAAAAAAGTGATAGCTGTAAATAATTTCTGAATTTTTTTTTAAATATTAAAAACGGTTGGTAACACATAATTTCTTCTTCTTTTCATAATTGAATTTTATATCTTTGTTCAGCCTCATGCAACAAGAGGGAAAAAGCGAAGGGAGCTCGATAGCCGTGCGTGTTAAGGCGTGTTCAACTCTCAATGTTGGGGGCGCAGGTTCGAATCCCGAGAGGGGATGGTCATTTTTGGTCTACCTCATTGATAAGATCCTAGGTTCGATAGACTAATTATAATGCTATAATGCTTATTTATATCCTATCGGATGCAATTCTATCGAACCATAAGGCAAAAAAAAAAAAAAAAAGTGTAAGGGTTCCAGGTGTTCCAGATGTCCATGGCGCAATAAAGTATCACTTCACTTGCAGCTGTTGAGAAGTGAACATCAATTCAAAGAGTAGAATATCACCCTTAAAATATTAGTGGTCTCTTCAAATGGGCATCAATCCTTGTCATTTGCGAATCTTTGAATAGACTACTCCAATTCAAGCTGTCAATATAAATGTAATAAAGATGATGTTTATTTTATTTGTTTATATCTATCGATAAATAGATGTCCCTAGTGTTGTGTCCGTCCCAATTTATTTGGTTCGGCCCACTTCAGTCTAAGGACCGTCGGTCCTTGAGATTACCTTTTGTCAGTCCTGTAATTTTCTCCCCCAAATATGTTATAAGAAACGTATTTAAATGAATTTGAATAATACGTTCTTACTGCTAATATTATATGTATATATTCTATATACTTAATTCTATAGCAAAAAAAGGGCTTAATAATATATACTGGACAATTTGGAAACTTTTTCAATATACGATCATCGGTCATTACTCATTAAAGGTTTTTGTAAAAATATATATTAACATCCCTTTCTGATTTTTCCTTTTCATACCATTGAGAGATATTGACAACATGACGTGGGCTATGACGTCATAGAAGATTTTTTTTTTTTTTAAGGACCGACAAAAAGCACTGTACTGTAGTTCTCGGTCCGAGATAAGGATCGAAACAACGCTAATTATCACTCTGACTATCGTACGGAAAAAAAGAAAAAAAGACATGCTTATTGATGGATTTCCGGGAACAATCTTTAAGCATATGAAAGTTTCCATTAAGATAACTACGCTTTCTTAATCTTGATACTTAAGCTTCTTATTCTATGATATGAAAGGAATTGTTTTTTTGTATTCGATATATTAAACTTTTAGCATCCACTCATATGAGATGCCAAACCATACAACTTTACTTCTCCTCTTAGGAATTCAGCATCCAAAGTTGCATCCGTTAGCAAAATACCTTTTTGGGATTGTGAGTGACTTTCTAACAAAGTTCGGACCTATGTATAGTTATATACTACAGATACGTTATTTCATGATTTCATGGATGGTGATACTTACTAAATACTATTATTATTATCCAGACTTCCTCAAAAATATATAGTCATGCTATTCTTCCCCACTTGACGGTAGTTTTTAATGACGGTATAAAGGCAATCGAAAAGTCAGTTATCCTATGAACATAGATACCTGTATTTGAATATGCATTTGTTAAGACAATTAATTTCCTCCAGCTGTTCGGCACATAGGATATGTTATTCATATGGATGCCCACGATTACAGATCCAAAACGACATATTTATCCAAACAAGGATGATATTCCATAGAAAGCAAGTGATTCCTAAGGCCAATGTGACTTTTGTACTTTTTTTTGTTGTATATAAGTAAATTCAATAAGACTATTGATTACAGAGCATGAAAACCCATCTACGTACTGGCTTAATTGGGTTAATTATGTTGAATTCGGGGTTTTGGTGTTTGTGGGCACATTTACCAAGGAAGATGAGTTAAATGCATAATGAGGCTATGAAGAATTGACTTCCAATGATCAATAAAAACTAATAATAATGTACTTATGTGTATTTACATAAACAAAAGGAACTTTTTGTATAGTACCTGGTTTGCATCACAAAGGATATATTATTTGCAAAGCCTTGAATGATATGGGCATTTACTATGATAGGTATTCATGAAAATTAGTGGTTAAAGAATAATATAATATAGGTAATATATATACATTAGGGTTGTTCTTATTTTTCAAATGTTTGAAATGTTAGCAACATTGTGGATTTTTCTGTTTTTTTTTTTTTTTTTTTTTCTTGGCCCAATGGGCATATATTATCAACAGGTTCATTTTATACAATAAAGAGGTTCTTAAAATTAACTTTCAAAGATAAAAAACATGTCAATCACAAAAATATTATCAAATAAGACATAGAATTATTTATCAAAGAAAAAAAAGACAATTATAAGTGTAATAAGATATTTGAGTGTAAAATAGCTACTGGGAGGATTCCTGACAGGTCGTTGTCGTTGATGGTACGCAATTTGTATATTATAAATTGGATTTTGGTGATGACGGCGTCGCATTTGGCATTCGAGGAAGTTGAGAGGAAGTCCTCTTCACTGATGGTGGTGTTAAAACTTCCTTCGATGATACGACGGACAGCTTGGTATGTTTCATTTAGAGCTGGGCACTTCCATAATAAGTGATCCGTGGTTTCGGGCTGACCTTTGCAGAAGAAGCAATTTTGGCGTGTGTCGTTGAAAATTTTTGCAGCCACCTCTAAAGAACCAGTGAGTACACGGTATTTAAACCATTTTTCCGACGATGTTAATAAATTGCTTCTTACTGCCGCAATACATTCACTTGTACTCCTCGCGATCCCGCGTCTTCTTAAATATCCTTCGTAAGGTGCTAGGGTAGGGACAATAGATGATTTTCTAAGCTCCCTTGTTGATACGGTTGATAGTTTGAGACGATAAGGTAGGAGTGGCCGTTGAATTACGCTTGGCCTGCCAATTTGGTGTAGCAAGAACTTATGAGCAAGTTTGTTAATTAATGAAGAAGAATTGATAACGTCGCCGGCTATTTGAGCGTTAAGGGTTCTTGGAGTATGAGAGTTTAGACTCTCGACAACAGGCTTCTCCCATCCTAAAAGCGACTCATATCTTTCGATTATGTCTTTAGAACCGTTGGAGAATTGTTGCATACGAGCCGAGTGTTTTGAGACTATTTGTAAATTTTTTGATAGACCATTACAGGGATGTTCGTCGTATTCGCTTTCGTAGATTTTTAAAAAGTGATTAAAGTGGATACTCCAAAAATGATTTTTTCCCATAACTTTCGTATCCAATAACTGTTAAGAGACTGCCACAAAATCTTGAAATTTATAACACCCAATCCTCCCACTTTTATTGGGTTATGAATTCGATTAAAGGATATGTTTTTCTTTTTGTTCAGTACAAGTAAAGACGTTTCAATAGTCATGATGTGTTCTAGTATAGCTTGGTTAAAAGGGGTGACTCGTAGTAGATGTATAACACTTGGGACGACGTAGGAATTCCATGCCTGAATTCGATTCCAAACATTTAAATTAAGATTTTTGAAGAAATAACATTTACGTTTTAGTTTCATTAAAATCATTTCACAGTTCAGTATTGAGCTGTTTGGACCAATCCATGACCCGAGTATATTTAGATCGTCAGAGAGTTTTAGGAGTGGCCAGGCTTTTTCTATAATGCCTTTATAAGGGCTTATCAGTTCCGTCTTCTCTATGTTCATCCTTAGCCCAGAACATCTTGAAAAATTGTCTAGAATGTTAAAAGTTCTTTTCATGGAAATAAGGGTTTGCAGCGGGTTGCCGGAATAAACCATTGTGAGGTCGTCGGCGTAGCACAAGCATTTTAGTGTCTCTGCAGACGAACAAAACCCGCGAATTTTTTCGTCGAAGTGTATTCTTTGCAGTAAATTATCGACGCATAGGACGAAAAGTATTCCAGCCATTGGGTCACCTTGTCGAACGCCTCTTTTGTTATGGAAATAAGACTTTCGGTTCCCGTATTCAATTAAGGTTCTTGTTTTGGCAAGGGAGACACTAACCATCCGAATTATGAAATCTCCAAACCCTTTGCTATAAAGGGTTTGGATGATAAAATTATGAGATATGGTATCGAATGCTTTGGCAAAGTCAATTGCCATAAACGATGAGTTAAAATCATAGTCAAAAATTGTCTGAAGTGTAAAAGGAACAATGTCCATGAGTTTGTTCTTTAAAAAACCGTATTGTGATCCGTGAAGTATTTTATTTAAAACTTTTTCCATTCGATTGGCCACGACATAGGAGTAGATTTTATAAATAGCGTTTTGCATTGTAAGAGGACGAAGATTTTTTAAAAACGTTGGATCTTTATTTTTTTAGGTATTAAAACAATTTTTCCATCTGAAGCAAACTCGGGAAAATAACCAACGGCTAAAACTTTTTCGTAAAAACTGAGTAAAAGGGGCGCTAAATAATGAATATATTTTTTATAAAATTCGAAGGTTAGGCCAGTTGGACCTGGTGACTTGTTAATCTTTGTATTTTTTAAGATGGCAAATTTCACTTCATCAATGGTAAGATGTGTTTCAATATGGTCATTATCCTTGCGGGAAATGTGAAGATTATTGTCCATGGGGCATCTTAAACTTTGGCAGAAGTCGGCGTTTGACGTTTCGCATCGAGTACACAGTATAGAAGCCGTACAATTGAAGCAGCTATAAAGCTTCGTGAAATAGGAGCTAATTTCGGTGCATACGAAGTCTGGGTGGCTTGATATTTTTCCGCTACTTGTAGTGAGTGAAATATTTTTTGCATTATGCTTTTTGTTGTCCAACTTCATACATTGAAGCCTCGAGTTAGATAGGTCCGAAATTGCTTCAATTTTGTGTTTCACTCTCTGCATGAGATCTGCTTTTCGGTATAGTTGGTCCAACTTAAACTGCTTTTCTTGTTTTGATATATTCTCTTCATGTATATTCTGAATTTCGTAGATCAACTTGCGTTTCTCTTCTGCTTTTTTGGCGCCAGCGCTCCTACATGTTCCCCTCACTTTTTGAATCATCTTCTCAATTTCGATAAAAATGTCATTTCCGTTTTTAAAGTTTGACTTGGCTTTTTCAATTATGTTTATGATTTTTGAGTTTACTATTGGGTCGTTTAGTAGGTCGGAATTTAGTTTCCAGCTTCTTTTATGCTTAATATTCTTTTTGGTAATGTTAAAAGCGGCATAGAGACCATGATGGTCTGAAATACCAGTGTCAACCACTTTGTATGAGTTTAATGAACTACTAAGGAAGCCCTTAAATAATATGAGGTCAATCCTAGAAGATATTGGACGTAAATATTTGTCTCTAGAGAAGAAAGTGTGACTGTAGTCTTCAAAGACGTCTCCGGCTTCAAGAAAACCATAGGACGAAATTAAAGATGTAAGGGCCCTCGTAGCACGAGGGTTGGAGCTTGGAACATTACGACAAGAGTCCCTTCCAGGTTTTAATTTTACATTAAAATCGCCAGCAATAATGGTAGCCTTGTTAGTAATAATTGAAGTTAGTTTTCGAGAAAAAAAGTCTTCATCATCGTTGTTGGGTCCGTAGACGCCAATTATGTCAAAGCAAGAATTCGATGTAATGCAATTTAGTTTGATGATATTACCATCAGAACTGCAAAATTCCATACGTGGTTGAAATGTTGCTTTAATAAGCGCCACTACTCCACGCTTTGGATGAACAAGACTTGAGTCGTAGGATGAAAAAGATTCATAGCCAGTGGGCAGGGAGAAATGTCTGTCTAGGCAACATCTCGTGTCACTTAGAAGCACAATGTCGGGAAACTCAAGGTACTTTAATAATCTAGACAAACCATATTTTCTTTTTATTGATTGGAGGGAGTTAACGTTTAAGGAAAAAATTGTAGTCATCATTGTTTAAATAATTTTTGAGGCTGTGAAGTGTTCTTTTTCGGAGTCTGTGATTCCGATGCAGGTCTTTTCTTAGTAAAGGAGGACGACCTTGATCGTGAGTGTAAAATATTATCTATACAAATCCCTGGAGGTGGTTTTCTGGACTTTCTTGGTTCCACATGAGTATGTCTGTTTTTTCCATTTAAATTAGTGACTTCACATGGCCTATTGGTGTTTGAAAAATCTAACTCGGCTGAGTGATCGTTTTCAATTGGTAATAAGTCTACGGATTGGCTATCTTTAATTACAGAGTCTTGTGTTGTATTATCTACACACTCAGGTGTGTCAGTGTCACCTGTAGAAATGTTTTCGTTGATTGCAGGTTCGGTTACATCAACCTCTGCGGTGTTGGCTAATGTGCAATTTGTAGAAGGTGTGTCTTCTTCTGGTAAGATAAGAGGCTCGGGCTGAGTTTCAACAGGATCATGTTCACTGAAAGTATTTTCATTTATTTGTATGTCGGGGGACCCTGGAGGGGCTTCAGGCAGACTGTCTTCAATTTCGACATTTGTGACACTTTGGTTATCTAATGTTTTGTCTATATCGTCAGCACTTGCTTCAGTTAAAGAATTGGAGGAGGATGAAACGCTAGAGTTCGTTTTTTGGTGCTCAGTTTCAGTGATTTTGTAATAAAGTACAGATTTATACTCATTAATTTGAAGTCGTTTTTCCGTGCAGTTCACTCTCAAGTGACCAAACTGGAAGCATCTCTGACATTGCTGTCGAACGCCATCAAATTTTAGATTCACTAGGGATTCATCCACCGGAATAATTTGCGGGATATTAGAAGGATCCCCAATAACTTCGAAAGTATAGTTTGATGTCCTCCATACTGATTTATAATTCTAAACATCTTTTCGGCATCTTCATCTTGAGGATTAGGTTCGGGGTAGTATTTAACTACTTCACAAAATTTATCAATCCAGCTTTTCAGTTTCTTTTCGTCGACGCGTTTAAAAGTGTTAATAGCAGTTACAATGAAATTCCTTTTGTTATCCACTTCAAAGTTGTCGATATCTTTAATTGCCATTGAAACAGGTTTTAAATCTCCATTTGAACCTTTGATCTTCAAAATGAAGGGTTTCTTCAACATTTGAATACGAGGACAGGCTCTGAATCATATGATGTAAACTCAGATTGTACTGAATTCTGAATTGATAGAATGCAACCAAGGTCATTTTTGGATTTATCATCTAAAGTTTTACTAAACTTAAAACAACTATTTTACTCTGAAGCGAACAAGTCATCTTCTACAGGCGAGTGAAGTTAATTGATACAAAAAGCTATGAAATAAGCTAACAATACACACTCCATTTTTTTCTTTGTTTTTACTGAAAACTTTGTTTTATTAAAAAACATCAAACATACGTCTGGTAGTAAATTAGATTTCCTTAAATTAATAATTATTATTGAAGTCTGTAACGTCCACCATTTTGAAGAAATTTGCGGAAAACTATATTTTTACTAAATTTTTAAAACTTTGACCTCGTTGCGCGACCTCGTAATGTAGACCGATTTTGTTCAAACTTTGTATGTCGTCTTCTTTTATCACCAAGAAACAGAAAATCCACAATGTTGCTAACATTTCAAACTTTAAAAAAATAAGAACAACCCTAATATACATATATAATCAGGTTGGATTTTTTTCTAAGGGGTGATAGATATCAGGATGGCAATTTTTTCTTATGAAAGCATATAAGCTTTGTGTTTTATCAGTAAACATATAACTTTTGTACAAGCCACTAGATGACGCTACCTTTTAAAACCATAACTAATCATCTTATTACTGCATAAACAGCGTAAAACTTCCATTAATATACAATTTTTAGCAATTGATTCAATTTTTATTATTGAAACGTGAGCTGTCCAGATGCTTAGGGCTATGAAAGAACATTCTGAGTTGATGGAACGTCTCTTATCACACAATTTAAATCAAGGTTTATGTAAGCCATCGATTCCTGTCGGATTCATTTGGAAATCATCATCTTAAATTAGATAATCTGTCCAAAAACGGCTATCAAAGCCTATCCTTACTTTTTACATGCAATATTTATAACAGTGCACTATTTCTAGCAAAGGCTTCGATAAAAAAGGTTTCTTTTAATGGATCAGCCCAGCAGAACAACACTTTACGGTACTCTTAATTATGTCGTGTAATATGTTTTAATTTTTTTTCTTGGAAGAAGAATACTTTATGGTAGAGACACCTAGCGGTGTGTTGTAGCTCTCTCGCCCCATTATATCATGAACGTACTCGTTCACAGATCCTGAGCAGTCAATAATATTATAATATTTTATAATTATTACTTACATATAAACTCTTTTGTCTTTGTGCTTTTACTACAGCTATAACTTTAAATATTTGTTTTTAGCACATAGCCATAAACATACATTTACATATTTATATTCCCTTGTTGAAGGCACACTGTATGATGAAGACCCATCTCTCTTTTCCTCATACACACACAGACAGACACAACGCTGTAAATAATTTGTCAAAACCCATTAACCTACTTTGAAAATCCACGAGGCAACTTTGCAAAAATAAACAACACATAATCAGGCAATAAATTTAATTATTATTATTATTATTAGTTGCTGTGTTTCTTTGTTTGGTTGATGAGGCAAACATACATTTTTATCTCTTTGTGCCAACTATATGTACATATGTGTGCTTGTGCATACTATATCTCTCTATGCAACGTTCCTCATCCCACAAGGACCAAGACAAATTAATTAAATAAACAGAACGCAAAATGTAATATTCCTTTTCCTTAGATAAAGACCCTTTCCATTATAGATTTATGTTTTCCTATGAGCCAAGGGCAAAACCTGTTAATTCGTATTACTTGAATAGTTTGCTTTTAATGTAAGCTATGCTATTCATTCATTCTGTAAAAATGTTTGGGTAACATTTACGCTCTTTGATTATAAAGTACCATGCGCGTCCCCACTCGCTTCTTGTGGGATTCAACAGGGTGAATTTCGGTTAATGTGTCGTTCAAGATATAAATATTTAAATTCAATGTTTAAATATTTTAGCTCATATTTGATGTACTTGCATATATATTTTATCATTATTATCAGAAACTTTTAAATATTCCAATTGAGAGGAGCTTCAAATATTTATTATTATTTTGCAATAAATCAATACCAGAATATAAATATACAATGTAGTTTGCTTTAATGGTTTAGCTTTAATAAAATGATTATAATTATAATGCATTTTTCTGTAATGTGTAATTTTTTTAAACTAAATATAAAGTCGTACTTTTCCATCTTGTTTTCTTTCTTTTTATCTTTTAGACGAATATACAATTTTTTTTGGACATTCATTCACCACTGGTTATAAATGACAAGTGCCAAGTTGTTGGTTTTAATATAATTTTAGATGATGTATTTTGTAATTCCTTATTTTTTAACATAATACTTTCATTGTTTTAATTAAACTACAGAATATTGCATAGAGCATAATTTATGTTTTTATTTGCTCAACACCTCTTCCCTAAATATATAAGAAAGAAAGTTTTTTTATTGTGAGAAAAAATAATTAATTAATAAAAGGAGGTTTTAATTGTTGTTTTCATTCTTTCTTAACAATGGGGGGTAAATTGTATATACAGAATCTTGTAAAGAAACATGAATCAACAAAGTGTTTATTTCATTTCTTAGGCTTTTCTTATAAATGCATTCTCTCCTAAGAGTGTTGTGAAGATTAAATTACATATGTTCTTATTTAACCTCTAAGAGGGATAAAGCAGGGAATACCCTAACCTGGAATATCAACTCTCTTCTTTTTTAGTCAAAGTTTAACCACCTTTGTAAAAAAAGAGAAAAGATGAGGGTTCTTCATATTAGAAAGAACTCCCTCCTTTTCCCTTTTTTACGAAGTTAGTTAAACTTTGACATAAAAAGGATGGAGTTCCAATTCCAGGTTAGGGTATTCCCTGGCTACAGTGAAAAGAGAGGGTCGTGTTAAAATCTTGGAAGGATGATCCATCATTAGAGATGATCACAAAAAAATGTGATGATTTTTGCCAAAAAATGTTTGTTTAATGTAACCCAAATGAGCAAAAAATGTTAATTATATAGACTCCAAATTTGATTTCATGTGAATTTATTCTTTCATAAAACAATGACATACAATAATCTCTATCAAATTTTTCTCGGTGAGGTTTTGGCGACGGTCGGATGAAACATTTTCAACCGCAACAATGATCTCTCCATATCTACCAAGGTATTGGGACAGTATTTTAGATTAGCTCCATCCATTGGGCACATGCCATCTGAAAGAACAGCTCTAGGTTTACCTAGCAGCACATCTCGTACCTGTCTCAATGCTGGCAGGGAGGATTTTTCTTTACAACGTAATCCAACTTAGTTTTAAAATCTCTTAGGCGTCACCTAGAATTTTGCGGATCCTTTCCTCAGCATCTCCAAAGATTCTGAGTCAATCTTCAAGTGTAATTCCAGCGGTGTCCAGGCTGGTAATTGAATCTGGCAGAAACGATAAATGACTTGCAATAAATGTTAAGTCAACTAGGATGCTTTTCATTTAAAAATCCACCGACTACGGATATACATTTGACATCGTCAGGGTCAAACATATCCACGACTGCTTTGACTTGCTCGAAATTATGACCATATAAACAGCTGCCCGGATCCAGGTTCCCTATCTGGTCATAATTGGATCAGGGGGGAGCTCTAGGCCAGGGCAACATTTTCTGAATTTGCTCGTCGAGATGGGCATTGAGGAATACTTTTTTATCGAAGAAATGAGACTATTTACGTCCGCAAAATGGTATTTGACCTTATCCGCCACACGATGAAGCAAATAACAAACAAATGTCACATGCATTAGAGACGTATAAAAGACTCTAAGGTATCGTCAATTCTTCCTCATATACTCAGCTGCATCAGTCACGAAATTTTTTGCCAAGCTTGCCTCAAACTAAGAATCAATCATTATGAGAGTATCATTGACAATCCTAGCCATGGTGTTTGAATCCGAAGTGAGGACGAATGAGCATTTCACAACAATTGGAACATGAAAGGAGTTCTCATATAAACGCCCCAATTAGGACATTAACGACTTCGCGCCTTAATACATCAATGCTACCATCAATCCACAAAGGCTGACCGTACAGCTCAGATTGCATCTTTTCCATGATTTCTGAGAAATATTCAGGCAAATATGTCTTCCTCAGGGACGTATTGATATATCCATATTATTTTCCAAAAAAAAAATCTTGAGGGTCGGATTGCTGAGCTTTTTCCAAGGAATGTTACTACACAAAAGGCCTTGCACAATTCCTTCGATAGAATTTGTGATTTTGACTTCTTAGGTAGCCGATTCATGTCCTCTAGCTGGGCTTGGATCCTTATCCTCTTGAACTCGCAGTTTTTCACGCTCTGGTAGAATGCTGGGCAAACTGAGACTTTTGGCCTTCTCACAAACCTTACAGAAAACAGTTTGGAAGTTTATAATTTTTGAAGGGATAATCAGTCTCCTCATTCATATCCTTCAGCCAGCTTAGACGGGTAGACAATGAAACTGCCATATTTCTTTAAAAAAGAGAATGAGTGAGTTCATCAAATATTTTTTAATGTCAATGAACAAGATGTTTAATATATATTAGCTTAAAAAAAGAGTTAAAAATTGTGGATCAATAAAATATGTTCCTTAAAAAACCACAATGAAACTTGCCGACATTAAATTTTAATGTTATAAACTCAATATCGACCTTCAAAGAATCAGACTGCTGGTAAGATATTTTTCTTAGGACACCCGATCACCCAGCGGCCATTTCACAGTTTTGAAGAGATCTGTATAATCGTCTAACATTTTTTCATTGGTCTTGTGCCTTGGATGCTTTTGTATGACGGGATTATGACATCAATGTGTAACCTATCGTATTAATCAAAGTTATCTTCTTTTAAAAACAGAGTACCATCAACCACTTTCGAAATTTAATACCCTATTTTGTATGTACTTAGTAACTACGGATCCTGCATCATGCATTTTAGTTGGCCTAATTCAATGGCAGAAACTTAGAAATATTTGTATTTATCATAGGCTTAAATTCAATAAGTCCTCAAAGAGAAAAAAGCTTGACGTCATACATTCTATTTATGGCAAAGTTCAATTTTTTTTAGAAAGCTGCTGCAATACCTTCATACTTCTATTATTGTTTATACAAAGAAAGTAAATTTTAATCAATACTAGATATGTGTTGTGCTTGCTCACTGTTCAGTAGACATACATCCCTCAGTTTTGTTTAAAAAAATATTTTTATGGTTTTATGAGTAATGAGAATGGGAATGTTATGGAAATACTCAGGTCGCGACAGAACGACGAGTGTCGTAATGCTGATATGCATGAGTTCGATCCAGGATGTATATCAAGAATGAAAACATAAGAAGATATTTTATAGATTTTATTTTCCTTGGAGGAATCTTCAATACGTCTTCACCATAGAGATATAAAGATATAGAGAGCTTATTCCCTTCAATAGCAGAGAAACATCGTTCAGCTGTCGCCTGTGCTCAATATAAACAAAGTAATTGTACTACGTCATCGTAAGTTGATATTTGGATAGAAACATTTATTTTTATTGGGCAGAATGACGTATTTCTCTAAAGAATCCAATAAGCCCTCTATGTTTTTATATCTCTATGATCTCCACTCTGTGGAAGACAGAACAAAGAGAGAGAGAGAGAAAGGGAAGAACGAACTTTTCGTGTGAGCGTGCCGGTCAAAACTTGCTTATCCCTTCTTGAATACAAATACAAAATATATTGATAATAAGGGTGAGCTGTGTGAGGGCTCCAAATCGGGTCGTCACAGGTTTATACAGAAAAATTAACCTATGAGTTTGTTTTTTAAGAATGCAATCTCGTATAAATAATCTCACTGTTGTCCAACATTCCGTGCTTTCAATAACGAAAATTGACAGCAAATACATATGTATATCAGCGTATTTAGCATACGGATATGATTGCAGAAGTAATTCAGGTTTATTATCAGGGACAGTTCGGTATTCGGTTCTGAGCATCAAGATTCCATGGACCTCGGGAACGCAATGAAAGTTTGCTGGAGAACTTGTGAAGTTCTACCCATCCTGCTCTGTGAATGCAACGAAGGACCTAAAAATGCTGAACGTTTTTACAGAAAATTAAGATTTTATTGTTCTGACTTTTTTATTTAACCGTTTTATGTTATTTAATGAGTTGTATTGCCTTAGTTTATTTTATTGTTGATCCTAATGTGAGATGACTTTTTTGTGTAATAATGTTTAACTAAGATGTTTATTAATATATATATTTCAGAGCTGCGACTACCGAATGTAAATCGGTATTCGATACTACCGACGGTAGATTTCAAGTATCAAACCGATTATACGATATTCGGTAGAAAATATCGAATGTCGTACCGATTGACAATCGGTACGATATATTTGAAAGTATGACTTTTGTAGCATTCACATAGAGACATAAAGATATAGAGAGCTTATTCCCTTCAATAGCAGAGAAACATCGTTCAACTGTCACTTTGCCCAAGCGCTCCCTTGTGTGAAGAACTTGAACTTCGAAAATAAAACACAACTATAACTTATAGTATTATAGAGCAGATACATAAATAGACATTCAATATAAGCTTATGCTATGCATTGAATACTAGAGTACCTGAAAGTGCATTTATTATCGGACAATAAGAGACAGTAAATAAATAAAAACCTATAACCTTCCATTTCCTACAAAATCCAAATACATATATAATTTATATAAGAATAGTATGTATTCAATTTCAAATAATCTCTAATAAATTATAACAAATGATGTATTTAATTGTCCTTTGTTATAAACTCTCCGATATGAAGTGAAGATGAGCAGATACATAAATAAATTTCTCTCTCTTTCTAATCTACCGTACCTAATATCGATCGATACTATCGATATGTAACAAAATCTACCGAATACCGATATCGATAGGTAGATGGTATATACCGAATATCGAACCGGCGGTAGATATATCTACCGAATCCCAGCTCTGATATATTTACAAGATATCATTAAAGTCAATTTAAAAAATATTATATATATATACTCTAAACCATAAATAAGGTAAAAACAAGTACTTTTATCTAATAGAATTATGTGACTGATGCCGAATAAGTTCATTCAAGGATTGGCGGTTGCGACATATATAACAAAGCTATAAAATAATTTTTGCGTAAATCGTTATAAATTGGAATTCACACCAAAAACTATTTAACACCAAATCTATATAAATGAATAAACAAAATATATTGGAGCTCTATTGAAAAACTGTATTCTCATAAAACTCTCTTTATTACTGATAGGACAAGGACCAGAGTGGTACTTAAATAAAAGAATAAGAAGAAGAGGGGAACAAAAAAATTATATATATTTCCTTTCGGTACCTTTAAGGGACCATCAATTAAATAGAAAGCCAATGTCTAATATAATCAAAGGAACATAAATAGGAATTCTAGGTACAAAAAAATGAAGCTAGAAAGAAATTATTATAGAAGGGAAATTCATTGTGAAATTGCCAAGGAATATATAATATGCTTACAGATATTAATTAAGGGTTTGCCATTAGATTTAAGTCATCGAAATATATTAAGAATGCATTTAATATATAAAAATTCATTGTCTATTTGTTTGTCTTCCATAAACTGCCAAATTACTGGACTAATTGTCGTAGAAGTGGACATGAATGTGTCCACTTTATTGGGGAAGCAATTGAAGAATTTATTTTAGGCAACGGCTAAGGCGTTGAAAACTGTGGACTAAAGCCAACCTTTATAGGGAGGACTGCAGAAACAAATTTAAACATTACTCTGAGATACCAAATCTGAGTTACAATTGGAGGGTTAGTGATAAGGATCTATTATCAGATCATGCTCTCATTCAGTGCCTTAGAATAGGAGAGTCTAAACGCATGACTGATGAGTCATAACATATGGCTGACGAAAACCCATAACAAACAAATTGCATATCATAAATTAATAGGTGTTTGGATTTAATAGCAAATTTAATTTATTTTTATAAGCCAAAGGGGATATATTTTAATGTAAAAGATGGCAATTGAGTTGAATTAGTCATAACTTGCATTATAATTATGATTTTCCACTATTTTTACCAGAAATATAATTTATATGTTGAATAACATTTTTATAGCATTTCTAATTCTATTCGTAATGTGGGCAGCCCTTCATCAATCTCGAAACCTTTCTTGTTTTTATATCTCTAGGATCTATCAGCAAAATAGGTTTCTCGTGATACATTCTGTCAATTTGTAGGAGGTGTCCAAAGGGTTGTGGACGCAGCATGCCTTTCGTCTTGAGTTAGGTCTGGAAGTGAAAACCTGCCTTTTGGTCACGACGCTCCCCAAAGTTTACAAATGAGATAAAATTAAAACAAAGTGTAACAATTACCTGATTTCAAATCAGAAAATTGACTTTTATGTTTTATTCTATTTTTTGGTGGTCATGATTTTATTTGTGTGTTCAAGGAAGCAAATGATACACAATGTTTTACTTACATTGTATCTATTGATACTTATCTGAAAAGAAATCAGAAATGAGAAAAATAGTTTGAATAATATCGTCATACCATCTCCATATTTAAGTTGTCATACCTTTAAGAGATATAACACCTGATCTCTTCATGCAGAGTCGTTGATTCTCTGATATAAATCGCGATCGTAGTCACTCCTAGGAGAGGATACGATCGTGATCTTTACCAGGTGAGTCAACGATGGATCTCCATCTCTACTGCGACATATATGTACATGTATGGAACATGTAAAAATAAAAAATGATTTCTTTTGATAAATTACATCGCAATAACGTTGCAATAAAAACTTCCCTATAAAAAACTATACTTATCTATTTATCATAAAGAAAAATCCCTTCACATGAAACCTCTTTTCTTCTATAACATCCCTGGATTTTACATATAATCATTTTAATCAATTTTTTCATTTATAGTTGTTCCATACTTTGTATGGGTTCGTTATAAAAAAGCAGAAATTAATTTACTCCCCCTGAATATTTTGCAAAAACAAAAGCTAGCATGCAACGTATATATTTTTATATAACTTTCTGGAATATGCAAGGTACATAGTTAGATATGGAAATCTTTTAAAGAAATAAATACACTAAGGAGGTATTTTTCCCTCCTTTTATCATCAAAAGCAGTCATTCTATGCATGTTTTGAAACTCTGTAGCTACCATTCTTCTTTTTGAATAAAGTTATCCATATAAAAGATAATAAAAAATATATTTAACTTTTCCTTCATCAAAACAATTTATGATGAAAGTCTGTGGTGATAAAAAACACTTCTCTTCAACTATAATATTTTCCCCACTTTCTTGGTGATAAAAAAGGATCCTGAAACTCTGGAATGAAAATATTATTAAGAGAACATTGGTTATATTATATAGAGTTTTATCTATTTTAACATGTTAAGTGTAAAAATATACTTTTATTTTTATTTCTAGGGACTTCTGGCTAAATTAATTGACCTCTTTGTGTGATTAGACTCGATGAACATATGAATGCGTCCAAATTAATCTACTTTGGATGATTTTGAGATATACAAATATGGATTTCTCAGGTGTAATATTTTACATTTATACTAAGAAGTTTTACATATTTTGTTTTTTT